>RXPK01000314.1:978395-1435300 GCA_004143645.1 Protaetia brevitarsis | reverse complement strand
CGCAGTCAGGGCTCGGGAGAAGTTTCGAATGTTGGGCCGGCGAATAAAATTAAACGCAGACGGAGTTTAGAGATTAATTTAGTTCTCGTTAACACAACCCCAGTGGAGATAAAAATTCGTATCTCTCAGGTGACCAGGATGTGAAACGTCACTTTTCTGCACATTTTAGAATTGCACCTGCTACAGCGATCTAGGGCGTATTAAATGTTAGCAATTCCAAGCATAGACCAATTGAATAATAATAAAAAAAATAAATAAAAAATAAATAGGTTATAAAAGGTATTGATATTAATAAAATAAATGTTCAATTGGACCCAAAAGAATTGGGAGAGGGATAAAAACAAACTTTTATAATTTATTTCCCACCTGCGACTGTGGAGTCCGTTTCGCCAGTGAGCGCCGGAGATGTGTCGATTGAGCGCCACTGGGTTGAGTCAGTTGTTGCCTTCCTGGCCCGACGCTGTCGCCGGTACTTTACACAGCCCGAATGGCTATTTCCAGTAGGGGAACAAGTTGGTACTTGCAGAATTTTGATTATAATAATAAATGAATGAAAATATTTAAATGAAAAAAAAAAAAACATGCGCAAGGACGAAAAATTGAAATTAAATAAAACTCAGAAAAACTATATAAACAGTTATATTAACAGTTAATTAGGGTGAAGCCATACATTAAATGATTACAAAATATGAAACACGAAATGAACTTTTGGGAGTTGACGTGTTATTATCAAAAAAATTTGTATTTCACAAGAAACAAGAAAATAAAATCTACCTACTCGATCTAGCATGCAAGTGAAATACGACCTACCATTGTTTAAATGCCGAAAAGAATGAGGAAAACAAAATTAAAATAATTTCAAAAGTTACGTTAAATTATTCTGAATTCCAATGGTAGTTCGTTACTACAAATCACAAAGAAAATGAATCTTAAAATTAACTTACATTTAAAAACAATGCGACAAACGGTTGATTGCCACCAAACGCCTCGGGAGGAAGAAGTGGAAGAACCGGTGGATGAAGAAGAGAGCCCGGTCTAGGTAGCCTTAGGGCGGCTGCTTGGGAGATTCCGCGCTTTCGCGGGTCCAGTGGAAATTCTCGTCGCCAAAATACAATAACTCAAAAAACGGCTCCGTGGAGTGGTTTTCTTTTGACCTGATATCCCCACAGGGGTTACCGAACGGTAATTTTGGTCAAAAGGGGTACGGCAGAGCGTCCGCCTCTTAGACGGTTAGGTCTACACATTAGGGCTGGAGAGTAAGTGAAGTCAAGAAGGGAGAGGAATCTATTCCCGCGCTATGCCATTAAGTAGCCAATAGATCCGAGTATTAAGGGTTTGCACGTGGTCTTGTTTTGCCGAAATTTCTAACGTTTCAAGTACTAGTGCGCACAAAAAAATGTTGCAGCAATTAACAAAATGAATAAATCCGAGCTAATTAAAGAACGGAGTTTAATGAAATTTACAAAACAAAAGCATCTAAATAGATACTAAATTTGACAATTTAGAATTTAGAAAAAGGTCACAAATAAAGCGTACATTTACAAAAAACAACTTCAAGGTCAACGTAACTTATAATGAAATAGTTAATAGCGAAATTCTCGGTAACTCGTAAAGGTCAATGAATTTAGACGATTTCAGATATAGTGTAGTTGGAGAAATAAGAAAAGGTGCGCATTGCTTTGAGATTGAAAAAAAATGAAAAAATAGGGATTGAAAATGAGTTAAAGACGGAATAGGTAAATGATAGTTAAGATAAGTTCTAACAGTCCTTAAAAAGAGATTAAATAGGGAAAGGTGTTTTCAACACGTAACAACACTTTTGCAACTAACCGATTTTTGCCAGAATTTTATGTTCTTTCGTTTTATCGGTACTTACTTACCGACTAAATTAAAATATCACCGACAGTTAGTCTGGAAGTGAGTGCTGGAGTTCCGCAAGGGTCGGTGCTGGGCCCCATTCTGTGGAATGTCTTGTATGACTCGGTCCAGGATTTGCCTTTAGTCGACGGGGCCAAAACGATCTCCTATACCGACGACCTCGCTCTCATAGTCGGCGCAGATAACAAAAGGGATCTCATGTTTAGAGCAAATGAGTCCATAGAGCGGATCGTGGAGTGGATTGAGGCAAGTAAGCTGCAGGTGCTACCCAATAAAACTGAAGCAGCCATACTTATGGGCCCGTACAGGCAACAAGGAGTTCATTTCGAGGTGAGGGGACAACGGATCACCCCAAAGAAGGAGCTGCGCTACTTGGGCGTCACGCTGGACCACAAGCTAACCTTTGGAGCACACATCAAGCAAGTGCGGGCAAAAGCTGAAACCACCCTTGTGGCACTTTCAAGGATATTACCAAACATGGAAGGACCTAGCTGCAGACGGAGGAAACTTCTATATGGCGTTACACAGTTCAGATACTCTACGCGGTGCCATCTTGGATCAACGCTTTGAATTAAGAAGAACTGGAACATCATGGAAAAAACTCAAAGAAAGATTTTGTTAAAATGTATCAGTGGATATAGAACTATCTCCATTGAGGCGACACAAGTGATAGCCGGTGTACCACCAATCTCTATCTTAGCAGATGAGCAGACAAGACTGTATCGCTCTGGTGGCCGATTGTCGGGATCCGTAAGACAGAGGGAAGAGCGGTAACCTTTGAAAAATGGCAGCGGGAGTGGATAGACTTGGTAGCAGGGCGGCTGGACGAGACTTTGATCGGGGATATTGCTCCGTGGGGCTCGGTGCGGTTTTCGGAATACCGATTACTTTATGACGCAGTTTCTTTCCGGTCATGGACATTTCCGTAGTTATCTGAAAAGATTCAAGTTGGTGGAGGATGACTGCTGTCTGAATTGCGACGCTCCGGATACACCCGAGCATGCGGTAGTGATTTGCGCAAGATGGAAGGAAGATAGAGACGGACTGGTGGGGAACTTGTAGATCGTGGACACTAGTCACCATTATAGAGACGATGCTAGAGAGCGAGACAAACTAGAGGACAGTGGTAGCCATGATAAGGAAGATCATGTCGGCACGTGAAATCCAAGAAAGGGATAAGATGAGGCAATAGTATATGGAGTCGGTTGCTCATTCGATGTTATGCTTAAAAGGCAGGTTCCGGATATGCGGCGGTGAAGAATGGGGAGTGTTTAGTGAGTAGGCCACGTCAGGAGACTATCGATACCTGACTATCGATAGCTATCGATACTTGACTATCAGTAACTATGGATAGTTGATTATCGATAACTATCGATAGTGCCCACATTCTGAGGACATGCTATTTCAGTAGAAAAATAACATGTCCTCACAATTACATCGTATTTTTGTTTCTTGCTATTTATTATTTGTGTTTTCTTTTATTGCATGCTAATGATAATTGTCTGAACACTAGTATTTCGTTTCATAGTTTCATTAATACCAGCTACTTTAGATATTACAAAAGAAAGAATTAGTTCCATTCAGTGAAAAGTTGATGATTAATAATCCAAACGTTTTTAATTAGCACAAATCTTTAGCTTATTTATAAAAAATAACACATTAATACGATGCTTGTAGTGTTTCTATTGAATTTGGACATCCTTCTGCGTTGTAAACTAAATATAAATATATTCGTGGTGGACATGACGACGTTCAACTATCGATGCTCGAATATCCATAATTATCGACAGTTATCGATAGTCAAGACTATTGATAGTTACCGATAGTCAAAACTATCGATAGTTATCGATAGTCGCTATCGATAGTACCCACCACTAAAAAATTAATATAAATATGTTTTTATTAATATATTTTTTTTTTTGATTTTTTTTAACATATTCTTTTCTTTTTTGAAATTTGCCTACTTTGCAAACATAAACTTCATTATATTTCTCCCTGTCATTTCTTAAACGTTTTTAGTTGTATTGGTGAAGTTTACCCAAACAGCATCGAACCTCTTTTAACACTATAACTAATAGTTATTCAAGGGTGAATGAGAGCACCCGTTTCAGCAATAAGGAATCTTTCTGGCATTAGACAAAGGACAATTTAGTCTCTGGTCTGAACGAACAGAGGTGTAGTACGTAGCAATAGTGCAATACAAAATACTGGAGAACATATTGTGTACAGAGGGAAGCATATAGGCGATCACTATGAAAGAACCTTTTAGGCTTCTTTGCATACAATCCACCTCCGACGTTGTAGTCTGTTTTAAAGCAGTGTGTATACCAGTTTGAGTCCACTTTTACTGGAGTGCCTGTCTCTCAGTTTTTCTTATCTGGTATTATAACCTGATATTTTCTATCTAGGTTGAATTTTTGAACAATGAGAGATGACACCTTAAGTTCATCCAATAGTTTTTGATAGTCAGCCCGATTTACTTATCAGTGCTTGATTTTGCATAAATCTGTGCTGTAGATCTGGCACTATGCACTAGATTTAATAGCAATGTAGTTTCTTAAGGATGGTTCTAACGTTATGATTTGTTTGCTCCAAATATGTCATCAAGAGTATGTTCAATCTCCAGAATTTTATTTACAGGTGATTTCATATAACGACAACTTTAAGATCTATTCTGAATATTTTGATATCATAAAAGTTTATATGAGTATATGTCCAAAACGGTTTGGTTTTAAAGTTATTGAATGTTTAATAATAAATTATGAATTATGACTAACACGATATAATATCACAGTTGGTTCTTCAGAAACTATTGTGTTGAGAGGGAATTGTTTATTTGTCATTTCAATATTTGTTAATAGTTGTCAGAGTATTCATTCAGTTTATTGCCAGTTTCTGTTTTCTAAAATGAATTACACGATTGCTGAGATGTGTGATATGCATTTCGTTTACGGTCTTGCCAATGGAAATTCGCGTGCTGCTAGACGTCTTCATGAAGAACGATACCCGAACCGTATCATCCCGCATCATTCAATATTTGCCCGTCTTCACCAACGTCTTAGTGAAACGGGAAATTTTAAAAAACGGACGACTGATAACGGGCACCCATCTATAGTGAGAACTCCACAAGTTGAAGAAATGGTACTAAATGAAATTGAGGAACATCCTACTACAAGCATCAGAAAAATTGCGTTATTCTTAACATTAGTCAGGCTACAGTTTGGAGAATATTGAAAGATCAACTGTTGTATCCATATCACATTCAACGGGTGCAAGTACGTTTGCCGGCAGATTTTCCGCAAAGAGTGGCTTTTTGTCAATGGATGCAACACAAAATCGCACAAAATCCTGACTATTTGGCTCAAATATTCTTCACCGACGAGGCTAGTTTCTCTAGAAACGCGATTATTAATTTGCATAATAATCACATATGGGCCGAAGAAAATCCGCACGAACTAGTGAATGCCCGTTATCAACATCAATTCTCCGTCAATGTGTGGGCCGGAATTGTTGGAGATCACTTGATACGTCCACATTTTTTACCGATGCGATTAAATGGCGAGGTATACCGCAATTTTCTTGAAGAGGAGCTACCCCTACTGCTGGAAGAAGTTCGTTGCAATTAAGATTACAAATGTATTTTATGCAAGACGGTGCTCCAGCGCATTTTAGTTTAGTTGCTCGCGAGTTTTTGGACAATACGTATCCAGATCGGTGGATAGTATGGGGAGGTCCAAAACCGTGGCCCCCTTAGTCTCCAGACTTAAATTCTTTGGACTTTTTTCCCTGGGGTCATTTTAAATCATTAGTTTATACGACTCTCATTGAAAATGTCGATGAACTGAGAAATCGTATTATCGCAGCTTTTCAAACAATTCGAAATACCCCTGGTATTTTAAAACGGACTCGCCAGTCAATACGACGGAGGATAGAAGCTTGTATTGCAGTTGGGGGCGGCCATTTTCAACAGTTAGTATAAGTTCATTTTGTTTTACAAATTATTTTGTTAATTTATAATAAAAACATTAACTATGTTAACTTACTATTAAACATTGTACAACTTTAGAACTAAGAGATTTGAACATATGTTCGTATGAACTTTTATGATCAAAATAACCCCAGGAATCAGCGCTTAAAGTTTGTCGCGTATATTGAGAATCACCCTGTATTTCTCTGTTGTTATTTTACTTATTCCTGAGCTTTTATTATTGCTCTGTTTTTTTTTAAATATTATTGTATTATTCTATGAAATTCTTATCTAGTGGATTCTGCCATACTTTGCATATTTCCAAACATCAAATTTTTGTTTCTTCATGCCTTGAAGTAGCTGTTGTTTATCTTTTTTAATATCTCTGTAAATATTTTAGACCTTTTTGCTTTTATTTTCCATTTTTTTCCACTTTTCCCATATTTGTCCACTTTTTTTTTTCTACATTTCGCAAAATATCTGCATTATTAATGTGGTACTTCGTATTATTAATTTCTAAGTTCTAATGCGTTTAACTCCTTTTTCCTCTAATACAGATATTTTCACTAATCTTCAATATTTTAATATCTGTCCCAATTAGAAAGTGATCTAAGTGTCTAATATGTGTTTTGTTAAATTACTATTTTAACAGTTTCAATACAGTAAATACCTACTCCGGAACACATTTATCCTTGAATACGTTCCTGTTTCGCATTTGCGAACGCACCAACAAACAAAGGTACGTACATTCCATGGCTAACATAATTACATAGCTAAAGCCGGCGAGCATAAACAATGACAATAATAATTATTATAATTATTCAAGTGATAATCATTGTCGATCGCGCTCAATTGAAAATGGCATTTTTTTTTTTAAATCGACGTCTTATCCCCGTCACAATCCGCGATTGAAACGGAAAAAGAACGAATATTCTTCATTAACAAACGGAAACGCGCACAATCTTCATCTAAATCCCCTTAACGATGTTTCTGTCGGTGCAATACAATATCCAACGAAGGGATGGTCGTGTATCTTGTGCATCAGTCTCTTTCTGCTACAAACAGATAAATACGAACGGACCGACTGCCACGACGGAGAGAATAGTCATACCGTCGGGGCAGAAAGAATATCGATGCAGAGATGCAAAAACTAGAATGTCGTTTGTCTTTTAACCATCGAGATGTTAGTGCGGCCTCTGCTCCTTTCTTTATTGGTTGTCTGCCTCGATTGTATTGTAGCCAGTGGCGTAGATGGCAGGTGGTAATCACCGTTGAGGTTTGAATGGAAAAATTGTAGATATGAAAAAGTGATTTGTAGGAAGTTTCGTTTAGATAACGATCAGCTTTATAAATATATATAACTTCATACATTTATTTTGAATACTGACTGAGGTATTACAGTTTCTATGCTTGCGCTGTGCTAACATAGACCGGAAAAAATCTATTGCAGCACGTGATGATTATTAATAATAACGACAAAAATTTTATACATAGATCAAGTGTTCGCTGTTATTATGTTTGCGCCCATGGAGTGGCTTCAGTTATCTGCCAGCGTTTACCAAGGAGTAAGGTAAACCTCTGGGAACAGGACCTTGTTACTGATAATCAGCAAAGTATTATTAATTTGGAGGGGGCAGTCTCCACGTCCTTTCAATTCCGATAGTTGTGCCATCTCCAGTTAGCTGTCTTTTTCAGAAAGACGAACCATCGTAATGAAGTATTAGCAAATAAAATATAGGTACACTTAATAATTCACGACTTATACGACATTTAAAAACTGTAAAATGAAAACCCACAGATAAAATAGTTTCATTTGATATAACAAACAATACATCTACACAAGAAACAAGAAAATATAACTAACTTATTTTAATTTACAATAGTACAAAAGAATAGCCAATTCAACAATAAATATTACAAAATGACAAACGGATTACCTACGGGAGCACCAAATGCTTGTCTTATTGCCAATATATATCTAGACAATCTAGAAAATAAATTATTTAATTTAAACAATACTTTGGACTGATGAAGTGATTTTTTTGAAAGGATACATTGGCGATATACTCTGGATTTGGAGGAGATTCCACGGGACACTGACATAATTTCACCAGTACATAAATTCTCTACATCTAAACATAAAATTCACCATAGAACTAGAAAAAAATATGGCATAAACTTTTTAGATCTAAAACTTACTAAATCAAACAATACCATTACATTTGACATATAGAGGATGTATCCAATATAGAGGTAAATATAATAATATGTAGCAGCTGTAATCATATACGATCAAAAATTTTAATGCACAGGGGCCTATCTGTAAGCATTAACGAGAAAAAATATTTGTAAATGCCGTGGGCTAGAGCCGCACCTGTGCCCAACCTAAATGCTGTCCCGAGTATACCCCACATACCACTATCATTCATCCATTACCGCTGTTAGTTTTGTGTGGATCGCCGCTTGGAATGCAAACCACTTCGAACATTTTATTTAAATTCTTCCCGTCTCGAAAAAACGATCCTTTTCAAGACCATCATGATTTCATATAAAGAAAATCGAAACTTGATGCATCGGCAAAAGCGCGGGAATGTATAGATTCATTTTCGCGCGACATCATAGTAAATAGGCGTGTTTGCAAATTTTCTGTATCTACACTTATCCATGTAATTCGATTCAATTCACTTTGCGTTATTTGATTAAATAAATCCAAAAGAAATAACTTAGATTCATGTGGTATCGTTTATTAACAACTAACTCTCGATTCGACAAAGCAAAAGGAAAATATTTACGTTTTTTTGTAACTACTGAAGTCGCATATCCGGTGAAACTCAAACGTCTTATCAAGATATTAAAAATAATACTTTGTAGACTTACGTAGAATGCTCTTAATAAATAAGGACTGTTTATTTTATAAAAAGAAGAAATTTAAAATGCCTCAGTTTTACTATTTTTACAAGGGCACACTGGCCGATTGGCCTTTATTTATTCAGAATGACGTTAAATGAACTTACGGCATACCATTAAGAATAATACTAAATGAGAGCAATGTATTTATACATAATACCACGTTTAGCGGGTGCTTAACATGACGTTTCCTTGCATCAGGACCGGACTAAAGAATTTTTGGCTCTAAATTTTACTTTTTTTTATTCTTTAATGATGAAATCCGGTTTCGGCGGGTTTGTGCTTTATATGTCGTGTAGTTAGCACCCAAGCAAAATTTACTTTTTTATTTGATGCACCCTGTATAGAAAGCTAATCCAAACTGACATAGTAATTCCTAAGGATTCCAATCACCCTAATAACTAAATATTACTTGCTTTTAATTACTATATTAGACGCCTAAATAACATACCATTATCTCAAGAAAACAAAACAACTTAATTCCAATTTATACAAATAGTACATTCCAAGGACTAATTACATATATATTTAAAAGAATTCTTAAAAATTACAACATAGAACTAACGACGACACAACCGAACACAATATTAAACAGTATACAAAATAATAAATTAAAAGTAATAATTTTATCAGTTTTATTCATTTGAATAAAAGCGGAATATGTAAAATAGATTGTAAGAATTGCGATGCAATCTACATAGGAGAGGCGGGAAGAACATGAAAACAAAGAGTCAAAGAACATCAAAGAGATATAATAAATTCTAACGCAATTCAGATTGATCAAGACAAAATAGAATTATTATATGAACAAAAAAAAGGATTCAAACTGACATTACTGAAAGCTTATGAAATACACAAACATCTAAAAGAACATAATAACTGCCTTAATGATAAACTATATATTTAAATTTTAAACCTATTTTCTCCTACTCAACTATCTAAAATTTTTAATTTTTAATATAATCAACGATCTAACCCTTGACAATAAGTGCACTCCTTTTACTAACTCTGCGAGGGTTTTGGGAGTGCGCATTGATGAAAAGGTTAATTGGATGAGCCATGTTGACACACTGTGTGGTGAACTGGCGCGCACCTGCTATGCTCTCTATAATCTCAGAAGATGCTGCAGTTATGAGATTTTGAAAAGTTTTTACTATGCCAACTTCTATTCTCGGATGACATATGGCATTATTTATTGGGGGGGATGCACTTCCGCCGCGAGAATATTAGAGCCATTAGAACTTTATTAAGCCTTGACTCACGTGCCTCTTGTAGAAGTGCTTTTAAGGAACACAAAATCTTAACTTTTTACGATGTTTATATCTATGACATTTTGTGTTTTGTTCACAAGCATCGTGAGGAGTTCACCGACAGTGTGTCGCATAATTACAATACCAGAATATTTAATTATTTGTTACCACCAAGACATAGAACTACAGTTTTTCAAAGGAATTTAATATACATGGGATGTAAGCTATATAACAAACTGCCTTGGAATATAAAAGCAGTTGATGCCCTAAAAGGATTCCAAAAGCAAGTTAAATGCTATCTTTTGAATGTGAGCTGTTATTCAGTTGCCGATTTTCTTAATAATAATATTTAGTATAATTTAAGTATTTCATTTTTTTTTTGTATTCTGTTGACATATTTCATTATTGTCTTTTTTTGTTTGATATTGTTTGAAATAAATATCAAAAAAAAAAATAATTTTATTGTTTCTCTAATTTTACACGTGTCCGCTTATATCACCCTCACGTATAATATTGTCGGTTCTACAGCGCCTCTGTAAATAGTACCCGCCGCGTTACCATTTAAACCCCACGTTACTTCAGCCATTCTAGTGGTCACACTATGCGGATGCTGTCTTTTAGCAATCTAATCTAATTTAATCTAACGTATTGAAGCAAATGACCTTCAATTTCCACATCATAATCAATTCTAGTTTTTATTTTTAAAATAAAAAATTTACTGAAGCTTTCGTGGCGTGCGTTATTGACAGCAACCCTTCACCAATTTGAGAAATACTAACCTAAAGGCTAAGAAAAAATTTATCATGCAGGTACTTAAAATGTCATTCTTATTATCTATTCTGCAAAAGATATTCGCATCTTAAAACAATCTTAGGTCGTTTAATTTTGAATACTCCTATAATTTCGAGGAAAGAGTTACATACAGTAATTCGCAATTCTTACTTAACTAGAAGTGTTTCTGTTATTATTCTATCGCACAACTTCGTCGTTTATACCGCCAATAAATACTGTATATGGTTAATACCACATCTTTATTGCGATGATTCCCCCGAACTGGCCGTAGCAGTATTATTATTTGTTTAAACTTATTCCCGCTTCCCATCAGCATCAACCCGAGTCAGAGTTGGTTCGTTATATCGTCCACGAAGTACAAACACGTTATTGTTGCAGACCCGCAGATCATTAAGCCGTATTTATAGTAATGCTCGCGCACAGTCTGAGACCTTAAGCGTATTCCCTGTTATACCTCTATACAACAACCGCTCGTATAGGCAAATTGTTACCGGGGCGAAATTTATGCGCGACCGCTCGCTAACACGTCATAATTCGCGTTGGAACGCTCGGTAATTTGTCGTATTGTCGGTTTTAGGTTATGTTTATCGTGCGGCCGCAACTTAAGACGTCAACCGCCTCTCTCGGAGTTCGTGGAAGTCGACTGCGAACTGCGTTCTCAAAAATGGCGAAATATTACCATTCTAAGCGGATTTCTAGGTGCCGTCCGTGATAAATTAGTATTCGATACGCGTCGGTCGAGGTCGTATGGTCTTCGAGGAATACTACGAACGGTTAGAATAAATTGACGAATAAACGGGGAAGGACAGCGCATGTGAAAATAAAAGCGTTCGCTTTGCGCTAATAGGAATGTGATTATGGAAATTGCGTCTACTGTATAAATAAACGGCGCAACTGTTGGATTTTATTTATTTGAATTGGATAATTAACAGGATAAATATTTCCTTATCACAGTGAAAAATTAAGTGGTCGTGACAGCAATTACATGTAGATGACCTAAAATGTGCTGAATTAATTATACAAAATATCTAATGTTTATTTATGCATTCACTTTGGATGTATTAACATTTTTAATGTTACACGGTATATCTTAATATATGTGATAAACTTTAAGCGCTGATTCCTGGGGTTATTTTGATCATAAAAGTTCATAAGAACATATGTCCAAAATCGCTTAGTTCTAAAGTTGTACAATGTTTAATAGTAAGTTAACATAATTAATGTTTTTATTGTAAATTAACAAAATAACTAGTAAAACAAAATTAACTTATACTAACTGTTGAAAATGACCGCCCCCAACTGCAATACAAGCTTCTATCCTCCGTCGTATTGACTGGCGAGTCCGTTCTAAAATACCAGGGGTATTTCGAATTGTTTGAAAAGCTGCGATAATACGATTTCTCAGTTCATCGACATTTTCAATGGGAGTCGTATAAACTAATGATTTAAGGTGACCCCAGAGAAAAAGGTCCAAAGAATTTAAGTCTGGAGACCGAGGAGGCCACGGTTGTGGACCTCCCCAAAAACTCGCGAGCAACTAACCTAAAATGCGCTGGAGCACCGTCATGTATAAAATGCATTTGTAATCTTAATTGCAACGGAACTTCTTCCAGCAGTAGGGGTAGCTCCTCTTTAAGAAAATTGCGGTATACCTCGCCATTTAACCGCATCGGTAAAAAATGTGGACCTATCAAGTGATCTCCAACATTTCCGGCCCACACATTGACAGATAATTGATGTTGATGACGCGCATTCACTAGTTCGTGTGGATTTTCTACGGCCCATATATGATTATTATGAAAATTAATAATCGCGTTTCTAGAGAAAGTAGCCTCGTCGGTGAAGAATATTTGAGCCAAATAGTCAGGATTTTGTGCGATTTTGTGTTGGATCCATTGACAAAAAACCACTCTTTGCGGAAAATCTACCGGCAAAAGTGCTGCACCCGTTGAATGTGGATATGGATACAACAGTTGATCTTTCAATATTCTCCAAACTGTGGCCTGACTAATGTTTAAAGCAAACGCAATTTTTCTGGTGCTTGTAGTATTAGGATGTTCCTCAATTTTATTCAGTACCATTTCTTCAACTTGTGGAGTTCTCACTGTAGATGGATGCCCGTTATCAGTCGTCCGTTTCTTTTTTTTAAATTTCCCATTTCACTAAGACGTTGGTGAAGACGGGCAAATATTGAATGATGCGGGATGATGTGGTTCGGGTATCGTTCTTCATGAAGACGTCTAGCAACACGCGAATTTCCATTGGCAACACCGTAAACGAAATGCACATCACACATTTCAGCATTCGTGTAATTCATTTTAGCAAACAGAAACTGGCAATAAACTGAATGAATACCCTGACAACTATTGACAAATATTGAAATGACAAATAAACAATTCCCTCTCAACACAATAGTTTTTATGAACCAACTGTGATATTATAGTGTTAGTCATAGTTCATAATTTATTATAAACATTCAATAACTTTAAAACCAAACCGTTTTGGACATATACTCATATGAACTTTTATGATCAAAATAACCTCAGGAATCAGTTCGTAAAGTTCGTCGCATATATTGAGAATCACCCTGTATAATTAGTTAATTTAACTGCAAGAATCTTTAATATGACGTTTTTATAAAACTCCTATTAGTATATAGGTTCTTTATTCACAATATAATTAGACAATTCATCCATAAAATAATGTTCTCTATCGTGACATGACTTCACTTGCTTATATCAAACACTAGCCTCAAACATGAATTTTGATCTATCTGAGTTTTACGACCACGAAGAAAAGACAAGTGCCTTACAAAACGTCACAATAATTAAATAACGACAACACCAATGATTCATACAGCAATTTTTTTTTTTAGTTTTAATTCAGGTAACATCTGTTACTATATATTAACTTGAAGGACACATACGCCTTCTGCGTACATTTGTTTATGTAATCGTTAAATTTTAATTTCTCTACTAACTAACCTTAATTAGGACTAAATTTAATTTCATACCTACACCAAATGCAAACATCTGTTGTTTCTCACTTTGTCGGCTCAAAGAGAATAAATACCATCTTAGAAGCATTAATCTTCAATGCATGATCACACGAAAGTGCAAGCGTCCACTATATTACCAACTGGAAAGGAGTAATATAATTGCGTGTCATCAGTGTTAAAGTGGTAATTATAATATTTCAAAGCCTCGAGAAGTGGAGATGTATGTATATATGATATACAATAAAGGACCGATAACAGAATTTTGCGGGACACCAGAAGCTAAGGTCAGGCATTCAGATTGCCGCTCATCCAAGTTAACCAATTGGTGCTTATCAGTCATAAAACTAACGAAAAGGGCAATAGTGTTGCTGTCGAAATCTATTTAGTGCAGGATTGCCGGCAACAACTCGTGGTTAATAGTGTCAAAGGCCTTGGGGTAGCAAACATAAAACTGTCAAATTTCCAAAATCAGATTCATGAATTATATCGTCAATTATACTTGAAAGTACAGTTGCGCTCTAAATCCACTCTGCGTGAAAGAAGACAAAATATGATGTTTGTTTAAATTGACGATCTTCTTCTTCAAGATATTCGACAAAACCGGAAGGATACTAATAGGACGTAAATCAGGAAATACAGGAGGACTACTATTTTTAGGAATCTGCTTAACTACTGTGTGTTTCCAGTAACATATAGGAAACACACTCTCCAAAATACAAGTATTAACAATGTAGGAAATGTAAGAAATCAGCTGAAGACACTCTAATTTAATCATTTTAACGTTCAAACTACCCTAACCACTAGTTTTAGTGGGAATTGCACAAATAATCTTAAAAGTGGCATATGCAGTAACCCAAGAAAATGAAAAGTAATTAGTTACCAAGGTATTGAAAGAATAAAAAGTAAAAAAAAGCTAATACTATGAACGAAAGTTGTGTAGGGGTAATTGCAAAATAATTCAGTTCATTAACATCGTTGGAATTTTCTAAATGATTTTGAATGATGTATTTTTTAAATCTGTAAACTATCCATAACTAATATTTTTAGTCATTGGAGGGTGGCGGCCATTATCAGAGAAACTTTAAAGTTTTTACCACTACTCGCTGGAAAGTGATAGGAGCAGTCCTATCTTCATATATTTTTCTCTACCAAAGACTCTATTTCGCCAAGCCATTGAAAGGTGGCCCTAAAGCTATGGCATTGAAATTAACGCTAATAGACTGTCGCGTATATTATACATATGAAAAATTAGCTCAAATAAAGGTGGAAAAAATTTAATAGGCCGAGTTTATTTCTCTTTAACTTATATGGTTCGTAAGTCTAAGGTGAAGTTTAAACCGAAGATTATTGACCTACGGTTTAAGCCGCGATTGTAATAATCGCCTTAACTAAAATAATATCGACACAAAAAAATTATTGTACACAAACTTAGAAGCCATTTCAAAATGAAAAGTTCTTATCGGGAATACTTATCTACCTAAATATAAATACTAACGTATTTCCTTTAAAATTGCAATTATTTAGTTTTTAAACTGCACGTGCTGCTATGGACAAGCACCCCATTTTTCGCGAGAGTATTTTCAGTTGCATAGATTTTGTCTTGTTTACGTCGTTAGCCTTTTGTTCAATGTTCCGAGAGAATTTTCACGATAAGATTTATTTTTGTACAAATTTAGTTATTGAGTTAATAGTATGATTTATTTAATTTAATGTTAGGTTTTTTTAAAATTAATTTCACTCATTTAGATGTCTAGCATTTGGCTAGTTCTATTTTGTGCGTATTCTATTAGATTTTGTCGGTGATTTGCACGACTGCGTTGTGCGTTGTATGAAAAACGACTGTAGAATTTTGTCAAGCAGTTCCTTGGTTGACTTTAGCGTGAGTATATGCATTTTTAAGTCTTTGCTGCCATTTTGTTTATTTGTTTTTTGAAAATTCTTGTCTATCAAGGAATTCGCTTTATAATTATTGTTATTATATTGATGTGTGCATATTGTAGATATAAGATCATTTATTATTTTTGGTCGGGAAGATATATTTGCAGTTTAGTTTTTTTTCAATTTAGTTTTAAGAGTTTAGTTTCTCCATTTTTCTATTTTACTGTTTCGTTTTTAATTATCTATCACCTCGGTTTGGGTGAGTAGAAGCTTTGTGTTTGCATTTAAATTTTTAGTTTGTTATTTACTAGAAATTGTCCACGTTTAATTTAGTTTGTATTAATTTGAAACCACGTGAATTGATTTGAAAGATATAGGATTATCTTCCTGAACAAACTAATCTTTTGCTGTGATATAGGAAATAGCATTGTCCTATTGTAATTTAGAATCACGTGCAGTTTTTAAATTTAGGCCAGAACCCTCTGTTCACGGTTTTTTTTTCTGCACAAATTGTATTTAACTTTTTTTTTCTTTTTTTTTATAATAAAGTTGATTAACATCTTTGGGTTAAAAATTCTGTTCTTTTATTTTCAATTAAACCTTTTCAATTTTTCAGGGTATTTAAGAAAGTCAGATTTCATTCACTCACAATTTACTTTTCGTGGTTAGATTCAAGTTTTAATTCGCGAGGGTAACTCTCAGGTTTATTGTTCTTTTGCGCTCTTTAAAATGTTATCCGTTGAGCTAGCTAATTTAATTTTCTTTTTCCTTGTTAATTTCATTTTGCATTTTCTACTCTTCATTCAGTACACAGCAGTACGGAGCATCTATATGGTGTACGGTCGTAGACAAGCAGGTGTATCGGAATATACTGGAAAAACCACAGAGAAAGGTCTTACTAAGGGTTACTGCAGCGTATAGGACAACACCAACCGTGACACTATAGGTGATAGCCGGCATACCTCCTATAGAACTGCTGATACGTGAGAGAAAATAAATACACGAAAACGGAGGCCTGGTGGCCCGACAGAGTGCAAAGGAAAAAACAAGGGAGACATGGCAAAATAAATGGGACAACGAAACAGCAAAGGCCCAATGGATAATAAGGCTATTAAAAACATTAAGGCCTGGATGGATTGAGAACACCGGAGGATGGATTACTGTCTAACTCAGGCCCTCACCGGACATGACATCTACAGACAGTACGCCAAGCGATTTGGTAAAGACAACGTGGACGCGTGTATCTATTGCTCCTGTCTGGGCACAGCGGAACATACATAAGACAGCCAGTACACCAAACTATTGGAGTAATAACACCAGACAACATGATACCCAAAATGATCGAGTCCAAGGAAAACTGGGCTTCTCTCCATCATATGATTAAAGAGATAATGACGAGAAAGGAATATGATGAATGGAGAAGGCAGAGCAGAATGAATGCAAACAACATAGAGCATGAGTTATAGCCCCGTGGTCCTTTAAGAGGAGCATGCTTCTTCTGTGCGACAGTGGTACCCAATTGCTTTAATTTCTCTGTAGCTGTAGCTTTAGGGTCACTTTATCGGAGTAGAGACGTTGACAGCAGACGTTAATTATTAAAATTTTGCGATTTTAATCAATCTAATCTTTCTTCCACACTCCAGTTTACACCTTACATCATATTCTCATTCAACCAGTCACGCTGTTTTAAGGCAAACTCTCCCAACAGGGCCAGTTATTTTTGGCTTCTCCTGTACATAAACCCATTACACAGCGCGAATAAAATATTAGCAATTACAATGCGCCCAATTTATCGTCCGCCGTATTCAGATCGCGCGGCGCGTCGTACCTCGTCCTATACTCGTTCGTGTGGTAAATACACGGCCGTGGGTACATACACGGCCGTGGGTACATACTACCAATCGCACAGTCGCGGTGCTGCCCTCTGCCGTCGTCCCAGGCGTTCGCCGTGCGGTGTTCGTTATTTTTCCGGCAATATTTCACCTGGGTCAATAATAGCGGCGCGAGAATTTTAATAAGCGAGCATAAATATGCGCCGTTACACCGCTCGCGAATGCTCCTTTTAGCATAGAAGAAAGGGAGGAAGCCGGTGGAGCCGGGGTGGGGGAAGGGGAAGACGGCGAATATTCGTCCGCTCCGTCGCTCGAGTGCCCGGGCCACCTTCTGCGGGAATTTCGGCGATTTATACGGCGATTCACAGCTGGCCGCGGAGTACGGACTCGGTAGGAGAGACAGGTGTACCGCATGGTGGTGATTTAGGACCGATATCGTTCGTTATTTCGGATGTACGTTTCAATATAAACGGAACGGTTGGGAATATTAAAGAGAAGTTCGTCTCGATGGTTTAATTTCTCGAAAAAACACTTAGAAACTATAAATTCCAGTCATTTATACTGGAAAAGTGGAGGGAAACGGGGGACACTCAAGTTTATTGAGACAAAAAAGATGCTCAAAAAAACCAAATCAATGAGGTTTAATTTGTCGTATCAGACGGTAGAATTTATAACTAGTCTCGGTAACTTTAAATCATGTTTATGTAGAATTAGGAGGGTTAATGATTCGCTTTGATAGAGGTGGTAAATACAGCGGATATTATTAGAGACCGGATTATAGCAAGAAAAAGCATATATTTTATTTTTTTCATATTTTTAATTATAGTATATATGTAGACGTATTACACCAATTGAAGTTAATTAACGCTAATTAGTGATTGCATATATGGCATATTTATTTAGGCATTTCTATGCATATTTTTACAAAAGTTGCATATATTGCATATTTAAATTTTTTTTTATCCTTTCTATTAGTAAAAATTCCTAGTAATTCCTAATGTAGCTCGACAACTGACAATTCTCAGAACGATAAATATTTTACATTGGTCTTTTTTCCAAGAACTGTACGTGTTTAATTTCGCCTAGCAGAAGGGATGTGGTAAATACGTTTTATTATTATTAATTCCCAAATAAAGTATTCATTCATTGAATATCTTTGAGCGAAACAGCATGTAATCGTGTTACGTTTTTAAATACTGTGCGTACATGCAATGAGTATAGCGAACAAAATTTCTTTATGGATTAAGCTATATCCTGAACTGGTAAAGGATGGCGATAAAATATTTTGTCGAGCCTGCAGTAAACTGGTAAGTTTAACTTTACTAAAAGCTTTACAATTGTTTTTAAATTCTTTAACTTTTGATATAGAATGACAATTGTTGTTGTAGGTGTCTTCTGAGAGAAATACCTGATTGATCAACACGCTAAAACTCCATCACATATTGGAAATGTGAAACATAAAGCGATCCGCATGGGTGCAGGCAAAGTATACGTCAATGTGTAGCATCAACTTCACGAACTCCAGAACAAGAAGAATATAATACGGATCTGTGTAAACGCATTGATTTCGTCTAACATAACATTAGCAAGATTAAACAATGTTAATTTGAAATCATTTCTGCAAAAATATTGCAAACGTAATATACCTGACGAAAGTACCTTACGAAAAAATTATCACATCTTGTTACCAGCAAACACTAGCAGAAATTCAACAATTGGTAGGGAATAATTTTATGTATATCATGGTAGATGAAAGTACGGATAAGTGTGGCCATTATATTGCCCATTTGTTAATAGGAATTCTTCATGAAGATAATGTAGGTAAATCATATTTAATTTATTGTAAAGAATTTCAAAAAACAAATAATGTGACAATTGCCCAATTCGTTTAAGAAGGTTTATTAAATTTCTTTTTACCTGGGAGTATACCTTGTGAAAAAATTTTACTAATGTTGTCCGATGCTGCACCATACATGATAAAAGCCGCGCAAAATTAAATTTTTTTTTTATAGTAACATTATTCATACTACTTGTTTAGCTCATGGGTTCAATCGTGTAGCCGAAGACATTAGGAATCAATTCCCTTTGATTAATGATTTAATTACCAATGTCAAAAAAGTATTTTTAAAAGCGCCTTCACGAATCCAATTCTATAAGGAGCGACTTCCCGGTGTTAAGTGGCCTCCTGAACCGATTATTACGAGATGGGATACATGGTTAGAGGTTGCAATTTTTTTCGCCTATAATTTTGAGGGAATAAAAAATGTAATTCTTGAAATCACTGCTGACGGCATTGCTCTAGAAAACTGTAAAAAGATAGTAACATAAACAGAATTGCTATAAAACCTTTTGTATATTAAGTCAAATTATAGCTTTGTTTCAAGTTCCATTCGTAAACTAGAAACGCAAGGGATGTCGCTCTCGGAATCAGTCGAAATAGTAGACGAATTTGATATACTATGTAAGAAGGTTAAGGGTACAATAGGTAATTCTATATACGATAAATTTAAAAAAGTGATAAGTAAAAATGCGGGGTATTTGAAATTGAAGAAAGTTAAGAAAATTTTGGAAGGTGAAACAGTAAACGATTTCGACTTTAATTTTAGTTTCGAATGTATTGCAAAGATAAGAAATGCACCAATTACATTACTGTGGATGTTGAAAGAAGCTTTTCTATTTCGAAACATATGTATTCTGACAGAAGACTAAACTTTATTTTACACAATTTGAAAAACATTTAATTATAAATTGTTTTAGAAATATGTTGTGAAAAAAATTTGTGCAATAAAGTTAATGTTTAAATTTCTACTTTTATTTATTTTATGTAAAAATTTTTGCATATTGTCGCAATTTTTTTGCATGTATGCCCCAGGTTTATGCATATTTTCTCAAAAATCGATGCATATATATACGCATATATTCCAGTTCTTCTTTGCATATAATCCGGTCTCTACTTATAAGTAAATCAGCATTAACTGAAAAGATCTCCAATTAGCTCTGAAATTTCTTTAACCTCGCGCGAAAAATATTCACTTTTGTCTCATTATTATTCGTGTATCTGAGACCTATGCTCGTGGGAACATAAATACAACTAAAATACTTTCGCGTAGAAAAGCACTCAGCTTGAATACAGGTGTTTGCGTTTTGCCGTTAAAAGGTAAAAGTTTTAAATCAATGTGTACATGCGTGTCCACGCAAATAAACCAAAACGTCCGGCTTTTTTATTTAAAATACTGTTCATAATTCAATAACACTTAAAAGAAACTAAAATATGTTGTTAAATATGTACATAGTAATAACAATATAATATGTAATATGTATTGTCTTTCTTAAACAGAAGTTACAAAGACATTATAAAATATTAATCAGAACTAAGGTGCATTACATTTAATTACGGTGACTTTTCGTCGAAAAGCATGTACTTAAGAAGAAAATAGTCGTCCAGCAAAACAGCACGCTGCTTTCAATTAAAATAAACACTTTTCTGAGAAAAGATATTCTTTTCGTTGTACATGATAAAAGCCAAAAGTTATAAAACTTTTCATTTAATGCAATCTCTTTTCTCAATGTATCCATAAGAATAGATGAATGTCGTTGATAATTTCTATTTTTGCCTGTCCACCTTTCAACTTCCTCCTTTAGGCATTGTTCGACCATGAATCTTTTTCCATAAAACCTCGCATCTGATATTTCGTTCCTATTCACATTAAACAATTTCTTAAAAACCACGCCTACTCTCCTCTAATTAATCTTCTAATTTTATGACGTAACGATGCCGTGGACCACCGACTACAACTCTCGGACCCCGAAAATTACCATGACAATAGGCCACAGAAGCGTCTCGAGCTATTATATTCAAATGTTCCGGGAGACAAAGGTGATGTTATTTTTCCCCGAGCGCGTCCGAACGTACGGTCGCGTAATTCGAATTAATATTCGGTATATTATACGAATAAGTTCGTCCGGGGAAGAAAAAAAAAGAGCTTGTATAGCGGACAACGAGACCTGTAGCGTGTGGGTTATAACGACATAAACATGCTAGCAGGAATAAATATGTTACCGTTGTGTTGTGTAGCTCTTTCCCCCGGATCCTGCGCGGACGTCTGTCTTTGTCTACTGCAGTGGTCCCGTGGTAATGGTACTTACATATGTAACGGGGCAGAGGTATAACGCGTCAAGTACAAGACGCAAGAGTACGGTTGCAGTGTCGAATTTCTAGGTATTAAATTAAAATCTCCCGGCGTACGGGAGTCTGCTCGCTTTTGTCGGCGATATTTTACTGAATTTATGCGTGTGGATGTCGCGGGTTGACGTTGTTTCTGGGCGGGACATACGGGGGATAATGATGTTAAGGTGGACGCTGCATCGCTGGCGAAGTTTTGAAGCCGCTCTAAGCAGTCCTAAACAAGAGAACGATCTTGTAAACATTTACACTGTCATGGGAAGGTGGTGTAAATCACAGATCCTAATGAAACTCTCCCAGTTGCCCCGCGCAAATCCCGGCAGGTGGTGTTTCGTCACATCAAATCATGGAAATAGCAACGTTCGTTCTGTATATATTTATGTGTGTATTTACAGGTACTTTTAAAAAAATAAAGGCTTTTTAATGATTAATCAGTAATTTGCAATGGTAGGGTCATAGCTCCTGGCTCTTTATGAAGGGCCGCCGCACAGTGGTGCAAAATGCTTGATTTTCGGAAAAAACCTTGTCTATCTCAGATATACGACTTTTAAGCCATACTGGAGACCTACTCCTATGTACTTTTTCATTCTAAATTGAATGAAATCAAAACCAAATCGACAACTTAAACCGTTCTCAGTATACTGTTATTGTTGTGTTTTAACTTTGAGTATAACTAGTATTGAAGTAAGAACTAATGTACCTAAGTAATTTTCTAAAGTTTTATTGTGACAGACGATGCAAAATAAAATTCTGATGGGAAACGAAATATTTTATTGACATTTCGCTAATGTACGCACTGGCTTCACCTAAATGAATGAAAAACTACGCTAATTATATGTTGAAAATTTGATTTGAAATTTAAAATATTTTCACATTATTTAATGTTTTAAAACAAAATTTAAGTATTTTTTAAAATTAAATTAGCACTTCTAATTAATAAGATTAATAATAAAAAATATATAATAGTAGTGACTATACTAATTTCAATAAAGCTTTTGCCGGAATCACCTCGTACTGGTATTTTGACAACTTAGCTTGAACTATGAAAGCTAATGCATAATCTGTGTCGAACTTAGATGCAGATGTATCAGGCAGTGAAAAGGCAGCATCAATTAAAGATTGGGAGTACGTTGCTCGCATTTTTTTAACTTCATACGATTGAGCTCGAAACCCACAATCGTCATAACTTTTTTCCTGGCCTGCCTACTTTGTTTTTGTTGCACCTTCGTTGGAAGAGTTCACAACAGGCAAGTCTACTTTGAATATTCCTTCTAGCCAATCACTGTATTTCAAGAAAAACTGGGCCCTCACTCACAAACATTTTTCAATCTGCGTTTAAATTGTGATACAAACCTCTTTGTAATGGATGAAATAATGAATAATATTTCTTCATCACTTAGTGAGGGCCGATTTTCACTTAAAAATTGCTCTAGAGAGCATTCTGGATTCATCAACACCTCACGTAACAGTTTGTACGACATTTCAAAAGATCTTATGGTCCTACACTTTAGCAATATCTGGATACACAACGTGTTTACTGAAAGCAAAAAACACTGGTGGTTTGATACAAATGTGTTTTAGCTTTATAATATTTTTTTTTCAACTTAAAATATCCTTTCTTGCAATATTTCTTGGAGTTTACGTTACCATAATTTCATTTTATTATTTTCAATTTTTAACAAAAATTACAAACAGAATATATTTTTTTTCCAGGAAGTCTAGTTCTGAAGTACATCCCAGTAAACCAAATTCAAATTAACTGCAATTGTTTTTAGTAACTTCAACTTAAAAGCATTTAAATAACTATTAATATAATACAAAATCGTAGGTGCTTTAATGTTGAAGTTACTAAAAATAATTGAGGGAAATTTGAATTTGGTTTACTGGGATGTTAACAAGAAAAAATGTATTATTAAATTATGTCAACTCAAAACACAAACATCTATCTATTTTAGTAAAACCCTTTGATCTTCCTTTATTTTATTCTAGGAATTTTTTGGTACACCTGTTTAAACAATTTCGTTTTTTTTTTTTCATTCGGATTCTTCCGGGTTAAGTTCGATTCTTGGAAAATTATAGTAAGTTCAAAGACAATTGTTCCCGACTCTAAATACCAGTATATATCTAACTACTTTATCGCCGATGATATGTGTATAATGGCGGATTCTAATAATTATTACACTCATACAATTAATCGCCGTTTTCTCGGAAAACAGCAAAAACTAGCAGCTAATTCTTTTAGAGATTATAAATAGAGGTGTTAATAAAGATCGAAAGCCAAATATGAATAATAATAAAGATAAACTATATTTAGGTAGTAAACTATTTTTTATTTGTAGTTATGTAAACCATAAGACTACCGAACGTAATAGAAGATATATATTTTAGTTTAAATAATTATTTTCGAAAATAAAAATGCTGTTAGTTTTATGAGAAATATGGAGTCGTTTCGGAATTTCTACATATGACGACTTTCGGCACTGATATTTTATATTTAACCGGCTACAAATGTTGCAAAATGCCATTTTTCATAAAGTTTCAATATTTAGCTAACGATTTTGGTTAAATATACTATCACATTTAATACTTGTCAAAATAGGTTTTTTTTCCACTTTTGCACCACTGTGCGCCGCTGTCCACAATTAAAAATAAAACCGCATCGGCTTTGATGACAATTCCAGGATAAACGAGAGTCCAGCTTCATCCCAAGGAAGGACAGCACATCAAAAGAGGTAAGTGATTTGTTCTGGTATTTAATTTCTATATTTTCAATATTGTTGTTAAAATTTATTATTTGTGTTTTATTAATATTCATCAGGAGGTTGTGATCAGTCATCCATTCGTTTAGTGAGTTTATAGTATTTTCTAACTCTGTCACGTTTTGTTGCAAAGAGTTTGTTTTTATCACGCATGAGATATCGTCTGCGTATTGCACCGTTAAACACTGAACATTCCCCGGCATGTCACTTACGTATAGTAAAAATAGAATAGGGCCCAGGATGGTACCCTGCGGCACACCAAAGACTCAATGACCCCACCCAGATCAGATTTCAACAAATCTTTAACAAACGATTAACTTGATATGAAACCTACCCAACTACATTTCCTTTACAATTAATTCTTTTTTAGATTCTTTAAAATCTTGACAGGAACACGAGCTGTGGATATATCAAATAATAATCCAAAGTACGCGTGGTTACATTACGAACGCGTGCATCCCGATATACCTAAACTCCCACAGTCACTTCCAATCCGCGGTTCCGTGCGCTGGTTCTCCTTCTTCAGTGATCTCGCTACCCGCTTCGCCTCTGAGTACTGCCGCTCAGGTAATCGGCCTATCCATTGTTGCCATCGTGGAAAAAAAAACAACTAGCGCTAATGGTGATTGATAGGCGTAACGCATCGGTTTGCGTCGTAGCAGACGGCCGCTGCACCTTTTCAAATTCGGTGGAATTAAAAGGTTCACACAGATAAAGCATCGCGTATGTATACAGACCGTCTTATCGAAGACTGATTCTTTAATTACAGCTGTATTTCTTATTTTAGAAAAAAAAAAAAACAAGCATTTTATAGAATTTAATACTGCATGACCTAAGAATACACTAAAATATATACTATGCAAGCTGTTCCAAAAGTAGCGAAAAACACATACATTTTCAATTCCAATTCAAACATGTTCTATCCATTATATCTATTGTCAACGCCATCTGTAGACACACTGTATAAAATACTTTATTAGTTTACAGTATACAGTATACAGTATACAGACAGAGCATGTTTGAATTGGAATTTACAATTTGTAAAATAAGTTCTTCTTGGTCTGAGATATTATTTATAAGTTTCAATTTGTTGTGTGTGTCAATTAGTTTGCTTTCGCGTTCTTAAAATCCAGTAGGTCTGTGCAGCTGAGTCGAAACTGTTTGTGTTTCAGATAATGTACCTTTTTCATTCATGATATGCCAAAATGTCACTGAGAATTGTTGTTTGGAATGAAAAGTTACGATAGTATACAAATATTTAAAGCCTAGTTTATTCAAATCTATTGTTTGTCGATTTCGTTTCTGATAAAGTACTATTTTTGTTTGCAGTACGTTAGTATTATACTTCCGACGTGGAGAGGGCCAAGGTGCTAACTGGAAACAGCAGAGCTATTGAGACTGGCCGGGTTTAGGCTGCTTTCAAATTTATAAGAATCCGTGAAGAGGCGATATGATCTCCCACTTAGATTAAGATCAGAATTTAATTTTTCATTATATAGTAAAGCGGACTAGTATTTGCTCTCAGAGTAAGGTTTTCGTGGTTTCCCTTGCTCATACGCCGAAATAAAGATTAAGATTAGCTTTGTCACGTGCCGTTTTAAGAGACAATCATTTTGTGTAATTTTAAGTTAAATTTATAGATTATAAAATGTTAATTTGGTATTTTCAATCGATTGTCTCAGTAATTGTACATAGTATAACCGTAATTCTGTTTTTTTTTTTGTGACGTGATTAGTTTAATATCCTCTTCGCCGCGCGCCGTCCGCGAAGCATCGTCCCTACGCGCTAAAAAGTCGGTTTACGCAGACTCACACTCGCGACCGCATAGCAGGGATAGTGCGAGGTCTGTAACAGCCGCCGATTACGTTGCGAGTGCCGGCTCTAGGGCTGCGCCTCACGTAATCTCCGTTTAGATTCCGCATATTACGTTACGAGTGCCGGCTTTAGGGTTGCGCTTCACGTAATCTCCGTCCGCTTCCGTGTATTACGTTACGAGTGCCGGCTCCAGGGCTGCGCCTCACGTAATCTCCGTCTGATTCCGTATATTACATTGGAGTGTCGGCTAATTGCTGATCTCATGTAATTTCCGTTCTTGTGTATAATTCGTACGTAATTACGTTAACTTGTAACGAGAATTGTCACTTTTAATTACCGTTCTCGTCAACTAAAAGTCATACACTGTGTAAATGCTCATTTGCATCGGCGTTAAACAGTTTATTTCATATTGTTATTTTCATGACACATATTTTTGCAATATTATTATTCAATTTAATATTTACACGAGTGTACAGCTCCTACCAAAAAAAAGGTAACGACCTGCACAAAAATGCCTGCAGCAAGCGCATTTGGGATGAACTGTAGCTGTTACTACGGCCATTGAATAATAGAATACAATACAGTGCTTTATTCAATAGCTATAGTAAAAGCTACAGTTCGTCCTAAGTGGGCTTACTGCTGATATTTTCGTGCGGGTCGTTAACTTTTTTTTGGGAGGAGCTGTACATGCAGTTTTATTTATATGTAAATACAGAACTAACCTGTTTACATCTGTGTATCTCTTTTTTGTTCAACCGTTGTTTTGCGAAATAAACATTCTTATATTTAAAGCACTTATTATTTCACCGTATCACCGAAAGTTGCGTATGAACTGGGTATGGACCCTGATTTCATTCCGACATCGTTGCTATCTCATTAGGGTTAATTTTAAATAAGTATTTGTCACGTCAAAACATATACGCAAAGAGAAATATTGAAAGCGCGATACGCAAGACCTGATCAGCTGTTTAAGAATGCTACTATCAGCGCTATCGTTTAAGGTTTTCACCGCTCAACGTCATTAACCGTTTTGTAGGCAAACCATTTCAACGCGCATCCGAAGATTCACACACACAACTAAATGTTCATATATGTTGAAATAACCATTTTAGTTTCTTTCTGCGTAGGTGAATACTGAGAGATTTATAAAGTTGCTCCACGGGCGCAATATTAT
Organism: Protaetia brevitarsis; assembly: GCA_004143645.1. NCBI lineage: Eukaryota > Metazoa > Arthropoda > Insecta > Coleoptera > Scarabaeidae > Protaetia > Protaetia brevitarsis. Next base: position 1,407,867 of record RXPK01000314.1, on the reverse strand, counting down.
TAATACCATCGTCACTAGTTCCGCAGTAGTAATTAGGTGCTAGTTATTTAAAGTAAGGACCAATGACATATTAGGAGCAATAAGATAATTAGACTAGGTAGCCCCATGTAGTACCTTTGATTGGCGCATGGGGTTTAAGGATGTTTCTTTTGTTGTTGTATTAATTTATCAGTAAATGGGGGTGTCTCTGATTTAGGTACCGGGACATGAGGATATAAAGGGCAATGTAATAGCCGATGAACTAGGCAAGGAAGGCTCTAAGAGACACTTCATGGGTCCAGAGCCCGTATGTGGGACTGCTAAAGACTCTGCAAGAAGGGAGATCTGGACCTGGTTAGATAAAGAAAGTACAAAGAAATGAAGGTTGACTGAAGATCAACTGCATACTAAAGCGACAATACGGGATGGCGATGCTAGATTCTCTGATAACCTACTCAGACGCAGCAAGAAAGAAGCTAAAACCATTACTGGGCTGGTAATTGGACACTGTCCCCTGAAAAAACACAGGTCGAGTAAGCGAATCGTGGTGCAGAAGATGCGAACTACAGGAGGAAACGAGTTTACATGTAATTTGCACATGTAAGGAATTGAAAGTACTCAGACAGAAATATTTCTGGAAAGATCTATTGGAGCTCTCGAAGGTTCTCAAGTTTCCACTGGACAAGATACTGGGCTTTATAGGGAACACCACCAAGCTGTTCGAGTGGAAGTAAGAGATTTAATAGGGACGATACAATAAGTACCTAGCTCAAGTTCCCAGACTATAGGTGCCCACCCTAACTAAATGAATGAATGAAAAATAAATGAATGGAGGATCCACCAATACTATGAATGCTCGCTGCTATATGCAACATTTCCTTTTAAGAAAACTTTTACTCCATATGAAAAAACATTAGAATGACTTATTGAGTCGGAATGTTCCACCCTTCCACCATTAAATTTTGATGGATTTATTGGGGTGGAATTGTTCACATTTGTCGCTAATTATTGGTATTTTAAAGGGTCAAGTGGACGTAGAAAAAGCATTTTTAAACATGTTCGGTTTTTAGAGAGAGATATGTTTAGGTCTTTTATGGGTCTTTTTTTTATTTTTGCTTAATTCATTCGGTTTCCGATTGATAATGGGAGCCCATGTATTGCCAAAACAATTGTTTTGAATTAATAAAATTTCATGAAGGACTGAATGTTCGGATATCAATATGTCCATGATTTAGTGTTAATTATACGAGGAAACAGTTCATTATTAATTAATTGTGTGAAGATCTTAGATCAGGGCCTTATAAAATAAAGGAAACAGGAAAATTATTTTAAAAAAGAAGTACTATTATTTATTATCTGTGTACAATAAAAAATCTTCTACCTCACTACAAATCTTCTAACTTAAATATTATAATTTTACGTCAATCTGTGTAGTTACCTTTCTATATTGTACATTCAACAGGATTGCCTTCTGAAACATCATCATCACTCTAAATGCAAATCCTCGCAATACAACAGTCACATAGTCGACTGCCTATCAACCAGTAATATTTGCTTTAGTTTCGCTACTTTGCAAACGCGCACTTTTACTCGGAACTACCAACAATAAAGCCTACCTTAAATAGGTTTATATCCCGCCGTATAACGAGCTAGGCTAGGCGCGGTGTGCGCGCCGCATAACCCCCACGAATGCCCCCTTTCTTGCGGCGCGCCGTTTCACCATTGAGGAGGGGTCGTAAAACCTTTTTTTACGCAATAAACAGCTCACGGGCGTAATGATGTATGTCGCTTGAGCGTAGCTGAGCATACATGCTACAAATATACGCAACACATAAGACGATAACACTTATATGTTTATACACTACTGCTCATAAGTGTTTGGACAACGTGGATTATAATTATTAAAGACCAGATTTATAGAAAATATGAAATATATTCAATAGTCTGTACGAATCATTTAAAGAGAAATAAAAGCAGTTTTTTTGAATTTTCATGCCTGTTATTTTTTATGCCTGTTTGGAGAGTTTTTCCGAATTTTTGAGGCGTTTTTTTCCAAAATTTGTTTAAGAGCAAAAATAAATGTTCGCTGCGCCACTGCACATTTGCTTCGTGAATGAATTTGTACTTGGTAATTTCCCTATTGCGTCGTGTGACGTGGGATTCTCTGCGTTTACTGTGATTCTATTTGCGTCGAGTCTTCAATTCATTTAGTTATAGTAATAATACAGATCAAAAGATATCACAAGAACTGTAGTGCAGTAATAGACACGTAAATAATTGATCAACCGAAAAGCGAAGCTCATGATCTATTGTAGGAATCACCATTCTAGCGCAAGAGCAATGAAAGGCAAATAACATTAGGAAAAGACTCCAGCTTCTGTCTATCAGACGTCATCAGCGCTCTGCCGTGTGTATAAACCCACTTTCATCGCTGTGACATCTCAAGCTTTTGGTGATTCCTACTATAATAGACTATGATCGTCGCCTGGTGACATATTCTATCAGTTCATTATATTTAGGCATTTGTTCTTTGATGTTTCATTACGTCATGGTAAGCCGTTCGTGGAATCACGATCATACGCAGTCTGATCATCTGGTGGGTCTGATAGTCCATGGACTATCCGAGCTGGATCAATGACTGCAGTGCCAGCTTTATGCAACGATCGCTTGCGGGTGAAAGTGTAGCATACATCTCCTAGAAGGCGCACAAACTCAACTCTGTTCACTGAGAGAGTGATTGTACGTAAAACTTGAGATGTGAGAGCGATGAAAGTGGGTTTATACACTTGAGGGAGCGCTGATGACGCCTGGTAGGCTGAAACTAGAGTCCGTTTCTAGCGTTATTCCTCTTTCATTGTTCTTACGCTAGTCTGGCGATTCCTATAATAGACCATGGGTGTCACCAGGTAACATATTCTATTGGTACATTATGTACCTACTTTAAGTTGAAAAAAAATACACAATTATTTTATTATGTCTAAACTTATTTTCCAACAAAGTGGATATTACTGATGGCATAAATGATGAATTTAATGGATGGAATTGTTTGAGATAGTTGAAGAATGTTATTAGGAGAAAATGTTATTATTTTCAACTGCAAAAGAGTGAAGAATCGTGTTAGAACTGGAGATTTGTTTGTTGTGTGCAGGTAACTTATTTCTTAAAGACTGATTTATATATCCTTCGGGAAGCCGACCTGGATGGATTTCGAAATACCATGACGTTTTAGACTTGTAATACCCTCAACGCAGTCAATATATAATGTACACTATAAAAAAAGTTGCAGTAAAATTACATGTAAAATCGTTGGTAACAAAGTTGCCTACAATTTTACAGGTAAATTTGCTTCACAAGGTGAAATTTCTACCATCTAGTAAATTTCACATGCTGATGTGTTTTCCAAAGATTGTACTGTAAAATTCGTATGTAATATTTATATGAACTCTATATTTACCGAACACTGAAGTAATTTTCATATGTATTTTTATAAAGAGAGCAAGCAATTTACCTAATTCTTTTATAGCACCTAATAGGTCATCAAGGGGGGATCAAGAATGAATACGCTTACGCGACACCTACGATTGTTTGTGACCTACATGATATGATTGAGCCAATAATAAGTTCGACAAACGAATAGAATTACCTATGTGCACAGATAAATAATCCAATAACCAATCACATTGCGGCGTATGAATTTCGTATTTTCCATGATATCTATAGTTTTACCCGAAAATTCAAGTAAAAACAAATAAATATAAAAGATCCTCATATTTTTACAGCAAAATTAATAGTTCACTAGTAAAATTACTTTTAAAGTGCACTAAATACCCAAAAAAAATGTCAATTTTACACTTTTAAGTAAATTTTGAAAGTAAATACAAAATTGTACATGCTTTTTTCCTTTTGATTTTTTGTTACATCTTAAACTTACATGAAACAACTATAAATTTTACCGAAATTTCTTTTTCCATGTTAAATATCCTAGAAAAAACAAGTAAAACAAAATTTACATGATTTATTGTGGTAAATTCACAACGTTATTACATGTAATATTCCTGATTTACCATGGCAAAATTACTGTAATTTTTTACAGTGTAGAGTCATCTTTTTTATTTAAAAGGACACATCACGTATACCAGGAACAATTATGCAGGGCAATATGAAATCGGATAATCCACAGGATATTCTTCGTGCATTTTATATGCAATTTTCAGAAGTTTTCCAGGGCAGATCGTTGAATGTGCCACAAGAAATTAGATAAATGTTAATACTTTTTATATTTACTCTTTTAGTGAACAAGACGTTATTAATAATATAAATTCAGTGCTTGAAAAAATCATATTGTGAGTGAGTTGTTGATTTATTTGTCAGTTGTCAAGTCAGTTTGATTAAAAGTAAAGAGTCAATGCAAGATTTTTACGTTTTTAAGCTTAATGTGGGGTTTGAGTGTCTAACAAATTAAAGTAGTTAACACCTTTCGACAACATTGGAAAAATAGTATAATTATTCCTATATTTAAAAAGGGTAGCATATCAGATATCGATGACAAAAATACTCCAAACTGTGGTACTGGTAACAGCAAAATAGCGAAAACACTAAACAGCAGTTTAGTGTTTCTGCTGATGATGATAGCTTTGCTATTGAAACGTACTGCTGTAGACTGGCACCCCATTTTTCGCAAATTCAGATGTTGTCATGGTTACTGGGTTCAGCCCTTGTCAATGTTTCGGGAGAATTTTCACAATTATAAAATTATTTTTATATAAACTTTAGTTAAAGAGTTAATTGTTTGATTTATTTAATTTAGTGTTAAGTTTTTTTAAATTAATTTCAGTTATTTAAATGTCTAGCGTTCGCTTGAATAGTTAGGGCCTATTATAGTTGTTTTAGTCGGTGATTTGTGTGGCTGCGTTTTACGTAGTCGAGAGTAGGATTTTATGACTGTTCAACCTTGTAACTCAGTTCCTAGGTAGAGGTTAGCGCGTGAGTACATGTTTTTTTATAAATTTGTTTGCTGCCATTTTATGAATACTTTTGATTTAAAAATTTGTTTCGCTTAAATTGAATTTTAATCTGTCCATCAAGGAACTCGCTTAATGATAATTGTTATTATATGGATGTGTGCACATCATAGATATAAGTTCATTTATTATTTCTGTGCAGGAAGATAGATTTTAGTTTTAATTCTCTCATTATAGTTTTAAAAGTTTAAGTTTTTCCGTTTTCTAGTTTGCTGTTTCATTTTAATTATTAATCACCTCGGTTTGGGTGAATAGAAGCATTTTGCTTTTAGTTTTCAATTTTTTAAATTTTTAGTGTTCTACGAATTTATTTTATTTTAATTTGATACCACGTGGATTGTATTGGTACAATTACGATTATCTTCCTGGACAAACCATATCCTTTGGCTTTGATATAGGAAATAGCATTGTCCTATTGTAATTTAGAATCACGAGCAGTTTTTGATTTAACCCAGGACCCTTTGTCCACGGTTTTTTTTTTCCTGCATATATTTGTAATTAACTTGTTTTTTTTTTCTTTTTTTTATAATAAATTTTTGATTGTGATTTAACGTCATTGAGTTTAAATTTCTGTTCTTTTATTTTTGATTAAACCTTTTCAATTTTTGGGGTAAATAAGAAAGTCGGATTTCTTTCACCCACAATTTACTTGTCGTGGTTAGATACAAGTTTTAATTTGCGAGGGTAACTCTGAGATTAACTGTTCTTTTGAGCCCTTTAAATTTTTTTATCCGTTGAGTTAGCTAATTTAATTTTTCATAATTAATTTCATTTTTGCAAGTTCATTTGGTACAATTAATACACAGCAGTACGTCCAGTTTAGTGCAGTTTGTGGTGAGGGGTCTAGAAAAAGTTTGCAACAAAGAAAAATAACTATTATAAAATTCAAATTAGACAATTCTTTGGCTACAAGAGGAGACGCTTGTGTCGATAGTCGCTCCTATAATTTAGTGTAACACATTCCAGTGATCTTTCTGTTCCACTAAATTTGTATCTAAAATACAATCCCTACATCGTATTTAAATTCATGACAAAAATACTGCAAACTGTGGCACTGATAATACTACAAACTAACGGAAATAATACCTTTTCGCAGAAAAGTGTTTATTTTATTTGGAAGTAGCACGCTACTTTACCAGAAACAAATAACTTGACTAAACTAACTATAACTACTGACTCACGATTGTCCGAATAATTAAGAGCGGCCCTGTATACTAAATAATGTTCGCAATGATCTATTCCCGCTCGATTTTTTTCGAAATTATAAATTCTATAGCTTCTCGGAACAGCCTCCTTAAGCTCTGCGAGCGCTTCGTGGTATACGATGCATATATACCGTTTTAGAATCGTTATATTACTAATACGGATAGGGCGCTGGTCGCCCAAGTAATCCCCAATAGATTTATGTTAGGACGCGTGATGTGTCAATCAATGTCTGGACCGGGGTGTAAATCCTATTGCTGCACCCATCTATAACGCTTTGGGAGAATTTATGTGACGTCCGGTTTATTAGGTGGACCTTAAGGGAAATTTTAAATTTAAATCCCGAAGATAAATTTTAGGTTGCAATAAATATGACGAAGATGGAACTGAGTAAACGATATTGTTAAGTGCTCTAGTGATGCTGCGACATTCTTCATCGCTCTAAACACGTTTTAGTTTAGTTTAAACTTTTAGAGAATTAAATAAGAAGAAAATAATAAAAATAGAACAGAATTTTCTTTACTTAGTAAAGTTAAACTTACCAGTTTACTGCAGACTCGACAAAATATTTTGTCGCCATCCTTTACCAGTTCAGGATATGGCTTAATCCATAAAGAAATTTTGTTCGCTATACTCATTGCATGTACACGCAGTATTTAAAAACCTAACACAATTACATGCTGTTTCGCTCAAAGATATTCAATGAATGAATAGTTTACTTGGGAATTAATAATAATAAAACGTATTTACCACATCCCTTCTGCTAGGCAAAATTAAACACGTGCAGTTCTTGGAAAAAGTATTAGAGAAACCAATGTAAAAGATTTATCGTTCTGAGACTTGTCGGTTGTCGATCTACATTAGGAATTACTAGGAATTTTTACTAATAGAAAGGATAAGAAAAAGCTTAAATATGCAATATATGCAACTTTTGTAAAACTATGCATAGAAATGCCTAAATATGCAATATATGCAATCACTAATTAGCGCTAATTAACTTCAATTAGTGCAATACGGCTACATATAGACTATAATTAAAGATATGCAAAAAATAAAATATATGCATTTTGCATATAATCCGGTTTCTACACATTACATATTATATTGTTATTATTATCTACATTTTTAACAACATATTTTAGTTTCTTTTAAGTATTATTGAAATATAAACAGTATTTTAAATGAAAAAGCCAGACGTTTTGGTTTATTTACGTGAACATGCATGTATACATTGATTTAAAACTTTTGCCTTTTAACGGAAAATGCAAGCACCTGTATTCAAGCTGAGTGCTTTTTTACGCGGAAGTATTTTAGTTTTATTCATATTCCCACGTGCATGTCTCAGATACACAAACAATAATAAACAAAAGTGAATATTTTTCGCGCGAGGTTAAAGAAATTTCAGAGATAATTGGAATCTTTTCAGTTAATGCTGATTTACTTATAAGCCAAGGAACTTTACAGCAGTATATAGTGTTTGAAGGTTTTAAAACTGTTATACACGGGAAAAACGATCTTGTTGTTTTCAACAATTTTTCATGCATTTGGTTACAGTTACTAAATTATTACTTGATTTGGGAATATTAAAAATATTCCTGTATTCAATCAAACAAATAATTTGGTTAGTAGATTTATTTGAAACTAGCGCAGTATTTATTAATTTAACTAAATATTTACATGGAAGTAAAAATAAATATCGCATTTTATTTTCGTACAACAGTTTTCTCCTCATATAGTACAGCAGATAAGCAGAAATACTTATGTGTAGTAGAGAAATTGTCGCACAGATGGCGCATCTCCTATTTCATTCCAGTAACAGATAATATTTCGCACAAAGTAGGCTGTAAACTACGATCGTAACATACTACTTACCAGAACAACATCTGATGGGAGTCATCGCCATTAAAAGAACGATATCATTTAACGGCACACTGGAGTGTGGTCACTGCGACCACCTCCCCCAATACTACTATAGGATTTACAACATTCTAACGGCAAATCTCTACTTAGTGCATGGGTTTTTAAATACCCAGATAATATTTCGCACAAAATAGGCTGGAAACTACGATCGTAACATACTAATCTGGTATATTTAATAAAAACAACATCTTATAGAGGAGTCATCGCCATTGAAAGAACGATTTCTTTAACGGCACACTAGAGTGTTAGGGGTGGTCACTGCAACCAGCTCCCAATACTACTAAGATTTACAACATTCTAACGGCAAATCCCTCCTTAGTGCATGGGTTTTAGGAGATAATTCATTTTCATTTCGATTGAAAATGATCACGGCATTTTGCTGTGTTTACGCTTAAGTCTAAAATGAATAAATGTTATAAGAAAGGGAAAAACCCTTAGAATCAAAATGCTTACGGTGTTCTACCAATCTGCGTAGTTTTCAAGTTCAAAATAAAGAGGACTTAAATCAACTATCAATATCTTTCACTTAAAAGAATAAACTGTTTCAACGAAAAATATATTATTTCCGAAGAAATGCGTGAATTTAAAATTATATTGCTTTTCAAGGAAACACCAAATTATGTTGGCCATATAGAAAACGCAAACACTTTTGGTTTATTGGAATTCCTTTTAAATGAAAAGGATATTTCTCTCAGTTCATGGTTATTTTGTAAAAATAAGAAAATATGTTTATTTTATCATTTTATAAAAATCCAATCAAGAGTGGTGTAAAAGAATATCAATTTCTAAAAATATTTTAGAGGAAAAGGCAGTAACGACAATTATTCAGTTACTAGCCATGAAGATAATCAATTGAAATTCTTTTTGATAGTTAAGTTAACATTACTCCATACAACTGAAAAGAACATCAATAAATGATTATCATAATAATTCTCCTTGTGAATATCCTCGATTGCCACACACTAACTCATGTTGTACATTATTAAACAGTTGGTGGCTCACAGATAACTTCGCTAACCATGTTCCACTGTTAAATCAACAACAACACACTACATATTGCATCCGTACCTACATACTTTAATACTCGAACTTGAGAGCGTAACAGAGGAAGAGCTAAACGTTGCTTGCTGTAATACTAACTACACCGTACGACTTGAGCGCTGTTTCTTTCGGTTCCTTTTCCTCTTATTACTATTGTTTCAAACTTGAATATGTTCGGTGTACGTATCGGTAATTTTACGATGAAATATGAGCCGATCTCACCGCGTGGACGCTAACAAGGCGATGTATTAGCATAAATAATAAATGTTTTAATAAAATAAGTGGACCATTATAACTCTCCCTTCCATGGTAGTTTTTTCTTTGTTGTGTCCTTTTTTGGGCGAATTGACTGAAACGTGAGAAAACGGTATCTTTATTTTAATTTCTTTTTATTATTCATTTATATTCTTTAAACTGATGAAGAAATGATTCTTTAAATATACGTCTCTGCTTTGGTGCACATTTAAAAACTTAAGTAATTTTTCTTGGTAAAATCACTTTTTTTTAATAATGGGGCGTATTCTGTAAATAGTCTTGTTAAAAATAACATCATGTTAAAATTTAACTTATAACAGCACCTTTAAAATTAAACAGAAGAAATGTTATTCTGTAAGTAAAAAATTAACAGAGCTGTTAAAAGTTATATTTAACAGGACTTGTTAAAAATTCCGAACATATACGGAGATTCTATGAAGGAAGAATGATTAGAAGAAATGTTCACGCTATTATTAGTACATATGAACATATACAGGGTTTTCCACGGAACTGGCTGGTTAGAAGTTTTCCGGCTTAACGAAATTCCTCAGTTTTAAAAAATTGGGGTTTGCAACAATTTGGCACTTACTCTCTTTCTAAAATTTTTTCACCTTTTTTGCACTTCCGGTTAACCGGAAGTCGCCACGAACTTTGTTATTTTAAATGGAACACCCTATATATTATTATATTTTTTGAATTTACCATAAAATTCTATGACGATTACCATTAGGGTATTTTATACCTATCTTCAATTGTTTCTAAGATATTACGATTTTTGTTAAAATTTTGACATTTACATTGTTGTATGTAATTGATTAATTCTCACTTGATTTAAGTGTCAGAAATCTCCGACTTTGAAATCAACAAGTACTAACATTGTTTTACCAAATCGTAGAAAAAAAATTCAGTGACATTATACAGGGTGTTTAAAAATTAGTGACATATCCAAGAATTTTGAATGTTGCAAAACTTAATTTTTTCAAATAGAACACCCTGTACATTTTTCTATTTTTGGATGTACAATTAAATTCTATACCGATTTGCTGTAGCATTCCCTATACCCATCTTCACTAGTTTTCTTTTAAATTACTCGTTCTGGTGGGCCATGCCATTCACATCACAACAATTTATTATTATTAGTAAGTATTATTGTTATAATCATTGTTTGTTACACGTCGCGTGTTCAGACCGATGAATATTATTATGGAACTTATGAATTAGACAATGAAAAATATTGGAGGAGCTTATTCTAACCTAGATACTATAAATTTATTTTAGATTCACTGAGAATGCAGGAAGAACTTATAGAGAATTCAATGTAATTAAAGGAATTTATTGGTTGTTAATATATCTAACGGAATCCAGAAAATTTTGAAATGATTTCTCTTAATAGGTTAGTTTCAAATTAAGGGAAATGGCATAAACGATAACGACGACAACATAACAAAAATTGTTTCACTAAAACGTAGTGTGCTTGTCAGACAAATGTTTTAAAGTTTTGATATATTAAAGTATTTTCAAAATTATAAAGTTTTTATGAAGAATATTTAGATACATGCATACTTAACAAATGCAATTTACAAGCAGCATAACTTGAACCATGACATAGAGCATCAAAAAAAAAATGCTCAATGTGAATTCCGTTTACGTCCAAGCATTTTATTATTCGACGTCTTAATGTGTCGCCTTACACTTCTTTCACTTTAACTGGGTCTAATTCATCAAAACGTTCTCGTCACACGAATTATTAAATCTTGCTTGGTAGTACCGAAAGTTGCGTACAGTGTGTAATCTGTGTAATGTATTATTTCAAAGTTTTCTGAATTTTATTAGATATATTAGCCGAAATAAATTCCTATAATTACCGTAAATTCTTTATAAGTTCATCCTGCATTCTCAGTGAATGTAAAATAAATTTAAGGTATCCAGGTTAAAATAAGCTCCTTCAATATTTTTCATTATCTAATTCATAAGTTCCATAATAATATGCATTGATCTGAACACACGACGTGTAACAAACAATGATTATAACAATAATACTTACTAATAATAATAAATTGTTGTGATGTTAATGTCATGGCCCACCAGATAGAAATTATTCGGCGGCCATTTGAGAGCGGTAATAAACAAAAACGAGTAATTTAAAAGAAAACTACTGAAGATGGGTATAGGGAATGCTACAGCAAATCGGTATAGAATTTAATTGTACATCCAAAAATAGAAAAATATACAGGGTGTTCTATTTGAAAAAATTAAGTTTTGCAACATTCAAAGTTCTTGGATATGTCACTAATTTTTAAACACCCTGTATAATATCACTGAATTTTTTTCTACGATTTGGTAAAACAATGTTAGTACTTGTTGATTTCAAAGTCGGAGATTTCTGACACTTAAATCAAGTGAGAATTAATCAATTACATACAACAATGTAAATGTCAAAATTTTAACAAAAATCGTAATATCTTAGAAACAGTTGCAGATAGGTATAGGAAACCCTAGTAGTAATCGTCATAGAATTTTATGGTAAATTCAAATATATAATAATATATAGGGTGTTCCATTTAAAATAACAAAGTTCGTGGCGATTTCCGGTTAACCGGAAGTGCAAAAAAGGTGAAAATATTTTAGAAAGAAAGTAAGTGCCAAATTGTTGCAAACCCCAATTTTTTAAAACTGAGGAATTTCGTTAAGCCGGAAAACTTCTAACCAGCCAGTTCCGTGGAAAACCCTGTATATGTGCGTCCATACTGGCAAATGACAGTTAAGATTTACTTTACTGTCATACTGACATTTGTCAAATACGTTGTTGGTGCTTTATAAAAAAAATAACACTCGTGAGTGTTACTATTTTTTGAATTTACTGTTTAGTTGTTATTTTGTGTGTAGAGTTCTTTTTTATTTATTAATAAAATAGATTTCTTTTGTATTATTTGTTGAATAAAAAAAAATGTTTATTTTATTTGGTATATTTTTAAGAAAATAAGTGCACTATACAAATTTATTCATAAAAATATTGTTGGTAACAATTTTCCCTCTTTTGCATGCCTTGTATAAAAAAATTTCCACCAGCTACTGGGTGATTATTCTCAGGAATATGATCAGTGAATTCTTCAGCAATGATAGCTGCATTAAAAGATACAGCAATATTGTGTAAAATTACACATGAGGTAATTATTTCTGCTGCTCTAATGGGATTGTAGTGCAGTGTTCTGTGTTTTAGTAGGCATCTAAATCTACACTTTAAAATTCCAATCACCCTCTCTACCACAGACCTTGCTCTTACGATATGATTATTATAGCGTCCTTGGGGTGAATTTGGAGGATGATTCCATCTCCAATGACATTCGCCATACAGCAGAATCATGTACTGAGCCAGGAAACCTGGCATTTATATTCATAATTTTTAAATTTGCATCCACAATAAGTTCCACGTTGATACTATAAAAGCCTTTGCGATTGTAATACGCTGCACCAGGATATACGTTATGATTAGCTGGGGGAGCGACAATGGCAATATGACTGCAATCAATTGCGCCAACAACCCTAGGAAAACCATATTGTTCAAAGAAAGCCTGCTTATTTCTTTGAATGCTTTGATTATCTTGTGGAAAAAATTATCCAATTATTCAGTACATTCTTAATTACATTGGTCACTCTCGTTATCCATTTGCTGACAGCAGGTTGACTTATAGCAAAGTCCCATCCTCTGCCTATACTTTCCTGGTAACTTCCATGTCCAAAAAAATGTAGTACACATAATATTCCTAAATGTGAGGGAATTGATGCGGATCTTTGTGGTTCATTTAGATGCGGTAGTAAAGTATTTATTACATATTGAGCTGCCTCTTTATTAAGACGAAATAATTTTACAAAATATTTTTCTGGCAATTCGAATGGATTACTTGCATCTCGTAAGTTCCTATTTATACGTCTTACACGATTTCTATAAATTAAAGCAATGGTCGGCGTTGTTTACAATAGATAAAAAACTAATGTACCTTCTACGTTCATTTTCAACTTCGTTATTTATTAACACAGCAAAATATCCTGCAACAGCAGCCATTTTTTCCGCGAACAGGAGTTGTCAATTTTTAAAGGCACACTTTTTAGGGCCTTTAAAATAAACACCTTCCTGGATAATTTTAACAGCTACCTGTTAAAAGTTAACATGATGTGTATTATACAGAATAACATTTCCTGTTATTCAGTCTGTTAAAATTTAACAGGCCGCTAATTTTTAACAGAATGCTTACAGAATAGGCCCCAAAATCTCTTAATAAAACTTTTTTTACAATTTGGAAAATTATAGTCGTAAATATAGTAATTTACTAGTGATAAACAAAACAGCGTCATCTACCCGTAAATAGCAAAAACTAAATTTTATAGAAAACTATCATCTGTGTTACCGATATTTGTTAAGAATAACTATTTTATCACAGACCACTCAGTGATTTCTGAATACAACCCTTAAATATTAAAATTCCTAAAATAACTATAACTAAATGGTGGTTGATATAAATCTAACCCCAAATTAACGTATAGTGAAATAAATTATAAAAACCTAATTTCTGATTAATATTGAATGGAAAATCGGTCAATAGCATGGAGTGAATGGTATACTGGCCGAGAATCTTCGTAGGAAATTTTATAGGAAATTCTTGACAATTTTGCAGGTATTTAGTAAGGATTTAATTATTCAAGAGCTAACAAATAAAAATAAAAATAAAAATAAAAATAAAAATAAAAATAAAAATAAAAATAAAAATAAAAATAAAAATAAAAATAAAAATAAAAATAAAAAAAAATAAAAATAAAAATAAAAATAAAAATAAAAATAAAAATAAAAATAAAAATCGTTTTAGGAATACCATACAACTGTCGTCTCTCGTGGCCACAGGCAGAATGAGGACTGAAACTAAATTTACCAGTAAACAGCCTTCGCCCAACTTCAATTTTGAAAGATATTGCTAACCGACATTAAGATATCGTTATTTTCTCTAGTTTGAGAGGAATACGACAAAAGTTACCAAAATACACATCCCGAAGAAAGAAAAATCTCTCCGAGTAAAATATAATACAAACACATAAATATACCAGGTAAACTTAGCTTGAATTAACATAGAAGATAAAGTTTAAATTATAATTAAGGCAATATTTAGCACCTATTGCTAATATTGTCCATTTTAAATAGCTATCTTTAACAAATTCATAATTCGCCTGTAAAGTAGGCAACTGAACACACGCCTGACTTTTCAATTACTTCTTCATTTGGTTTTGAAACCTGTTCTAAATGACTCTAAATTGGATTCCATACCTTAGATATCATAGCAATATATATCAAGTACTTACGATTTTCTTAAAGAAACTATTTATTTTATACAAAGTCGGTACACTTGTAGATAAATTAGTAGTAAATATACGTAAAAATTGTATTACAAAATGTAAATCATCACGTCATGATGTTCTAAACATACAATAGCAGATAGCACATAGTTTTCTGGCTTGTACTAGCAAATACGTTAAACATATCCTACAAGTACAGAAATTGCCGTGAAGATGGTGGTGCTCGTATTTCACTACACTAACTTTCCATACTCGATATAAGTTTTTTACATGCCAGACATAGCTATCCAATATTTATCTATTACTTGTCAGATAAATATTTCTTAGGAACCGTTATCACAGCAGTTGCCCTATTGCATACGCTGGGCCTTGATTTTTGCAAAGTCTGGGTCTTTTATCCATTAAATTCTAATTAAATACACTCTACCAGGACATTTTCATTTTGAACAATATTTTCGTTTTTGAAAAAAAAAAGAGCTGTAAATACTGAACTTGTCTTTGTAATTTTACTTTTAAACAAGTAAAACTTCTGTGGAAATTATCACTATTTTAGAAATTTTATTTGTGAGTATCCTAGACTACATACATTTTTTTTTGGAGAAGTCACCCACATTTCGATATTTTACTATGAATATTCCAGGTTACATGAAAAAACGTTCGAAAAATTATTTGTAGTTAGAAATATTACTTCCTGAAATACCTGTAAGGTTTTAGACACAAAATTTCCCCAGAAAAAATTTATTAAAAATTTTTTAGTGTGTACTTCCAATTTGGAAGTATAATCCTTGAAGCATTTGCATACTTGTTTTTTGAATAATTTAGAACAAGTATTATCTGTTAATGGAATATAAGCTTTTCTTACACAGATATACAAATTCTGTCACATAATTATACGTTTTGAATTATATAAAAGTCATTAGCCATTAAGTCAAAGAATAAACTTAGTCTGTACTCCTCTCATTCCCTTAACGAATTCATTACTGTCACCGAAATTACTTTTATTTTCAACATATTTTCAGTGCGAAAATAAATTTTACAAACAAGTGGACGGATTGGCAATGGATGCTCCCATACCAAGTGTTATTGCACAATTAGTATTAGAATTAGAAGACTTAGCAACTAATACTTTCTAACACTTGGTTTTAATATGAAATTTGTTAAACATTATGTAGATGATAGTATTGTAATTTTGCAAAAAAAACCTACATAAGCAATATACAGGGTGATTCTAATATATGCGACAAACTTTAAGCGCTGATTCCTGGGGTTATTTCGATCATAAAAGTTCATAAGAACATATGTCCAAAATCGCTTAATTCTGTAGTTGTACAATGTTTAATAGTAAGTTAATATAATCCATGTTTTTATTATAAATTAACAAAATAATTAGTAAAACAAAATTAACTTATACTATCTAGCTTCTATCCTCCGTCGTATTGACTGGCGAGTCCGTTCTAAAATACCAGGGGTATTTCGAATTGTTTGAAAAGCTGTGACAATACGATTTCTTAGTTCATAGATATTTTCAATGGGAGTCGTATAAACTAATGATTTAAGGTGACCCCAGAGAAAAAAGTCCAAAGAATTTAAGTCTGGAGATCGAGGAGGCCACGGTTGTGGACCTCCCCGTCCTATCTACCGATCTGGATACGTATTGTCCAAAAACTCGAGAGCAACTAAACTAAAATGCGTAGGAGTACCGTAATGTATAAAATACATTTGTAATCTTAATTGCAGCAGAACTTCTTCCAGCAGTAGCGGTAGCTCCTCTTCAAGAAAATTGCGGTATACCTCGCCAAAAAATGTAGACCTATCAAGTGATCTCCAACAATTCCGGCCCACACATTGACAGAGAATTGATGTTGATGACGGGCATTCACTAGTTCGTGCGGATTTTCTTCGGCCCATATATGATTATTATGAAAATTAATAATCGCGTTTCTAGAGAAAGTAGCCTCGTCGGTGAAGAATATTTGAGCCAAATAGTCAGGCTTTTGTGCGATTTTGTGTTGCATCCATTGACAAAAGCCACTCTTTTTGGAAAATCTGCCGGCAAAAGTGTCTGCACCCGTTGAATGTGATATGGATACAACAGTTGATCTTCCAATATTCTCCAAACTGTGGCCTGACTAATGTTTAAAGCGGACGCAATTTTACTGGTGCTTGTAGTAGGATGTTCCTCAATTTCATTTAGTACCATTTCTTCAACTTGTGGAGTAGATGGGTACCCGTTATCAGTCGTCCGTTTTTTAAAATTTCCCGTTTCACTAAGACGTTGATGAAGACGGGCAAATATTGAATGATGCGGTATGATACGGTTTGGGTATCGTTCTTCATAAAGACGTCTAGCAGCACGCGAATTTCCATTGGCAAGACCGTAAACGAAATGCATATCACACATCTCAGCATTCGTGTAATTCATTTTAGAAAACAGAAACTGGCAATAAACTGAATGAATACTCTGACAACTATTGACAAATAAACAATTCCCTCTCAACACAATAGTTTTTGAAGAACTAACTGTGATGTTATATCGCGTTAGTCATAATTTATAATTTATTATTAAACATTCAATAACTTTAAAACCAAACCGTTTTGGACATATACTCATACGATCTTTTATGATCAAAATAACCTCAGGAATCAGCTTTTCAAGTTTGTCGCATATATTGAGAATCACCCTATATAAGATCATTTCAACCAACATCGTACTAAATTAAATTTTACATTATAAAACAATTTAAAAAGGGTTTCTTTTTTTAATTAAAAGCTAAAACATGTACAAAAAAGCAACTCGTTTAATATACAGTATCCCAAGCAACAATTAAATGCTTAGGCCAAGCTAAGTAGTATTTAAAAAATAGATTACCAGGACATAAGTCCTCATTTAACATGTCTGTAAATTTATGTAGACTTGGGAGGGTTAATGATTCGCGTTGTAAATTTGGTGGGACAGGTGGAACAGGGCATGTTTTATTTGAATGTCCACTCACTAACCACGTAGGAGATAGCCAGGGAGTTCATAACCGAGTGGAGAACATCGTATTGACGTTAATAATGAAGTAGTTGTGTCTATAGCAGTGGTAATCACTGTGGGATATCATCGGGAGGAGGAGACTTGTCCATTTTGCACCATCCTCCACTGACATTGGCACAGTTAATCCAAGAAGTTTAAGATGCTTGGAACGAGGTGCCATAAGCAGATATCAACTATCTCATTTTGTTGATCCCTAGACATGTACAGGAGTGTACTCAGCTACGGCTCACAAAACATATTATTAATGTTTTTTTTTCGTTTTACATGTTAATAAAATTTCTTGCAAATATTATCGTTTCATTTCTGATGTAAAACTATCATATTGCCAAAAAATCAAGTCGAAGAAATTATTCCTTTTTAGGTGTAATACTTCTAATGTCACTGAGTATATTTTTCCACTTAAAAAAATGCCACCTTGACAATGGAATAGACTGCATGACGTCAAGTATCGTTTCAGATTGAGAAAGCACCTCCGTAACGTCAGAAATACGATCCTCGCCTTCCGTAGATCACCGAGCAAAACCGCCCTGGGCTTATTCTTCTTCTATTTCGTCCCGGTAAAGTACGTAGTACGTAGAACTTAGAACGCTAGTTAGAGCGTGGGCAGTAATGGTTGACGCAAAGTGTTCAATTATTGATTACATTCTTAGCCCCGAACGGACAACGGTAATATCACAACGTCCGATTTTACAAGGCACTAGAATCGGGCTCAAGACGATAGTTCTGTACGCGACGGTACGTACTCTTAACTCTAACTTCTTATTTTCCGGGCAGATTGTGTAACCGCTACGATCGCTCTGTCTCTCTCTGGCGCGCATATAATGGAATAGATGGCGATATTTTATCGGCCCACCACAATGGGCGCATTAATAACGACATTGTTGGGGGAAATGTGAAAGAATTCGGATGCTTAGTGCTGTTAATGGGGGCCCAGAGGTTTCTGGGGAATCTTTTAGTATTTCCGTGATTAGGGATACGGATATTTATTGTTTCCCATACAAACGTTGGGTGTATTTGAAAATAAATGATAATACAGAGATGCAATAGAAAAAATTATTTATTTTATTTAACAAATATGTTCGATGGCAAGTAATGTACAAGGCATTTCAAATTGAAACGATCCTCTGCAAATAAGTATGATTTATATAAAATTCCGAAACCTTTCAATTGACATATTGTCATTGAAGTTGCCGAGATAAAGAGGCGGTGTATAACGAGAATAAAATTGGGCTCAGAATAGATCCTTGCGGAACACCTCGAAACAGTGGCAGCGACTGCGAAACGACACCATTTAATCTTATAGACTGCGTAGTTCAGTGTTTCTGTTGATGATGATAGCTTTGCTATCGAAACGTACGTCCAGTTTAGTGCAGTTTGTGGTGAGGGGTTTAGGCGAAGTTTACAGCATTACCAGTACCACAGTTTGGAGTATTTTTGTTACAGACTGCGACCTGCCAGAAAGAAAAAAGTCCAAAAAAGTGCGATCAAAATTCATAGAACCTAAAATATTCAAGAGAGTGTCGTGATTTATCTGTATCGAACGCCTTGGAGAAGTCCAACAAGACCAAAATCGTGACTAAGCCTTCATCTGAGGTACGTAAAATGTCGTCCATTACACAGAGCATTGCCGTAGTGCAGCCAGTGACCAGTTCTGAAACCCGACTGTACTGAAGGTACTAATTTACGATCGGTTACAAGCGTCCGAATTTGATTTTCTTGTACTCTCGCTAATAAAATAAAATAATGGCCAAAAGAGCTCTGATGGTATGCAGAAACTTTGCAGGGAAAAATTGGGGATGCAACCCAAAAATATTGCTTTAGATGTATACAGCGATAGTGAGACCGATCATCACTTATGCATCAGTAGCATGGAGCAAAAGAACTAATCTGGCCATCGCGAGAATTAACCTCTCGAAAGTGCAAAGATTAGCATGTGTATGCATAAGGGGGGCTATGAGAACCAACCTGCGTAACAGCAGCTATCGAAGTAGTATTGGATCTTACCCCTCTCCATATTGTTGTAGAGGGCGTGGCAAAAAGAACCACACTCAGAATGATCAAGGAAGGAATGATTAGGCATAGGCCTCAATCTCCTGAAGGGGATTAAAGCTGGGATATGCCCCGGGATGATATGTTAAAAAAAATCAGCTTTGTGAAGGAATTCATCATAAAGCTCAGTAACAAGAGCGAATGGGATCATAACACCATCTTGAACTTGAATCAAATGGTATACTGATGGCTCCAAAACGGCAGAGGGAACTGGAATAGAAATATATGGGCCTAGAACCACATATTTCGAAAGCTTGGGAAAATATCCAATAATATTTCAGGCGGAAATACACGCTATTGAAAGATGTGTCCAGTTCAATATGGATAGAAATTATCGAAAGCAGATTATCATCATGTCTGATAGTCAAGCAGCCAACATTTGTAATGTATGTAAATAGAAGGGTGATTTCAGAAAGTGTAGGATATCAGAAGGCCCTAGGTTAGGTAAGACGATTCTACGATTTCAGTTGCATAGTGCTACGTTTTTTGAGAGGAGATGGATGCCATCCTGTTCCCCAATCTGCTCCAGTCGTTTTGCTCCTCCTGTTGTTCCTTCCTTGTGAGGTACTCTCACTTTGGAAGTGGTAGGCTTCTTATGGAGGTCCTGCTCCAATTTTTGTTTATTAGCGGTGTCGTCCCGCTAATAAACGTCCTTCCTCTATGGTTGATCCCAGGAGTAGCTGGGGAAGAAAAGCTTCATCTCCACAGATTCCCGCATGTAGAGATAAGGCTAAATACAGTTGGGTGCGCCAGGTGCCCCAAGGTTGGAATAGTAGACTGATCTTCTATCCAGCTACGCATCCAATCAGCCTAGTCCGCCACCTTAGGATTTAGGTTTTTGTTGAGGTTGTCTCCTCTCGGTCCGTGCAGTTAAGCCAAGACCCTCCATCCCTTTCGGGACCTGGTTTAACAGTTGGGCTTTTGGTAACCAAAAGCAACAACTGGCATCGTTGCAGAATCCTGTGCAAGAGCCTTTAGCCACGGACACGACAGCTCGGGGTGAGGGGTAGTGGTTCACGGTAACGGTCTTCATTCACCCTGCTCCGGTTTTAAGCAGAGAGGACGAACTTATAGCCGCCACTAACCATCTCGTCTTGAGCGAACCTTGACAAGATGGCCTTTCCCCTATCCACCACCCCGGGGACGCGCCTGGTAGGTACTCCCAACCCTCAGGTCTTTACATACTCGAACAGGCTTAGAGTACACTACTGAAGAACAGCTACTGTGAGAAACTTTGTATATAAAAAGTAATTGTCTATACCAGGGGTCGCCAAACTACCGCCCGCGGACCAAATCCGGCCCGCTGCGTATTTCAATCCGGTCCACGCAAGTTGTAAGTACCAAGCGTTTAATTCAGCTATTGCCGATAGTTTTTCTCACCACGAATAAGGGTTTACGAAAATTATTACCACCGAGTATCTACATCTACTATTCACCGACTAATAGTCAACTGATGTCGCGGTTAAATAAATCGGTTAATTCATTTACTATGAACGCTTTCGGCGTACTTCGCAATAATATTTCTAACCTTATTTAGAATTAAATTTAAAATATTCATGAATAGAGATTTGCGATAAAGCTGAAGAAGTGTGCCCAAAGAAGAGGGTTGACTTCTGTGACCTCTCAGCTCAGCGACTGGAAGAAAATGAGAATATCACAATACGCTTCTAATGGAAAAGACAAAAAATGTCTAGTGATTTTTGTTAGTTTTTGATGAGTCAACCAGTCATTGTTGATACTGCCCAAGTATTTTGTTTTGTGCAAAGCTTTCAATAAGTATGCATAATTCATCCAAACACCTCTATCTATTTTGCATTATTGAACTAGTTTGTGGCAGTGGTTAACTTTATTGGCTCTCGGCGAGTTAACCATCGCCAGTTCGATGGTGCAATAGTGGAAAAGTTTTATTGAGATTTTTGGAACTCGTTCCGTCCATTAATAGTAATGATTATTGCTTCTGTTTCTTATGCCCTCTCAACTGATCTTTCCTCCCTTCAAATTATTTCAAATAAAAAGATACTAACATTCGTTGAAGTATTACAAAAAAAAAATATGACGCAATTCATTTCTTGTGATCTAGATTGGATTAGAATTCTTAAAAATGGATCCTATTTTACGTCAAAATTTTCTGGTCAGATGTTTTCAAGGTGCCCAAATTTTCAGAAGTAGCAGGTATTGAACTACTGAGATGTGTTTCCAAATGCCCTAAAATAATGGAATCTTATTTTTCTTGGCTTTCTTCATAACACTACTATAGGTTTGTCTTTTTTGTCTTTTTTATTAATAAATTTTTGGTTTACTACTTGTTTTATCAATCGTTTATTCCAGCATCTTGTTTTGCTGTTTTTTCCAATGTTACTCTTAAATATTTAAATTTCTCATTTGCTCTATTTTAGTATCATTTATTTCATTTTAGTTTTCAACATTCGTGGTTCGAGGATTTTAGCTTTTCTATGTTTATTGTCATGCCCTCTTCTTCCATGTTTCCTTTCCATACGTTCAAATTTTCTTTGTTTTTCACTGTCTGTTATTATTACCACATGCAAAGATTCCATTATGTAGCTATTTCAATCCTTTATTAACACTTAATAACTTTTTGTTCGCATTTTGCCTCATTTTGCAAAATCCGAACCAGATGAAGATAAACTTTTAATATTTAATATTTACTGTTTGTTTTATATATTGCGTACTTTTCTAGGTACTAACATATAGAAAACAATGATTATTATAATATTTACTAGCAACAATAATTTATTGTAATGTTATTTATAATCCAACAGGTAAAATTATTTGACCATTTGGAAAAGTTAATAAATATAGGAACAATTTAAAATAAAACCACTGAAGCCTATAGGGAATGTTGCAGAAAAATATAAGAATATACAGGGTGTTTTTGAAAAAAAAAAACAAGTTTTGTAACTTTAAGATTCTTTGACAAGTCAGTAATTTTTAAACACCCTGTATGATACGACGGAAACTTTTCGTACATTGTTTTTTCGTCAATAAAACACATAGGAACACTTAATAAAAAATATACACGTTAGAATTTACAACCTGGCCCGCTGAACTTAATTTTCGTTACGATTTGGTCCTGTCCTAAAAAAGTTTGCCGACCCTTGGTCTGTACCAATTGGTTCGTAGCATTTTGCAGTGTCGGTGACTAACATGGTTCACATTAACTCGGCAAATATGTATTACTGTTCTCATATCGCAGTCAATTCTGAAAGGTATTCTTATGCAACTCAATAACGATATAACTATTAGTGTATGAATGCTAGAGAAAGGTCTACCTAATCTGAAGCTTTGCTCCAAGCAGAATGGTAGAATCGTCGCTTCAAGCAAAAACCGATTTGGATTTTAGTGCTTTTATCATTTTGGTCCTTCTAAAAGTATTCTTGTGCTGATCATATTAATTGCGATAAAGGAATATTCTTAATCTGGAAAACGTTCACGGAATCAATCTCATCTCTATGGCATTTGAAAAATATTCCACATTATAAATACAAATTAAAGAAATATCTTTCAAGCAAAAAAAGATCCAGTAACTTCGTCATGGACATGTTAAAATTTTCCCCCGTCGCTCGTGGGACCTACTCAAAACGGATGAATTCATCTGCTCGACGCAGGTAACTCTTCCTCGGCTTCGACTCGAGAGACTGGTCTGCCGCCGTTGCGCGTTTAGCGGCGCAAGAACCGGAAAAAAATGACATAATATGGCCATTGTGTACAGCTCCGTGTACTAAGAAATGGCCCGTCATTAAACAAATGCTAAAACGAGTAATATCGTCATTTGTCATTTTTCATTATTAATTGGACAACACGCGGACAGAGAACGCACGCGATGGCGCTGGGAAAAGAGAAAGAAGAGAGAGAGGACGACATCTAGAATTGAACGTAACATATATATATTACATGTATTGGTTCGGTGGAAAGGCGTGCAGCGGGAAAGGGGAGATTTTTCGAACCTATTTGTTCCCGCTGTTCGTGTATACATATAATATCCACGGATGTCTAAGATGAAGAAGGCAACGAGCTCACGTTTTATGTGATCTCGACCTTGGAACGCTGAGGAAGTTACGATCCTCGAAGCCTACTAAGCTACTTTCTTTATGGTGCGTGCTTAAGGTGCGTTCAGAGCCATCTGTGACGTGGAGTTTGTATTAGGGAGTGGGGTGATTTTAAACTCTGGCATAAATAAACAAACTCCATTTTAGAAATATTGTGAATCGTTTGCAAAATTGTTTCTTTTTACTATAATGAGAATATAAGTGTACCCCAATAAAAAGCAATCAGAAAATTAATTCTTAGTTTTCTATAGTAAAAGTATAGTGTTACTACAAAAGAAATAGACACTTTCAATGAATTCGTTTAAACTATTTATTATTTTTTATTATTCGCCAATTAGAAGTATAACTGTAATGCAAGTATGGGCAACTTTTGACATGTTGTGGGCCAAACTTTAGTGTGCAAATACGTTCGCGGGCCGCGTTTAAAAGTAGTGTTCATAAATTTTAAGCGATAGATATCAGACATGAAATAATACGACAATGTTATTATAATGCAATTTATTAAAATAAGAAAATAAAATGAAAAAAAATAGCTACAACATTATAATTAAATCGTGAAATTTGGAATTATTACAAACTGCGAAAGTTAAATAGCGACAACGAAATCAATGAGACCCTTAAGCTTGAATTTGGGAAACTAATCCATCGATGTTTGGAAGAATTCCACTGATACAAAAGACGTAAAGAATTTCCAAATTATCGTCAATCAGCCTTGTACGATGTTTTGATTTATTAACTTCATCATTGAAAGAACTGTTCGCATTTATAAGTACTGCCAAACGCACAAATCAATCTTCTTGCGAATTTTCTAAACTCCGGAAAATGGTCTTCTTCGAGATATTTTTTGTAGAAATCGCACTACTCCACGTCTTCAAATTTAGATTTTAGGAGTGAGTTTTCTTGAAGCTCGATCAACTCCATTTGCAACTGTATTGGAGCATTTTGTACATTACTTTTTGTTGGAGTAGCAAAAAATTGAAAACTGCTTCCATGTTTTTAAAATCGCTAAATCTGTTCGAAAAATTGCTCCGACAGTAACTTGAGTTCTTCAGCATATTGAGCATAAGCAGTATTTTCATACGCAGAGAGCGTGTGAAATGGTAACTGTTATCAGACAGAACTGTGCCTCCCACAAGCGGATTTTGTTTTGAAACGCTTTCAAACGGCTGTACAAATCATTTACTAATTGTCCTTGTTTTTGAAGTTTCAAATTTAAATCATTCAAATGGCCTGTAAGGTGGAGCAGAAATGCTAAGTCACATATCCATTTTGGGTCACTCAATTCAGATAGTGATTTATCTTTTATTTGCATAAAATCTGCTATCTCATTTCTAAGCTCGTAAAACGTTTCAGCATTTTTCCTTTGCTTAACCATCTGACTTCACAATAATATGTTCGTCGTCAATATTCGCTTGATATTTCACCAAAAACGCCTTCAACTGACGATGGTTAAGCCTCGGGTCGAATAAAATTGATGGTTTTTACTACTACATTAATAACATCTGGAGTCGAATGGATTAGAACACAAGTTCTGTTGGTGGATAATGCAATGAAGGACTATCAAATATCTTTTTGCACATTTAATTCAGTTGCTTTTTCATACAAAATCCGATGAAACCTTTACGTAAGCGACCATAGAAGTGCACATCTGTGCATAACAACTAATTAATTTGACCATAGCAAACAAAAACTTTTGAATACCTTTTCAACTTAATTAAAAATGTCCTCTCCTATTAGCGGCTGTAAAGCAAGCAATTCCTCAGTAACAGTGAACTCTTTATCAACACCTCGAATAAATACAGCCAGTTGAGCTGTGTCAGACAAATCCGTGCTCTCGTCTAATGCTATGGAAAATGATTCAAAACCAGTCATACGGTCAGTCAAAACTGTTTTTATATCATTAGCCATCATTTCTATACGTCGGGCAACAGTTCGTCTCGACAAACAATTTTTTTCAAATTCATTTTTCTTTTCAGGACACAAAACTTCTAATATACACTCCTTGATAAATTCTCTTTCGGCAAATGGTTTTAATGACTTTGCCAATTTTGAACTAACTATAAAACTAGCTTTCACAACATTATGAAGTTGTGTTCTTTATTTATGAAACATTTGCTGCTGTTTTTTCCAATTTGCGGTAAGCTTCTGGATTTGTCTTTTCTTTTTTCTTCAGTGAGTGCAGAATGCTTAGTTGAGTAATGCCTCTTTATATTGTATTCTTCCATCACTGAAATGGATTTATTACACAGCAAACAAATAGGCTTACCATTGTGGAAGATAAAAAGAATTCTTCAGTCCATTTTTGTTGAAACAGGCGACCCTCTGCATTACTTTCGTTTCTTTCCACAGACATCATTTCGTTTACTTTTCGTTCGATAAACTTAATAACAAAATATAATTAGTAAGCACTCAAGATGCACACAAAGTCACAAAGCAAATTGACGGCACTAGCAGTTCGCTAGGATATCGCTTGTCGAAGTTATCACCTCGGTAGCTCAAATAGAACTGAACTAAAGTTCGGGCCATCCACCCGCTTATATAGGCAAAATGAAGGAATGATCTAGAATCGTCTAGTGTATAGAACATTTGAGAAGCTATAATCTTTTGTTGCGCCGCCAGTGAGGCGGCAAACATCAAAGGCTTTGATGTGTGCCGCCTCACTCTTTGATGATCGCCGCCACTCGGCTGTGCTCGCTCAACTTGATTCGCAGGAGCAAGCGGCAAACCCATATCACTCGATCTTCCTCATTTGGAGTGAGTATGAATAAGTAGTGTATTTTTTTTTTAATTGGGTTTTTCAAAATGTCTCGCGGGCCGGATCAAATCTTACAGCGGGCCTATTGTTGCCCACATATGCTGTAAAGGAACGAAAGTTTAACAAAAAATTCAAAATAAACCAATGATTTTTAATATAATATTTTTTATTAGCAACAATTGTACCAATACAAAATATCTAATTTTTACCAGCTGCAGCCTTCCTTGTTACTTCGACGATGCATACGGTCAAAAGGTAATTTTGTTCGCAAGGATCGGTAATTGCTGTTTGCAGCGTACATTTTGAAACGTCCATTTCTAAAACGTCACCATTCAATTCTTCTTCAACGAGATTGCCTTCCTCATCTATTATTCCGATCTTTTTCATGACGCACCTTAAAGACACTTTTCATCCTTGGTCATCTTCGACATATCCTCAAAGTTATCCAAATGGTGTACTTCATCGGCTTTGATATTCAAAATCCTCAGGCATTCTTTTGTTTCATCATCCACATCTGCTAATAGATCCTGCATAAAAAAATTACAAAGTATTAAGATAATAATGAGCGATTTTAGAGAAATATCAAAACAAACTTGTGCAAACGCAGCTGATATGAAGAATAATGCAACTAAAATGTGTCTCATGTTTTTTGATTTATAGGGACTTTGTATTCTATTCAGTGCTTGCGTTGGTATTTATATGAATGTAGTACAATAAAGCCGCGTCCTTCATATTGTTGCCAATTACCTTTTAATAGCCTTTAATAAAAAGGATAATTATGTAAAAGAATTCTATAGCTTTTATATTCAAAGTTTTTCTATGAACCTATTATATTATCAGTGTTAAAAAGTATCATAGATTATATTTAGTGGCTTTATCAGCACAAAAATATTCAATGCTGGACCCATTCATGCTCGTAATAACTATATTCATAGCTTGTAAATTTTAGTAATTATATTTGAATTATGTAAACCAATGTAAAAAAAGGCAAATTTTGGAAAAGTTTAACAATGACTGCGGACATTAGTGATGGAAAATTTTTTGGTAGCACGTGATTTTAATTCTATAGTTAGATCGTAAAGTTATCTTTCTTTTTATTGGCTAAGGACGTAATAGTTATGTAGTTATAACGAGGCGGATAGTAGCCGTTCCGAAAAAATAATTTTTACTTTTTTTTATGGCATTGAAATTCATTGTTACTTTTAAAACTTCAAATCTTGACCATGTATATAATATGCAATTTCTTTTTTCTTGGTTTTTAGATCGTCAATATTAAAAACATGAATGGGTACGACGTTTCGCTTTATTGAAAAGCTTTTTCAAGTATATAAATAAACATAAAAAGTGTAAATTGCAAATAAAATGTTTTTGTTTAATAAATGACAAATTGTTTTGTTTACTATGATTTTGAATATATTATTATGTTTTATTTAAAGATTGAGTTTTAAAATAGGATGTTTTGATTATTCGTTTTTGAATTTTGTAATTAAATAGTTCTTTAAAAATATTATATTTAGTTATAAAATTAAATTATATAATTTTGTGAAATATTGTATATCGGTTTTATCATTGACTGCATTTTTATGTTTATAAATTTGAATTATTTCAAGTATATTATGTGTTTTTAAATTTTGTTCTTTGTTTAAAATTGTTATGTTGTTGAAATCAAAGGTTTGATTTTGAGTTATTTCATGTTTTTTCAAAGCTGTAAAATTTTTATTATATTTGTGTCCTTTTATTCTATTTTCCAAATATTGCATGGTTTCACCTATATATACACCATTACAATTTTGACAGTCTATTTTATAAATTATGTGTGATGTTTTACTTTTTTCAATTTTTGATTTTAATTTTGAATAGATTTGGTTTTGTAGTTTGTTTGTGTTTTGATAGGCAATTTTGTAATTATACGGTTTGAAAATTTGATTTATTTTTTCGGATAAATGTTTAACATAAGGAATTTTAATGAATTTTGTAATTGTTTGACTATTATTTATATTTTTTATTGATTTATTATAAAAAAGAAAAAATCTTTGTTTGAATATTTTGTTTATAAGAGAATTTGGATAATTATTTTGTTCTAGAATATTTTTTGCTTTGTTAATAGTATCTGGTCGAAAAACTGGACTTGTTAACTTTATTGCTCTGTCAGCTAAACTAATAATAACACTTTTTGAGATAAAGGTTGTGAAGACTTAAAATTTAGATAACGTCCAAACCATGTTGGTTTAGTATACCACTGAGTTAGAATTTTGTTGTCATTGTTGATGAGTTTGAGGACTAAAAAGGTAATGCTATTGTTTTCTTCGATTTCAATTGTAAATTTTAATCTTGGATGAAAGGAATTAAAATTTTCAAGTAAAACTGGTATATTTTTTTCTTCTAACGCGATTATGCAATCATCTACATATCTTTTGAAAAAAATTATTTCGAAATTTATTTTATTTAAAATTTTTTCTTCTATATACTCTAAAATAATTTGTGCAATGATACTAGAAATTGGTGAACCCATTGCACATCCAAAAATTTGTTTATAAAATTTATTTTTGTATTGGAAATATGTTTGTGTTAGTGTTAATTCTACTGCATTAATGAATTCCGTGGTAGGTATATTTGTAAAATTTTCAATTAATTGCCATTCTTTATATATAATTTTAGTTTTCCTAGATCTAATGGTGTATTTGTGTATAGCGACACTACATCTAAGGATATCATTTTGAAATTTGGTTTTAATTTAATGTTGTCTATAAATTCTTTGAATTGCCAGGAATCTTTTTATATGGTAATCATTTTTAACCATTAGACCTAGCAAAACAAATAAAGAAAATATATGTTAATTGAAACTTTGAATTTAATTATTTATTTACTGAAGTAAAAAAAAATTGAAAATTTTAAATTCTTGGTATTCTCTATTCTATTACAAAAACCGGCATAATATTTCCTTTAAATTTGAGTTAAAATTTAACTCTAACAAACCCTGTACATATCATTACTTTTTAATTAAATATTTCATCAATCTGATTTCAAACGTTTTGAACAGGGCCTAACATAAACCAATTAATTTTCATTAAAATCAACCTTTTTCTTGATTTCAGGAAACCGATCAAATCCATATATATACAGTGTGTTAAAACAAGGTTGTCGGATATTTTACCCAATTGTAATACTGGTGGAAATAAACAAAAAAGTCTTAGTCAACATGGGTCCGCAATTCAACTGTTTTTGACATATAGTCGATTGCATATTGTTTTAGTAGGATAAAATTTTCAAAGAAATTCTGACGCCAATGTAAATTAAACAAACGTTTATTTAAAGTAAAACTAAAGAAATTGTTCTACATGTCAACCGTTCATTTCTAAGCACGCTTCACACCTTCTTATGAAAGATCGACGCAATCTTTCGAAAATTCCTGGAGTCCTCCGAGTTTCCTCGCAACAATTTACGATTCGTTGCATGAGTTCTTCCAAATTTTTTACAGATCGTGCGTACACTAATGTTTTAGATGCCCCCAAACATAGAAGTCTAGAGTGTCAGGTCAGGGGACCTAGGAGGCCATGCAGTTGGTCCACCCGTCTATCCATCTCTCGTTGTAATCTCGATTTAAGAAATTTCTAACTACGATGGAAAAATGCGCAGGAGCTCCATCGTGCATAAACCACATATTTAATCTGCTAAAAGTGGCACGTCTTCCAACAAAAACGGGTAATTCATTTCTTAAAAAATCCAGTATACTTGTCCCGTTAAACGATTAGGGAGAAATACTGGACCAATTAAACAGTCTCCAAAAATAGCAAGCCAAAATTTAACGAAAACGGTTTTGGTGATGCAGTTCAACAACAGCATGGGATTTTCATCTGCCCAGACGTGATTGTTATGAAATTGAATATTCGTCTCTTGTAAACCCAGCCTCGTCACTAATAAAATCTGAGTCGCAAAATAGGAGTTTCTGCCAGCTTCGTAAAACCCAATGACAAAAACCCTACGTGCATCATAATCGAGAGGAGCAGAATTGCACGCGTTGAATGTGGTAGGGATAGAGCTGCTGTTCCCGCAGAATTCTCCAAATGAGAGGATGACTGACGTTCAGTTCTGCGGCAAGTCTTCGGGTGCTAATATTGGGTTGTCTTCTACCGTCTCAAAAATACTAATTCTACTGCGAGAGAGAAACTGATCTAGGTCTACCAGAACCACCATTAATTTTAAATGAACATTTCGGACAGCCGGATATGAAGTCTTGAGAAAATCTTATCACTCGGTAACAACCGATTTGGAAATTCTTCGGCGTACATAGGCCGTGCTTCAGTGGCATTACCATTCGCACGACCATACATAAAATGCATATTGGCCATTTCTGCATTTGTGTACTTATGCATAATTTGAGAACAAAAAAAAGTTGACGCAAATGATAAATAATCTGATGACAGATGTCTGACAGAATTAATTTTAAGTCACAATCAGTTGTTTGACAAAGGGAACTATTCTCAAAACCCAAACATTTTTTTTTTTATATTAAAATATGCAATCGACTATATGTCAAAAACCGTTGAATTGCGAACCCATTTGACTAAGACTTTTGTGTTTATTTCCACCAGTACTATAATTGGATAAAATATCCGACAACCTTTTTTTTAAACACTGTATATATGCAACACCAAAACATTCTTTCACTTTTTCTTTTTAAATTTCCTCAAGAATCGTGATGATCATGCACTTCCCCTAATGTTATGCACGGCGTAGATTGTCACGCTTAATATTCCACACCGGGACACATCATAGTATTTATCTTGGCCTCTTTGCGATTCGACGCACGCTCGCCCATTGTGGCGTGCCATCTGGTCGAGCATTAGCACCTTTAAAAATTCATAATTTCCCCCCACAACAGCGCCAGCTCACAAAGGAACAATAACAACACGTATATGAGGATACGTAGCGTCGTCGTTACATAATGAACAGGGAGGACAACGTTGTAATTTTCCCCAATAATATATTATTAGGTAATGTATTACATATTTATGTGTGCGTCTCTGCGGAATAAGTCTAACCTCTTATGAATACCAATTACGTCTCCATTCATGCGGCTATTGTGCATCGGTACGATGCACCTCTCTGTTGCGGTCTAGAAAGTTTTATTATTTACGGAAAATGGCGGCGATGACGTCTAGTACGATATGCGATATGGATTAATGTCACCATAATCGTGATCTCTCTCTATCCTTAAACATACGAGGCAAATTCCTCTTTGAAATGAACACCAAAAATATATTCAACGTATTGACAACTAGTCTATAGTGTCCTAGGGGATTGGTGTAATATATGTTGATATTGAAATTAAATCAAAGGCAAATTCGTGTTCCAAATCATTTTTATTATATTATGTTATTGCGACATGTTTCGGTTTATTAAACCATCATTCTCGCAACTATAAGATGAAAAATGTTTTTGTCAGCTATTACAAAATTGATTGACATTTAATTTTTTTTTTGTATACAATCTCCTAATTTTGATAATTGAAGTTATTTTTATGTATATATAAAATACAAATTTAAGTTATAATTGAAATTCAAAATCTTAATTTTTTTTTTTATTTTATAACATGCTAAATATAATAATTTTATGAATAAAATACTTACTAAAACGTCAAATGTTTGTTTCTTATTTAAGAATGATGCGTCGAAAAAATTTTGTGGATGCGATGAGAAAAATTCTTTAAAACCGTTAAAACTAATTACAAACTAAATTAAAAAAAATTAAAAAACATGAAGATTCTGTCATCTCCTAATTTTGATAATTGAAGTTATTTTTATGTATATATAAAATACAAATTTAAGTTATAATTGAAATTTAAAATCTTAAATTTTTTTTTATTTTATAACATGCTAAATATAATAATTTTATGAATAAAATACTTACTAAAACGTCAAATGTTTGTTTCTTATTTAAGAATGATGCGTCGAAAAAATTTTGTGGATGCGATGAGAAAAATTCTTTAAAACCGTTAAAACTAATTACAAACTATATTAAAAAAAAAATTAAAAAACATGAAGATTCTGTTCTTCATGTTTTTTTAATTTTCGAGGAACATAATGAAGAAAGAATTACATAAACACTACGCAAATAAGAGTAAAATACATTATAACTGATAGAGTGTTATGAATATTTAGAAGTGGATAACATAATAAAAAATACAGAAGAATTCACATACTATAAATTATATGAACAAATTCAAAAAAGGCATAGAAAACTGGACAACCTGAGAAAACAAAAAAAACCAAAAAACGAAACAGGAAGAGGATAAGCACAAAATACAAACATATCATAAATTCCACCCAAACACAACAAACCTATCAGATACCGAATTCACCAAGGATGAAATGGACGCACGTACAGCTCGGTACAAAAATTCAATCAAACACACATACTACGAACCTGAGTATAGTGGCTATTGAAATGGAATGCGCCATCAGGAATCACAGGGAAGAGGAACAGCTAAGAGGAGACTGCATACACTGTTGAAAATATTACGGTGTTGGCGTTAATTTTGCGCTAGTCAAATATTTTAGTGTTGATTTTTACAAACTTTGCCAGACGAATTGACTACATGTGTTTTAGTAGAACAGAAATTACTAGAATTTGGTGTGAATTCTTTGTTCAGATATGAGGATTTACTATTTTCTCTAGACATTCAGAAGCATCAACCAATCAGAATTTTTCTCTCGGATAGAAATATAGAAACCCCACCTAATTTAATACGGTATTGCATTATACGCACCACCTGCATTGCACGTGTATCTGTTTTCGAGTTTGTTTCTGCGTATTAACATATCCAAACAAACCGCCAAATGTGACTGACTTGCAAAGTGTAACCTCGTGTTATTAAACGTTAATTCCAGTGGGCATAAAAAATTTCAATATCTTAAAGATGTATTGGGAACATATATTTACGCAATTAGTTTAGACTTGAATCAAATAGCATAACATTCACTTAATTTATATATAATAATGGTTCTCAAAAAATCATTTTAAAATTGGTACGTTTAGTTGAAACCAAAACTTGTGAATGAGTGGTTTTGCATATTTATAATTGAGAAAACGTCTTAAAGAGAGAATATTATAGCACTAAGAAATAGGAGTTACATATTAAAAAGACGTTGTATTTTAGAAAATCGGTGTTAATCATCCAATAGATCGCATTCATTTAGTTAAACAGCTAGTAAATTTTGTCTAGTCTAGATCAATATAAAATGTGACTAGAAGTATTTTATAATTCCACGTGTTAGTTGGACAAAATAACCCCTTAGCATAGACAATACTTGACTATCTTTGTTCGTCAAATTTAAGAACTTCTATAGTTCTCGACAAAATAACACGAAAGAGATGTGTGACCTCCCTGACTATTAAATTAGTCAAAAAAGTGTTAAAATTTTCAACAGTGTACATTTCTTGAAAAAACTGGAGAAGATTATGAAGGGTAAGTATGCTTCGAGCAACCTCAAACATAAAACTAACCAAAGTACAGAAGTGGCAAAATGAATATCCATTAAAAATAAAATAAAACAGAAGAATTTAATAATAACTAATGCAGATAAAAATGCGGGTCTAGTCATAATGGAAAATAAAAATTACATTGAAAAAAACATTAGAATATATTGATAACAATCATTTTATAAAACTTCACAAAAAAATCCACTCAATTTATTAATAGGAAAACCAAAATTGATGAAATTAACAAAAAACACAACTAAATCAATAACTTCACCAAGTTTATCAAATTACATACACATGAATCCAAAATTATCACAATTAAAAGCATTACCTAAGTTACATAAAGATAATATTCCAATCAGACCATTAATTAACTTCATAAATACACCAACGTATAATTTAAGTAAAATCATGTTACATTTTATGAATTCCCTAAACTATAAACCAAAATATAGCATACAAAACACATTGCAATTAATAAATGAATTAAAACAAAACACAACAAATTGCAAAATGATGTCATTTGATATAAAAAATTTATACAGTAACGTCCCAATAGATTATTCGTTAACAACACACAATAACATCATCAAAAATGACATAAACACCACATACTTAAAATAACAACGACCATACTAACATACCCTTATTTAAACTTAATTTTAAATCAAAATTACTGCAAATTTTACAATAACTATTATAGTTCATCATACAAAATTTTAAATTTTCTTAAGCCATTTCATATATTACCTATTTTCAAACCTGAATTAAAATTAAATCATATAATACAAAATAACTATATAGATATTCTAAACAAAAACGGTGTTTATAGCATGAAATGCCATAATTGTAACTCATTATACATCGGGGAAACTGGTAGAAAATTGGGTATAGGCGTCAACGAACATAGAAAGCAAATAAAATCTACATTTTTTCAAAATTTAACAAATACAGGACACACAAGTATAAACAATACAAATGTTAAGTTATTACACAGATGTGACAAAAGCCATAAATTGAGGTTGCTAGAGACATACGAAATAGAAAGACATGGAAGGAACAATAACACAATAGTATTAAATGAGCAATTAGACTAAAACATAAAACCACTTTTTATATTTTTACATTTTTAAATAATACAATGTAAAACACATTAAAACGTATTTGATCAAATCATTCACCCAGGTATTTTCCTAATTCAAATTGTTATATTTAATTAGATTTTCTTTTCCTTTTTACTTCATAAAACTCATGTTTTAATTATATGTTTTTCAAAGTCAATATTTAAAACAAACGTAAGCACCCAATAAATACATTCACAAATATTTTACTAAAATCATTTTTTACACACATACGTTCAAAACAGCACAATATACATATATTGTGTGTAATATAATACAAAACTGTTCTTCAGTGCGTCCTTGGCTGGCATTCGGGCCATTTGGTATGTTTTTCTTTTTCCATTGCTTGTGAGATTTTAAATTACATACATTTTAATGTGTTGTTGTTTTCATGTTCCATCATTTTCTTAATTTAGTTTTTAATTAGTTTCAACGGTTTTAAAGAATTTTTCTCATCGCACCCACAAAATTTTTTCGACGCATACATTCTTAAATAGGAAACAAACATTTGACGTTTTAGTAATTATTTTATTCATAAAATTATGTATTATATTTAGCATGGTATAAAATAAAAAAAAATTAAGATTTTGAATTTCAATTATAACTTAAATTTGTATTTTATATATACGTAAAAATAACTTCAATTATCAAAATTAGGAGATTGTATACAAAAAAAAAATTTAAATGTCAAATCAATTTTGTAATAGCTGACAAAAACATTTTTCATCTTATAAGTTGCCCGAAAGATGTATAGTAAACCGAAACATGTCGCAATAAGATATATAATAAAAAGGGTTTGGAACACGAATTTGCCGTTGATTTAATTTCAATATCAACATATTGACAACTAACTTTGTTAGGAATGAATCACTAATTCATATATCTCTAGGCTCACTAGGAGTGCGGGAAAATATAAGGAATTGGCATGTACCGGATGATCCACCTCTATCTGATATATGAATTAATTATTTACTGCTTTTTTTTTGTGTTTCATTTCTGCTTTATTTTAAAGATCAGTGACACCGTCTAATTGGTATACCCATGTAATTATTAAAATTATTGTTGTATTTAATCTCTAAACAATGTGATTTACATTGAATGGAACCATTGCAAAATACGAACGGATCATACATCCTCCGTCTGGATCAAATATTAGGAGTGCTGAGTCACTATTATTAGTACGAAGGTACTTATATGCGTATAGAATATACATTTCAGTGGAAAAGGACAAGCGATTATGGAGGGTAGACAATCAATTCATAACGTTAGGCATGCGATATTTGCATTCGGTAATTACCGTAGGGCACATACGCCGTACTCATGATTCATTCACAATCGGATTAAATAGACTCTCCTTCATCGTTAAGATAGAACAGGATCGGATCCAAGATCGCCCAACGTTAATTAAGAATATAACTTTTCAAACGATAATAAGTTGGCGTTTTGGAGTTAAAAAATAATGCAATTACAATAAGTTATTTGTTTAATAAGGCAATAAAGTAGATGATTTAATGCGGTAGTTAAAACTCAAGACAAGATTGAGACTCATAAGACAGAGCCGTAACCAGCCTTCTATGTGCCCCATAGAATATTTTGCCCACTTCAGCTCAAATAATAGTTATTTATTTTAAAGCTTCAAATCTTGATCATGTATATAATATTTATTTTTTTTTTCTTGGTTTTTAGGTCGTCAGTATAAAAAACATGAATAAATAGACGTTTCGCTTAATTGAAAAGCTTTCAAGTATATAAAATAAAATCGAAAAATTGTAAATTATAAATAAAATGTTTTGTTTAATAAATAACATTATATTGTCTACTATGGTTTGAAATATAATTATATTTTATTTAAAGATTGCATTTCAAAATAGGATGTTTTGATTATTTGTTTTGAATTTGTAATTAAATAGTTCTTTAAAAATATGTGTATTAGTTATAAAATTAAATTATGCATTTTGTGAAATATTGTATATCGTTTTTAGTCTTTCACGAACCTTTATCTCAAAAAATTAGTGTTATTATTAGTTGTAGCTGACAGAGCAATAAAATTAAACCAAGTCCAGTTTTTCGATCAGATACTATTAACAAAGCAAAATATACTCTAGAACAAAATAATTATCCAAATTCTCATATAAACAAAATATTCAAACAAAGAAATTTTCTTTTTTATAATAAATCAACAAAAAAATAAAAAGTAAAACTCAAACATTGACAAAATCATAAAAAATTCCTTATGTTAAAACATTTATCCGAGAAAAAATAAGTCAACTATTTAATACAAACCATATAATTACAAAATTGCCTATCAAAACACAAACAAACCTACAAAACCAAACCTATTCAAATAAAATAAAAAAATTGAAAAAGTAAAACATCACACATAGTTTATAAAATAGACTGTCCAGAATTGTAATGTGTATATATAGGTGAACCAATAGCAATATTGGAAAATAGAATAAAAGGACATAAATATAATAAAAAATCTTACAGCTTTAAAAAAAACATGAAAATAACTCAAAATCATACCTTTGATCATTAACAAACAATAACAATTTTAAACAACAAAATTTAAAAACACGTAATATACTTGAAATAATTCAAATTTATAAACATAAAATGTAGTCAAATGATAAAACCGATATACAATATTTCACAAAATTATATAATTTAATTTTATAACTAAATACAATATTTTTAAACTAAAATTCATTTTATCATTTAAGTTTCCGCAAAGTACACAAACAAATAACTAAATTTTAAGAACAAAAGGATAATTTACATATATTTAATTTATTTCTTCATTTGGTCCTGAAAATTTTCAAAATTAAATTGATATAAATAAAATACGAAATTGATTGAGGCAACGCCATCTGCATTCGGAATCGTAAAACACCGCAGTACCACTGCCAAAGCCAAAGGCCAAAGCAACAATACAAAATACTCTTTTTTATGAGTACAAACAACGTAGTCATTTTGAAAGCTTGTTGTCTGTCTTAATTGATACTTACTGAAATTAATGGCTGCTAACATAAAGCATGTGTAACCAAGCGATTAGTTAAGTATTTGTTAGCAATAATAAAGTGGTAAGTAAAGGTTGAGTAATATAAATTTAACCATTTGTTAAGTGTTAAGTACAGAATTAACTACTGATTAATGACACTTGTAAACTAGTTAAGTATAAGTTTACTAAAATTGATAGTTTATGTTGATCCCGCTTGAAACTTTGATGCTTTCACTTGATGTTTAGAGATCTAGCAAATGAGGTTTTGTTTTTGTCTTTTGTCGAGTTCATTATAACTATGAATACCTATATGCAGTTGTGAATAATTTTTATCCGATAAAGAAATACTTGATATATCAGACAATATGTGTGCTAGAAGACACGGACTACGACTGGTTAGAGAAAGAAACCATCCTTTTGAAACGTATGAATGAAGATTTTTTTTATGAAGAATCGCTTGAGGAAGAATAGTATCTGAGAAATTCTGTACACAATAGGTGGTGCATAGGAGGGTTCTACGTGGTCCTACACAAAGAAAAGGAGCATTATCAACTGTACACATAAGTAAGTTATTGGCTTCTCTGAGATTTTATGCTACTGGTAACATTGTAACGTTTGAATTTTCATCTTTTATCCTATTTTTATTTATTCTTAGTACTACTAGAGTCATCTATCGTCATCTTTTCAATTAGAGTTTTGGAATCGTTTTTTTTATCTATTAATAAGGTTCACTTCAGTTAAATAATATAAAATAGTCGGCTCAGTCTGCTTTATTTTGATTTATTGGCTTCAGTTACAACTTTACAAGTAATAATAAGTTATCCTTTTTTATTCCATGTGAAGAATAATTTAGGAAGTACTTGTCAAATAAATTCCGGATATTTATTTCCGGTTTTTCTTGCTCTTGCCAGTGTTTAATGATACTTTTTAAAATATATATATGTAAAAATTCATCTGTTAGCCGAATGATCATTCGAACCCAGTAATTTTGTCACACTTTTATTGTCGCTAGTTTATATTTGTATATATATCTATTTCTATACTAANTTTTACCGGCCAGCTCCCCAAGTTCTGTATAGATCCTTATCGTCCCGCCGCCTTCCCAGCAACAAGACAACATTCAGATCGACGTCAAAACCGATCGGATGCGAGATTTGTCATCGCACGGACTTCTCCACAGGGCGGAACTGCTATCGCATTTGAAAATTCATCAAACGTCATCTCACATGAAAGCCAAAGTGGGAGCGTCAGCCTGCAATGTGCTTACTGCAACGAACATTGCAAATCGCGTAGGCGACCTGGAGAACCACATGAAAGGTCACCAGGTCTCGTGCGGTACAAAAATTAACACAAGTGCAATATCTGTGATGAAATATTTTCATCAGCCATGACGTTGGCCGATCATAAATTGACTCATTGCAAGATCGTATCGGGCAATACCTGCACTCAGTGTAAAACCGTTTGAGTGACGAAGCAGTGCTATTACGCGCACCCAATTGCAACACAATACAGCGTCGGGCATTTCCAAATCCAATCCGCAGATGGCCCTTCCCGCCAATTGCGTGATCTGCTGGTCAGACGCTTCAAACAGATATCGAGTCGAACTTCATGCAAAATTCCATCTGCGGCACCTTTTCCAAAAGGAATTCATTTGCGCATTTTGCAATAAAGTGTGCGATGGCCGGGATATCGCGGGCGAAAAATCCAATGGCACCTCAATAATTATCTGCAATAATTGCAAAAGCAAGAACTCTGTCGAATTAGATTACATGAGGGTGCAGCAACCACGGCAAGATATTGAAGATTTGCGGTACAACGTTCACTGCATGCGAGGGTTTGACAAAGCTGGCAATGTGATAAAAGGGAGCCCATTGGAGGACGTCGACAACGTGAAGTGCAGATTGTGCAAAAGTGTCCTGTCGTCGATTTCAAAGTTGCAAATTCATTTAATCGAACACAACTTTATGGGTATGGGGCAATTTCGTTGTTACGTTTGTAGTTCTGTTTTCACGACGGCAGCCGGCTTGCAGTCTCACATCGTCGAACACGGCTTGGCCCAGAGTCCTTACGAATGTACGGACTGTAAAATAAAATTTTTCTTCGAAACCGAATTGGAAAACCATCGCTTTACACACGCGCAAACTGACCAAACCGGTGTTGTTTTCCCCGATAAAGTGCAAAATGAGAAACAATACAAAGTGTGCTGCTATTGTTCCGGTACGATCGTGGACGCGTGTTTCGCCGAACATGTAGAGAGTTGTAAAATCGAAGTAAAGACTGAAATGCCAGTTGGCGACGATTACGAGGGTAGAGAGCAAGAAGTGTACGAAAGCACTCATCACCAGGACAGTACTGAGCCAAATAAACCTAAGGACGAATGTGATGGTCAGTTGTTTTCACAATAAGCTTTTGTTTCTACGTGGTTTTTTTTTTTTTAAATTAAACATTATGTGATAAATGAGGTGTTAGAGTGGGAAAAAACAACAACAACAACGCGCTAGTTGAGTTTTTTTTTGATTTCGAGGCCTGCTGGTCCATGGGGATTTTCGCTGAAAAGCGAGTCGTACAGTGTTTTATCGGCACCTTTCGCATAACTCGCAAATAACAGAAAGGCAAAAAGGTTTTATGAATTGTTGTAAGATTACAATTTTTCTATTTTTCTATTTCTATGTAAAATTATCGGCATTTGTAGAGGATAGAGGATGTTTGGTAACTTATTCGGTACTAATAATATTAATAATAATAATAACAATTTTCGGCGTCTTTTTTTTTTACTCGAAATCCGATCAATATCAATATCAGAGTGGAAAATTTGGCTTGTAAGGGCTCAAATGCATGTCCCAATTTTCAGCGAAAAATCCCTGCCCATCTACCTACAGTCTTTGCATCGTACTAGTGAGGGGGACCACCATTTGGTCATTTATGACGTATGCACTTGACATTCGTTTTGAAAAATGTATGTACCTGCCTAGTTAAAAAAAAATTGTTTTCTCTGATAACATTGTAGATATTGAATTATTTATCATCTGCCCTAGTTTATAAGAATTTCGCAAAAAAAGACTTGTTAATAAATTTGCTTAAGAAGGTTACATTTAGCACTGGGAATGTACTTTCATACATCGTCTTACCACACTAATAGTGACCTTAATTATATAAGTCTTCCAAATAAACTCGAATTTTATTATGTCATCATTAGCTGAAAATGGAAAACGTGAAAAAAAAAATTGTTAATATTGATAATTCATCCGTCGTAATTGTCTAGTTTGTTTATTATAAATTATGTAGTAGATTCTACCGTCCAATTTGACATCACGTAAATTATTGTGTTTTCGTTAATTTTTGGTTACAATTTCTATTTGAATCTTTATTTGTAATTTTTAATAAAATTGTAAACATATGATCACCGCTTTTTATTTGTTATTCATCTGAGGATCGAAAGGAGAATTATTTTTCAACAGAAAATATGGCCACCGGTCCTATATTGAATGGATTTAATGATAAGAGCCTTGTGCTAGTCTAGAGCACTTGTACTTACCTTCTTCTCTCCTGGCTAATGATTAATTTGCCACACCAATTAACCCTTTCACTGCGCCTAATTTGAGAATCATGTGCATGCGCAATTGGTCGCTTGCACATGATTCTCATATAGTCGTCTTCAGCAGTGAAAGGATTAATATAACAATTCCAAAATTTAAATTAATTTGTTAATGTTTCTTTCTTGGTGGTATCGGATAGGAATAGGATAAAGCTGATAAATAACTTCAATTTCTAAGATACAATAAGAGGCAGTGCAAAAAATACTGTTCTCCGAATTGTACCTTTGATATTTTTTATTAAAAGCAAAAAAAAAAATAAATAATTGATTAAAATTACAACAAAATTGTGTTTCGATTAAAGAGATACCAAATATGTATGCAATGAAAGAAAATGTAAAAAAAAAGGCTAAACAACTGTCCTTTCTGTCTCGCTCTAATTAAATCATTACGAGCGAAAATTGTTTTATTGCCCAAATATAAAAGTTCATAATATGTAGGTATGTACACATAAATTAAGGAAAATATTAAACATTATCCGATCCAAGTAGGTTTTCTTTGGTTAATATATTTTTTCTGACTTTTGGATTAGGACTAGCAGATATTTTTTCGTAATGTTCGACTACTTGCTGCACTGTTGCTATATCTTTTGATTCGGCGGTGTCTTCCACACTGGACGAATTTTCCTTATGACTATTTAAACTGTCATCATCCTTTCCTGGTATTTCTGCAACAATAGTTTCGTGGACTTCCAACAATTCATTTATAACGATAGCATCGACAGTATTATCTTCCTGTATTATTTTCTGTTCTTTTGACTTTGGATCTTCCGGATCAACATTGGATAATTCCTTCAGATTTCCATTAGCTTCTCTCTCTTCTTCTTCTTTTTCTTTCTTTTCATTCTCATTAGACTCATCCACTTTATTACTATCATCACTTTGCACGTTATTAGGTATGTTGTTATTATTAGTGTCTTCTGCGAATTTTGCGATCTCACGTGTAAGATTGAAGATCTCCTCGTTATCCACGATAGTCGCGTCTATGTAATCGATATCCGCTTCCGAGTAAAATCCTATCGAAGACAGATCCGACTCTGTTGAATTTAAACTCCATTTGGAACCGCCGTTAACCTAGACGAATTGTAAATTCAGAATGTGATTTTGCTTTTTCGTATACCGAAAAACTTACCGAAGCGGGCGGAACCGGCGCCGTCTTCTTCTTTTTCCTTTTATGTTTAGTCCTGGCTGCCGGTTTTGGCGGCAGCGACGCGTCCGCCGTCTCTTTCTCGTTACCGTCATCGAATGGATTGGGACCGATTGAATTTTTATTAATCTTCAACGCACGAAGGGTATCAGTTTTACTTAATCGTTCGCTAAATCTCGATCTTGGCAGTGCCACCGGTGGAGTTGTAGATATTGACGGCGGCATAGAGAAAACGGTCCGTTGTGTCGGTTCATTGCCTAAAAGAAAAACATGAAAATACCTACTATACTACTATGTATATACATTTTAGTCGATTAAAAATTGTCAATTGACTCTGTTAAATTTTATATCACATCATAAAAATGTACAGAGGTTAATTAATTCATGAAATAATTCTCAATGGTATACAACAACAACATTGTTGAAGACACGTAAGTAGCGTAGATGAATAACAAGAATGCAGATAAGAAAAATGTTACGTATACCAGGAAGTATTTTTTTTTTTTTTGGAAATCAAGAATCAAGATGACACAAAGGCTCAAATGATGTGGATGCTAAAAGTAGCTGTAAAAATAGCGATGATACGAGTAAACAAGACTTTTTTTTTAACACAATATGATAATTAAATACATAATATAAATTTCAAACATTTACGTTAAATATAAATACTTTAATTTTATCTATTAGCACATTTATCCTCTATAGGCGCTTTAACAAACTATTCCAATTTGAATTTGTAGGTATTGTCTCAATATTTTATTTCCTCCAGGTATTGTATGTGCCAGATTTGCTTTTTTATATATGTATATACTTATTTCACTTATGTAGTAATGTTGTTGTTAACATGTACAGCAATTGAGAATTCTGGTTTATTGTTTCTTAAATACTGCATACAATATCATGATACATTGATTGTAGTGTCGTGAAAACTTCCTATTGTTATAGAATAGGAATTTTTCTAAAAGTTTTACAGACATTAGAAGGAGGCGGACTGAAATTTCACTCAATCCATAAAAATGTTCCTATTCTAAGAGCTTAGCTCTAATATTTATATATAAACGCTTCGCAATTGCTGCTGCAATAATATGCTCTACATATTATATTATAGGCAGATAAAAAATAAATTCATTTTAACTACATATTTAATACAATTAACAAGTTAGAAATTTTTGGGGAAGTAAAAACGTTAGAAAAATATTTTATAAATATTTGGTGCTACTTAAATTGTGATTATAATTTTGGACAAAAAGAATTTTTTTGAATATTTGCTTCGATTCCGCTGCCACATAGAAAACATAATTATTTGTTTAAGAACTGATAAAGATACATACGAACAAATTAGAACGGCTGATAAGATAATAATTACTAAAAAAATTATTTGTTATACATACAAACCTTGTTTAGGGCGTAGTATTGGTTTCTCCTTTTCTTTGCCTGTTAGGGATCTCACTCTGCATGTAAAAAAAATAGAATTAAAAAAGTGCAGCACTTATTAGATTAAATTATGGTAGAATGCATAATTAATAGCGTCAACAATCGTCTTGTTGTCAAACAATGATATTTAAATAGATACAGCCTTCAAATTGAATTAGACGCGCCTCGCAAAGGCGTATGAATGAGCTCCACTCAAATAGCTCGATTTATTACTAATAAGTAATGCTTTTGCTAGGTGAAGATATAATATATTGCGTATTTCAATGACTAATGACTAACTAAACACATCAGGTATGCATATACACACGCAAGCAAACATGCACATGCATATGAATGTAACTAATGGAATCAATTTGAAGGTGAGGAATATACCTACATAGCATTTTTGATCCCTCTAAATGAGCGTGTTAATGTGTTTCGTCTTTTCCGGAACGGATTTAAATGTTCCGGGTATTCCGGATTCAATTCGTCCGTGTTCATCCTGCGGCACTATTTTTATCGAGTCACATAATAATAAACCGAAT
Source organism: Protaetia brevitarsis (assembly GCA_004143645.1). Classification (NCBI taxonomy): domain Eukaryota; kingdom Metazoa; phylum Arthropoda; class Insecta; order Coleoptera; family Scarabaeidae; genus Protaetia; species Protaetia brevitarsis. The sequence goes on along the minus strand of RXPK01000314.1, from coordinate 1,362,896 downwards.
AAACACTACCCGGTTATATCGATTCGTTAATTCGTAGCAACATTTAGACGTCCTTCAAAACGACTCCATAGATATGTACTACCAGTCTACCAGTAATAGCGCATCTATTCACGGCGTCCAATTGCACAGTCCCTACTACTAAGTCTCGCATCAATTACGTTTACACCTTTATGATGTCAAAATAAACGTTAAACGTCATAAGGAATCATGCTTATCACAGATTATACAATTGCATCACTTACCGTGGGCACCCGTGGCATCTTTGTCGTTCGTGCCGAAATTTAACTTTGCCCAGACTATTTGTGCCATAACGACAAGCTCGCTTTACAGAAAATGGCGGGAACTGTACAAAGTTGCGCATTTTTCCATATACAACTTATAGACGTGTGGAATTTAAAACTAATAAACATTAAACATTAAACGGGTCGAATTAAATGTGATTCGCATATGATGTTACATATTATACTCTAGGCACTAATTTAACGTATTCACAAACAATTTTTAATTAACATTACGCCAAGTTGTGCTTGTAAGTTTTGAATATGCAATACAAAATTCGCTATCACACACAAGTGAAAGAGTACTCTTACTTCAACGAAGTACCTACATATATGTTTATTTACTTTTTCCTTCAAGTGTTTGGACCCATATGCCCAAGTAGAGTAATAGAAGAAACATATTTATTGGATAAGTTTATTTATTAATAATTTATTTGATGCATTTTTAATACAAATTTAGGGTATTTCTTATCTTGTTTGCTTTCGCATCTTCTATAAGTTTATTGAAGATTATTGATTGAGCAAAAGTGGCACGTTACATAATATTATATAAACACAAAAAGCATAAGCAAAATATTTCGCCCGACAACATTTTTATGAAGACCTCTGTGAAGCACACAACAAAAAGCACAATAGAAACCACAGCAGTAAAATTTCTTGGAGTCACTGTCGATTCTTCTTTAAAATGGCACCAACATATATATCCATGCACTGTTAAGATTTTAACACTTTTTTGACTAATTTAATAGTCAGGAGAGGTCCACACTGTTTTCGTGTTATTTTGTCGAGAACTGTAGAAGTTTAAATTTGACGAACAAAGATAGTCAAGTATTGTTTATTGCTAAGGGGTTATTTTGTCCAACTAACACTTGCAATTATGATATACTTCTAGTCACATTTTATTTGATCTAGACTAGACAAATTTACTAGCTGTTTAACTAAATGAATGCGATCTATTGGATGATTTAACACCGTTTTCTAAACACAACGTCTTTTCAATATGCAACTCCTATTTCTTAGTGCTATAATATTCTCTCTTTAAGACGTTTTCTCAATTATAAATATACAGAATCACTCATTCAAAAGTTTTGGTTTCAACTAAACGTACTAATTTTAAAATGATTTTTTGAGAACATTATAAATAAGTGAATGTTTATGCTATTTGATTCAAGTCTAATAATTGCGTAAATAGATGTTCCCAATGCATTTTAAGATGTTGAATTTTTTTATGCCACTGGAATTACGTTTAATAACCGAGGTTACACTTCGCAAGTCAGTCACATTTGGTGGTTGTTTGGATATATTGATACGGAGAATCAAACACGAAAACAGATACACGTGCAATGCAGGTGGTGCGTATAATGCAATACTGTATTAGAATAGGTGGGGTTTCTATATTTCTATCCGAGGGAAAAATTCTGATTGGTTGACGCTTCTGAATGTCTAGAGAAATAGTCAATCCTCATATCTGAACAAAGAATTCACACGAAATTCTAGTCATTTCTGTTCTATTAAATACGCATAGTCAACTCGTCTGGCAAAGTTTGTAAAAATCAACACTAAAATATTTGACTAGCGCAAAATTAACGCCAACACCGTAATATTTTCAACAGTGTGTGCTGGCTGGCAGACTCTTCACAGCGTTGTCCACCATTGGGAGACCGAAACGCATTGCCACTGAAGAAGCGGCTATTTAGGTTGTCGTATGTACGTACTTACTATCGTACGCCAATTTCTATTCACTGCTCTGTTATGGGGTAACATTGTGGGGCGCATCCACAGAAGAAAAAAGAATTTTTATATTACAAAAACGAGCACTCCGACATCTATCTGGACTGAGAAGTAAGCAGGACTCTTGCAAAACACATTTTAGAAATAAACATATACCTACTTACACTGCTATCCATCTACGTCCTATAACAGTCCTATGGTGCCGATGGGCTGACGTGTTCCCAAAAAAGTGTCGACTATCTGGGCCGCAAACTGTATAACAAGCTCCCTGGCAGTTTAAAAGGTTTACCTCCGCAAGTCATCAAAATAAAAGTTAAAAATATGTTAACGGAGAACGAGTACTATGACATCGTGGAGTTCCTGTGCAATCAATAACAAGTATTGTTCTGTTTGTCATTATATTTGTAATTGAATTTTATTTTATCTATTTAACTTCCACTTTTTTTCCCTATTCTTCTTTCGACAATTGATATTATTATTATATTATTATTATGTTTTATATTTATTGACTTGTTTTGAAATGGCGTAATTGCAAATATATACATGTTGTTATTATTATTATTCTAACATTGCCTTAGATAAGCTTCTAAACTCTAAATTAAAAACATTTCTGGAAAGATATGCAAATAGACATATCCCTGATCCTTAAACAATTTTATCTTAAAAAATTTAGGGAAACCTACAGAAATGAATATGGGACGTCATTAAAAAAGAAACTGGTAAATCGAAAACTCCCAAACAATTACCAAATCCAAACAACCGACCTGAACCAATATTTTTGCAGTGTAGCGGACAAACTTCCCAAGAATAGCAACTATATCCTACAACCCAGTCGAAACTATGTACATGACTTAATGCAAAAGTAGATCCTTTTCCTGGTACAATGACATCGGAGGAAATAAAAGCCATGATTCAACAACGATGCTGAAGATATGTTCAGGTTATTTAATTGAAATAACCTCACCGACCTCATAAATACTTCCAACAAGGAATAGTACCTGATAATATGAACGTAGCCAAAGTTGTACCCGTATATAAATCCGGTGATTTTAAAAATCCCAGCAATTACAGACTTATTCCTGTCCTACCCGTGCTTTCGAAACTTCTTGAGGCTGCTCAGCCTGTTGCGTCTTGTATCCTACCTCAGAAAAAATAACATACTTGTCTATAATCAATTTCGCTTTCGCACGGGGCGATCCACGATGGATGCTATTATGGTTCAAAGATTTTGAATTTTTCTTTCTCGTAGCGTTGAACAATACAAAGAATCATTACAACATTCGACGGTAAAAGAATAAGTTAACTTCATTTTTCAAACATTTAATAAACGTAACATTAAATTAAATGATGCTTTAAGTTTGTTCGTATTTAACAAACATTATATACAATTTATGCAGCATTGAAAGCAATTTTAGGCTTCGCCTTAAAGAAAAGGTAGACCATGTTTTCCAAAGAGATCCTGACTTAGATATATTACGACAGTTCTCTTTAGGAAAAATACTAAATCAAAATCTAATTGAAATGTAATGCTTACATTTAACACATTTTAATTATGCGCCTGTAAAGAGTTGTGATGTAGAACGGTTTCCAATATATTAAAGATATATTGACGCCCAAACGAACAAATTTTAACGAAGAACACTTAGAACAAACCTTTAATTATTGCATATTATTCTCTAAAATTTAAGTATTAATGTAATCTGTATTCATAAAATCATATTGAGAAGTTAATATCTATGTTAATAAGTAAATTATTTGGCAAGTAGGTACCTATAATTTTGCTGCTTCTATAGTATGTGAGTCATACTTAAAACTTGCATGTCTTTATTTATAACCCATTCCGAATGTAATTAATTATAACAAAAGAAAACTTTGTGTTTGGTTTGATAATTAATATTATATGGATAAATAGCGATTAACATTAGAATGTGGAAAATTTTAATATAATGAATATGGCATTTGTATTACTTTCTGAAAATATTTGTACATTCAATAGGCCGCCGTAATTGCTGAAGGCAACCATATTTTTTTTAATTTTTTTTATTGACTCCTTACCCTTAATACATCATATTTAAATAAAGCTTCAGAAATCCACAATATTCTTTCAAAGTTAAGATCGCCTAGCAATCCGCGGAAGGTGTAATTCAATTTTCCACGAGTATTTCTAGTCGCATAAAATATTAATGTATCTATCAATGCCTATAGCTGGATTTTTTTTTTTTATTCCATAAATACAAAAGTGTGGAACAAATCAATGTCATCATAGTTAAAAGAAATACAATACATCACATTACGATTACGATAAAATAAAACTTGAGTGTTTGCTGAAATACTTCTAGTGTAAATTAAGCAAGATACAAAGGCTTGCGTATTTAGGAATAACAGAAGCAATGAGGACTCCCACAGCTGCAATTGAATCCTTCTAAATCTCCCTCCTTTGCATTTCGTGATAATGGATTAATGGGGACATCTCAGATTGCAAGAACTTGTTTAACAATTTTTGTTTATAAAATGTAAGTAGTTATATGTAGTTATTGTTTACTGTATATACACTAGTTGTGCAATTACGATAGAAATTGCACAGCTAGTTTTGGAAGACCTTGAAGTTTTACTAATAAATTAGTTTCAATATCAAACTCTACAAAAATATGTGGATAATTGTTTAATAATTTTACCAATAGATAATATACAATCAACATTATCGCTTTCACCTAAATTGAAATAATATCTTAAATTACTTGAATATTAACTATTATGCAAAACATATAATAACTATATACAGCTTGTGGCAGTGTAAAACAATATCTAATGGCAGATACTTAAACTGCAATGCCATTGCACCACACAACAACAAAAAAAAAATTGTAATCGGACAAGTTGATCGTGGAATACCAGTCCTGAAAATAGACACTTAAAGTCATGTCAGATTAGTATTGGGGTGGCCTGTGGACGTATTTCACCGCGACCTTTTCAGATCTATTGTGATCCCCTTTTTTTCTAGAGGACGCTCTCTAATTTTGCCCTCTTAATTAGGCCTATCTTCTTTATGCAGCTACAAGCTGTGGGGTTCGCCTCCCCCAATACTAGAAACTTCGTCCTCGCCAGGCCTTCACATTGGCACAGCACATGAGCTGGTGTTTCATCCTCCTCTTGGCAGTATCTGCAGGTTGCGTCATCTGTCAGGTCTATATTGTACATATACCTATTCAGTCTACAGTGACCTGTCAGCAGACCTACGATCATTTTGACAGTCTTCCTGTCTTTATTCAGTGTAGATCTCTCGTGAATTCAGGCCTCTGCTCCTTTAGGAACTCTTTTGCGTGTCTTTGTCCCGGTGGTTTTTGCCGCCACTCTCTGGACTGACTATGTATCCATTCATTGATGGATTTTTTAATTTGCGATTCGGTAGTGCCGAAAGAGGGGTCGGCTCCAACGAAGGAGCTTGACGAACCTCGCCTGGCCTCACGCTCGAGTGGCTAGGGACCCAGGCCAAGTTTAATTTCCTTTGGGTGCCCACCTCATTTAGGGCGTTTACACAGTCCCAAATCAGCTTAGACTAGAGTGCACGCTTGTGGAGCTAATCGCTTTAGGTGTGGACTATAAGTACCCTTATATATCATTTCAGTGTTGTGTTTATATCCACATTTTGTCATATGTACCTGCATATACCAAATATTTCATTACTATAATAGTATAATTATTACAAAATTGTACTATTATAGTTATGAAACATTTGGTATACATATTCCCAAATAAGACTCTTGTCGACAAAGTAGAGTACACAGACCTGATAGAGCGTCATCATCGCACGTGATGCTTACGTTTCCTTACGTTTAGTTAGTAGTGTTAGTACCTTTCAAGGGAGTATTTGCGTTGAGATGTTTCTTAGTTAGTCAAATCACAGTAGTATACTGTGACCAAATCAGAAATGTGAATGGTGTGGTATATTACCTAACAGACATAAAAGAACAGGACGGCATGGACACGCCTACTCAAACAATCATCACCGCACTACATTAAGCTATGTCCACATGTGCGTAAACATGCGCAAAGTAAAACTGAGGACGTCAAGTTCCGGAGATATTTAAAAAAAAAGGCGAGGCTTTCAAATATTTACATATTAGTCTACCCATATCGCGTTCCGACTACTTATGATAAGAGACACATTGAAATGCCTCCATAACCTTAGAACTTGTTGTTGTTAGTTTTGCTCAACGCAATTTATGCGCAGGTGATAAGCGTTTTACAAATCAAACAAATCACGTCACGTCGATAATGTAGCCTTCTAAATACATACAGCGCTATCGCTTTCTGCACAATAAACTAATTTGCCACGTGATTACAACAACCAATAAGAAATTGAACGAAATCTTTCCTATTAAGATTCTACCCCCCCGATTTAAAAAATCAAAATATCAAAGATGAGGTAACTTCTCTGTTATTTATCCTAGCAAAGATGGATTCTACAAAACCACACCTACAACCGAGTAGAATACAACTTATCAGCCAAAGATGTCACCTTAAGCCAACCATGAGGCGCCCTCTACCGAGTTCATCTGTAAACACCATCATATAGTTCGCAAAAATATAAAATTAGAACGATTCGGAAAGAAAATTGAATTAATTTATAACACGATGAGACGATAATTTTACAAGATAAAATTTATTCAACATTTATATACAGTAATAATTAATAATAAGCCAACTGTAACAATGATGAAACAATTAAAATAACGAATGTAAAGATTGAACTATAATGTGAATTGGCAGTCAAAACCTTCAATCCTGAAATATTATTTGTCTAGCAATTACGGACAAAACATATTACAGGAGGACGAGAAAAATGGCAAAAACTAATTCCTATTTCATCTTAAAAACGTCATTTACAATGCCGTAGCTAATCATCAATGATAAAGCTATAAATCCAGCTGTTGCTAATAATCCTAAAGATGCCCTGTCATTATCGTCCGGATCTGGTATACTAGTGCTGGACGGCTCTAAAATAAATAGTATATAATATTCTAGTTTCGATAAAAATAATCTATTTTATTTAAACATACCTTGAACAAGTTTAATGTTGTAATGTTTTAAGTAATTCAATAAGTACTTGACAACTACATCGTATTTTTGGACTGTCGTTTTCAAAGTCCTGTCCGGTAAATTTAACGCATATATTGGAGCTAGGTACCGCACACATACGCATCTAAACTGCTAGGGGAATCTCCTAATAGAAAATTTGTTGTGTGTCAATAAATGGGAGATGTCTGTGAGGTATGATTCTAGGTTTCGTGCATCTAAGTAAAAGAAAAAGATAATAACATTCTTATCACTGCAACCCCAGTCCTTACCTCTGCTGTGCCGCTTTCATTTAGTAATTCATTCACATATTGGGTAACCAAGTTGCGAACATGAATGTTTAACCTTCGCAAATAAATCAGACTGAATGGGAAATATTTCTCGCTACCATACATCTTGAGCAAATATTGGCAGTTTTTATCATTACCCCAACTATAATAATTACACATTTACAATGTTTATTAAGACTTGCTAATGCTTATGACTTACAAACTTAAAGTAATGCAAGGTTCTAAAGTTTGATATGTTAGTGCTTTATAGGCCTCAATTCTGCTCTTTTTTACATTATTCTCTGTATCCGTATGACCTAACTGAGATTAGAGAGATTAGTGGATTCAATTTGAGAATTATTACTTACAATTAATTGCAATTTCTTGAGAATATCTGCCTGAGTGGTATAAAAGTTCCCATTGTACTCTAACATAGGAAAGTGTGGTGTAATGTAAAACCCACTGCTCTTAATCTCCACCTTGTGTCTAGATTTTGATTGTACTAGTAACTGAGAAGAAAATAGCAAGTTATTGATGCTTCACATCATAATATACCTACCAAGGCTTGAAGACACTTATGGTCTACCGAAGGCAGCCCTAGGTGCCCTTTATAGACATACAAAGTACATTTCTTCCCGTTTAACATCTTCTGCATAACCTAACCTTAAAATTGTGAGTTTAGTTATTTATCAGAACTAAATAACATTCATACAATACCTGTATATTTATATTTAAGATAAGTATATTTTACACCGAATATTAACTTGGTCAGATGATTAAATAAATGTTTTCTGGTATTAATCAGTCCTATTCACCGGCGTTGCTGACAGCTGACAGAAATTCTTAAACGCATTCATTCAACCAACCAACTTTCGATAATGTGATAACATATAGCTGCTTTAGTTTATACTGTGATAATAGTAATATTACCAGAAGTAAACTTAAAACAAATTAAAATTAGAAGGAATAGATAATTAGAGAATTGTAACTATTTGAAAGAGACATGTGTATAATTTGAAAATAGGGATATAGTAAATTTCTTCTTTTTTCCATAGATGGCACTTATTAGGCGGAAGTTTTATTTGATTCAAAATTATTTCATAATATTGATTAAATCAATTAATAACGATAAGTGTAATTTCATTCGTGATATTAATAAAATCAGACCCATAAACTTAAAAGTATAATAATAATAATATAATATTAGATCGCACATAATCTAGATTATATCTTTCAAGGGAAAAATTTAGGGCTACCTAAAAAAAAATAATTTAATAAGTGTACATATATACGTATAGTCAGGAATATTTTAATAATATGGACTGAATTCTAAAAATCCATGCCTCTTTACTAATTTTATAGTTTAGCAGATGAAAATATTGCCAGACAAATATATAAATTAATTCCTAAATATAACTAAATAAATTGACTAAATATAAAATGTGTGTGAATAATAGAAAATAGTAATTATAACTATAAAATATTACAGCACTGGATACAGTTATCTTTCTAACTAGTTCTTTACTTATTTAAGAGTAGCAATTTAACCTGAGCACGAATGACGAGAAAAACCCATGAGATTGGAAAAAAAGGCGGAAAATGAACTACAATGATAAGCTCAGGCCAAACGTCTTGGGAGTGGGAATTAACAATTAAGAAATTGTATTATTTCTAATACGAAGTAAATAGAATTAACAATTACTACGTGGGTTTGTATTCAAGTCTCGTCTTACCAACTCCAGTCTGGACGAATTGTATCAACGCTTCAGGCACCACGGTTCCGACATCAGATGTTAGAGAAAATAATATTTATTGAAAAACATGTTTTGTTAGAACTTTGTTTTCATTTGCATCAACTTCGTAACATTAATTATGTTACAAGACAAGTGATGGTATTATTCGAATTTATTATTGAAAATCGTGTTTATACTGGTTCAGATATGCCCATTTACACTAGTGCTGCTTAATATCGCCAGATATTAAAAACCGGTTTTTATGAATTCGGTTAATCGATTAATCGCTTTTAAGACAAACTATAACAAATTTCACGCCGTTTTACAGAGATGATAATTATTAACATCTGCATTTTTACAATAGGTAGGTGAGTATTTGAAATACAAATGTATTTATTTCTAGAACACCACCACAAATTTTATTAATATTATTCTTTTAATAAATTCTATTTTCTAAATAATTCAAAACGTGATTGTAAATAATTCTAAATAGGACTATATACAGGGATTTCTTCTTACGATCTCTTTATTAAAACCTATACATGCCCAAGACTAGACATATAGAAAGCAAGAATTGGTATAAAAATGATTATAAAATTTGAAAATATAATTATTTAATATAATAATTTTTTTTTTTCAAAAACTCATCCTAAGTAATTACATTTAAAGGATTGTCAAAATTATGTGAAATGACAAAGTGATGAGTAAATTTTATTTTGTTAGAGTTATCAGAAAATTAGACTTTAGAAAAAGAAATATGAGAGAAAAAAGTTCGAATCAATAGATCACATTTCCTTTTATTTTTATTTTCATATCAATTAATTCTTACAGCATTAAGAATTGACTTCGAGCTTTAAACTTCACTGTATCCAATACTGGTATGATTATGGAAATGTTTTTCTTAGGAAATATCGGTAACTATAAAGACAGAATAGTGAACTGTTCTTAGATCAACCTGATTTTTTATGTGATAGTAGAAAGTATTACCTCTAAGGTCACACACAAGGTATCAAATAACACTAATGTAATTAAACACCTGTAGCATGTAGGTAATGTACATTGCCAGCCACAAAAACGAATAAACTCAGTGTTTTTTAAGCTGAAACAATATAAATAAATATTGTATTCCTAATACAATACCATCACGCTATTTCTTCAAGGAGGCGTAGGTTATACCAAATTAGTATCTAATAAGAATAACCAGCGTTTATTTCGTCTCTTGCCGATTTATTTAGATGACAAGATTTAAAGATTAAAAAAAATGATATTTTTCTTATGAAGGCGATTAATCACCAACAGATAACAAAATAATAGATTATTCTAAGAATATTGAAATATTCTTATAGATGAATGTTAGAATATTCGTAGTAATGAATCAGATGAATCAGAAAAATATTCACACAATATGCTTAGAATAACAATTGCCCAAATTTCTCACGTACGCTACATAATGTTAATTCTTGATCTATATGTTTAACCACTACATGTTCGTGCTTAATAATTAATTCAGAGAAATAGTGTTGGGGTAATAAAATTGGATTATTTTATTTGGCATAATTAAATTCTGAAAGCTTATGTCTGCCACCTACACATACTGTTTGGTTATCATCAAGAAATTAAACGCCATTTCTGAGATAACAAACTGTTCATATTTTTCATTTTCTTCCCCACATTTTGCCCCATTGCACTAACCAGATTGCCTTTTTTGACGATGCATCGAAAAACTCACGCAATTCTATTGAATGAACAGTTGTTAATTAAAACATGTCAGGGGAAAAAAAACAGTATTCCTTTTCATTTAGGAATGAATGCCAATATGAACCAAATCTATCTAAATGTATCTATTTTCATTTTGTAAAAAATTAAGAGATGAAGAAGAAAAGTATATTACTTAGATGAGACCGGGTTACTTAGGCCAGTAGTTCACACTAAACAAAATGTATGGAAAGATGCAACAATTTTTCGGCAAGACAACCCCTTATCGAAGAAGTAACAACCGGGCTAAAAAGCGAGAAAGTAGTAGCCTGTCGCTTTGTTGAAAACGGGGTTGCTCTGTTTTGTATCAAAAGAAAGTTTCAGATTACCATGAAGAAATGAATGGTGAAGTATTTACAGAATGGATGGAAAATATTCTATAAACCTTCTTTGAATCAAATAGCGCTGTTGTAATGGATAATGCACCATACCATTCTGTTAAGGTAGAAAAATTGCTCACCGCTGCATGGAAAAAAGTATGCTTTAATTAACTGGCTTGTATGTGATTACTCAATCTACTGAAAGCTGTCTAAATAATAATCCGATGCCCTATGCAATCGATGAATGGTAGAACAAACTGGACATATAATTTTAAGGTTAAATTGCAATATAATTGCAATTGAAATCCTTCTGTTAAAACTAGTAAGGAGTATGTTACTGCAAATAATAGAATTTTTAAATTGCCAGAGGTAAAGGAATTATTAATTGAAGAAGAAAAAAAAGAAGAAAAATTGTGTACTTACACTTAATGTAACATTTCTCTTATTTTCAATGCTATCACCATAATTAATTATATTTGAGACTTTGTGGTGATTCTACTCGCTCAACTAAGCTAGTTACATTGTCTTCAACTGTGTTGTTGTGATGGCGTGATCTAATATCGAAAGTTGCTTCATGAATTAACTTCTGTAAATTTTCATTTCACATTAATTCAAGAATTGCAAACAGTGCCATTAAGCCTAACATACTCACTAAAACCAATTAGAATCACGTGTTCAATCACAATATGTTTGATTCTACAAACTCTTTAAAGTCACAAGTGTTGAAATCGATTTTGTACAAATTCACGATTAAGTGTTATTAAATGTAAAAGGTAGTCGTACACAGTTATAGGTGGTGCTCCAAGGTGTAGTAAACACAAGTTGTTATGTATAATATCCCTTGCCTTTTTGAATGTGTTAGTCATTAGTACACAAACATTCTCATATTTATTAAAATCAAGGTAAGTAAATGCGGATGTAAGTTTCACCAAACAATAAAATGTGTTGGGAAAGAGCAAAATTATTTATTTATTTAACTATAAATGTTATATGTATAAGCCCCTTACCTTATTTAAGTAGCAGAAATGGTATAGGATTGCTGAAAAGTTTGTAGCATTAAAAAGACAACATTGCATCTACGGATGTAACACACGCATAATTAAAACAATCTTTGTAGGTAGATAACGGATCAGATGCACCACCATCAATATGTAGTCCGATTTGTGCCAGCACAATAACTGTTTATCGCACACTGTACACACTATTTTGGTACCACCATAATGTAAATCATCGAATTCACCGATATACTTTTCTACATTATGAAACAATGGTCGTTTCTGAGATTTTAAACGCCCGACGTTGTATTACATTGACAATACGTAAACGTTAACGGAGAATTGTACTATCTCGCATCAAGACTCCACTAACACTGATACTAGATGCTAGACACACGAATCTGGCTAATGGTACAACAGCGAGGCCAAAATAATAATAATAATAATAATAATAATAATAATAATAATAATAAGACACAGCCTTGAAGATATACTATGGCTCTAGTCATAATTTTTATTATATTGAAAAAATTCCGAATCAAAAATGATGTCAATTCCTTGTAAAATGTCTAACGGGGCATTGTTGGATCGTTTTCTATTGTAACAATCTATTCCTCAACTCTGCGACATCTAGGAAGATGAAGATGTAATCTTCCGCTAAAGAAATAAATTTTAACTTGGGAGCAAATTCCAAAGTTTTTTGCGGTAAAATTAAAGGACAAAATACCTCTATTACAATAACAATTTTAATAAACATCATATCTTTACCAATTTAAGAGATAAAATTGATGTGTTTGAAAACCGAAAGTAGTATATAAAATTGATTGCAAGAATTGTGATGTTTGTCATGTTGGTCAAACAATCGTCCTTAACAAAAGAATAAAGCAGCATAAACAGGATATTAATTTAAAAAGGGCTACTACAGGACTATCAACTCATCATTTCGATGAGTGTCATGGTTTCGATTTCCAAAACGTAGGCATTTTGAATGTTGAAAACAATTACAAAAAAGTCTTCTCTCAGAAATGTTAATATTAAATGTCCAAAATTTTAATTTAGACTTGATATTGACAATGTTAGTAATTTTTATAACATTTTATTCCGTGCCTAATTTCGGAAAAACATCTTCACTCAATTTTTCTCTTTATTAACTATTTTAATTAATATACTTGCAGTTCCTTTTTACATTCTGACCTTTGTTTCTAACTTTTTTATCATTTCAATTTATTCAATTGTTTTTAGTATCGCTATACATTTCAAGCAGAGTATTTTATTTTGTAAAAAAATGTTTACATGTTTGTACATATTCATATCATTCATAACGGTTTCTCGATGTGGTATTTTTGTATGTTAATAATAATTTTTAACAATAATGTTTCCCCAAATGTTAAACAATTATGTTAAAATTGTTTGATTGTTTTTTATCCATCAACATGTTTTTTCTTTACAGTATTTATAAGAGTCATTTAAGAGTTGTCACTTGGTAATTTAATTATTCATTACTTTCTGTGATCAATTCATTTCAGCCTTGAAAAATATAATTCAATAAACGTCGTTGGGCGTAAAAATTATAGGAGCTCAATAAAACTATATTTTTTTTCTCGCCATTTCTTACCCATTTATTTATCCACGCATCATACACCGGTGTTAAAAGTATGTTGTTATGTTCAGCGAACGTTAATAAATTCTATTCTACATCACATAAAAAAACCAACTATCTCAGCGGTAACACACAAGTACTCGCTCAAACACATGTTGCATTCGGCCATCACATGATCACTTGCCCGGAATATTAATACGCGCGTACTATGAAAGTATATCAATTCCGTAAATCAAGATTTATGCATTCACTGCCAAAATGTTTACGAATAAGAAAAGTTTACTGTATATCGGATATTGATGAATTTATTAGGTAAATGAGTGGCCATTGGCTAAACAACAATATCTACTAGGTATTACAATTAAATGGAATAATATGCACATTATATCTACACCACAATATATCAATATTTTATAACTATTATTAATATTTATAGTTGATTTTTTTTTATACCAGTATAACATTTAAAACTTTACTGGATAGAATATTTTCAAAATATTTGACGATCAATATTAAACTCACAATATTTAATAAATAATCAGTAGTAGTGCTCAATTACGATAACCGGGTTTTTTTTTTTCCGAAGCCGTAATGATTATTAAGAGAGAGATTTGGCTCTACAAGGGTGCACGATAAGCAACACATTGCTTGCAATTTTCCTATCCTAAAAAAAAGAAAAAGCGACAAAAAGTATTTCTTTGTTTAAACAATCTATTTTTCTCTGTGTGATTGTATTATTTTATGTTAGTTATATTATTATAATTTAACGTTTTTAACATTTCTAAAAACAATAGGTTTGTTCGAACATGCAGTTCGCAAACGCAGTTCTAAAATTAATATCCTTTTCGCAAAATTGTTTCGCTTTCCTGTTACAATCTTTCTCAAATTAAACGGGAATATAAGCTCTACAAATCTGCGATTGCATAAGCAACCGAAACTACAAGTACTCTATACCTAATGTTCCCCAATCATTGTTAATAACATTCAAGTAGGTATACTCTGTTTTCGGGTGCATAAATAATCAAGAATTTATTGGGCTTAGATTCGCAATTAATTTAAGAAAGATACTTAGTACACATATGTCCGGCCTGTACTATATAATAACAAAAACCCGGGGTGTGGCAAATAAAGTTGAAATAAAAATTCAGTATGTCTGTAGTAAAATTTAAAATATCTAAAGCTGTTTTTTTTTATTTTTTTAAGTTCAAATGGAAAAAGAAAACTTTTACCAATACTTCATCGACATGTGCTCTCCAGGAAAGTTTGTCGTCGAGTGTTAAACCCAGGTATGTAACACTCTTCCTGATGACAATGCAGCATTTTTTTTTTCCTTGAAATGTCTTAATGACGTAATGATTAGTTTTATCTTCATTTACTCTAAAATCATTTGCTTCAGTTGCACTAGATAGAGCACGGAGTGTACACGTGTTTTGCTTAAGTGTCATTTTGAGTTAGTTTTAGTGATTTAGTGAGTGTCATAACTATGTCATCTTACGTTAAGTGAAGGATGGGAAGTAGTTGTGACGGTTAGAGTGAAAATAACGGTCAGATAATTTTGTTTTTTCATTAGAAACGATTAGTTTAGTTTATATGTGTGTAGAAAGAGTGGCATAAAACATCGAATAGTTTTGTGTCCTCTACGCGTGCTCCACGCGTAGAGGGGCGCGCAGTCGTATCAACGACAATTGCCTTAGCTGTGGCAAATTTAACAGCTGCTATCAGCAGCGATACGATATCAGTATCGGGTATATATGTTAAGATGACTAGTTTAGATGTAAATTTATCACAAACGTCGGACGCTTCCGTGAAGGGAGGCGCTTCGTCAATTGCCAATCCTACAGAAAGTAATCAGTCATTTGCTAATATTGTTAAAGAAACATGCAATAAATTTGCATTCCCAGAAAGAGACCAAGCAATTGTGTTCGACACATTAGATAATACCAAAAAGAACGAGTATATAATAGGGGTAGGCGAATTATTGGGTGCAAAAAATATTTGTTTTGCTTCTAGAATATCCAACGGTAGGGTATGCATATACCTTTCATCGAAACAACTTGTTGAAAGATTTATGAGTGAACACGGCGGCATCAAATTAAATGATGTGTTCATACCGGCTCGACGATTAGTATCGCCGGCTAAACGTATAGTACTTTCAAATGTATCCCCATGTATACCCCATGAAATCATTGAATTGGAATTAAAACGGTTAGATTTAAGAGTAGTTTCGCCAATCACATTTATTAGGGCGGGCCTAAATCAGCCTGAATATAATCACATACTAAGTTTTAGAAGGCAGGTATATATTATAATAGAGGAAAATGACACACTCCCAAATTCTATTTTACTTCAATTTAAAGAAAATTTTTTTAGAATATTCTGTAACAATGATGAACTCAAGTGTTTTCAATGTAATAAAACAGGACACATCGCTAATAAATGTCCTCAAACTCAAATAGCGCATAATAATATGCAGGAAATTCCAATAGAACCTACTTTAGTCGAAACGTCACAGTCACACGATATTTGTCCCCAAACCACCAATGTTGAAAGTAATATTAAAGAATTAACGGAAGTTCAATACAAAAAAAGAGGTGCAACTCAATCTACGGATTCGGAGGGTACTGGAGATAAGGGAAGTGAGAATGTACCATCAGAGAGTACGGTAAAGTCATTGGAGGAATTTTTTGCGAAGCCAAGCTTGCGGAAAAAGAAAAAGCTGAAAATAGAAAGAGCACCTGATGATAGTCAATACTTTTCTGAATTTAAGCATGTTTTTGAATCTTCCTCTCAAATACTTACGTTTGATCAATATGATGTCAATTTCTACAAGAAGTTAAAGGGAAAGAAAACCCGGAATTTTTTATTAATCCATATACATCTAACACAGATGCCTTTGTCCAATTGTTAGTGCATATAGTTCAAAATATGAAATCCAATTCTTTAAAAGCTAGGATCAAACGCATTATTAAAAAAATTCAAACGCGTTGTAACATATCGAATTTACTTATTGGCGAACAGGATGATCTGCTAAGTTCGTCTCAGGGTTACACAACTGACAATTCGGAACATTAAAATAAAATTCAAGATTCCTAACAAATTCAATATTATACAGTGGAATGCTCAATCTGCTGTAGCCAAAAGACCAAATTTAGAATACATAATGACTAAATACAATGTTCATATATTAGTATTGTCTGAAACTTGGTATAAACCACAATCTAATGTAGCATTTAAATATTATAATATTGTAAGGGAGGATCGTGCAGATGGGTATGGAGGGGTAGCTATACTTATACATAAGTCTATCAAATTTCAAACATTAAAACTGGATCGTTCAAAAATCCCGAATAATCTGATGATTTGTGGAATTAAATTAGACGACTATAAATTTTCCGTTTGTTCCTTGTACCGTACAGTTCAATGCCGTGCAACGCACGACGAATATTTAGAACTTTTTCGTAGCATACCGAGTCCATTCTTAATATGTGGTGATTTTAATGCCCACCATACCGCCTTTGGTTCTGACAAAAATGACAATGCAGGGAATATATTGATTAGTGTAATAAATGATTTAGGGTGCGTTTTTATGAATGATGGCAGTGAAACCAAAGTTGGTCGGCCAGGGGAGGTAAAATCAGCAATAGATATCAGCTTCTGTTCACCCGCCGTAGCTCCTACTTTCACTTGGGCTAGACTAGATGATCCTCATACGTCTGATCACTATCCTATATTAATAACAATGGAAGATTCTATAGAAAATACAAATACAATATATCCCAAACGCCGGTGGAAAATAAACGAAAACAAAATGGCATCATATAAACAACAACTGAGTACCTATACTATACCTTTTTCGCAGTTAAAATCCGTTGAAGATAAAATACATTTCTTTATTCGTTCCCTTAGAGAAACTGCTGACCTAGTGTTTAAAATAAATCACCCGTTTACTATGAAAAAGAAAAACGTTCCAGTATGGTGGGATGAGGAATGTTCGCAAGTTATACGCAAAAGAAAGTTAGCTCTGGAAGATTTCAAAAATAACCAGACATTAGAAAAGTATATTATGTACCAAGAAATCATGGCATACTCTAAGCGTTTTCTGAAATACAAAAAAAGGGAGAGCTGGAAAAAATTTTGCAACAATATAAATAAGGATATGCCGATTACAGATGTTTGGAAAAATATCAAAAAATGTCATCGATCTTGGTCAGATCATAGTGTATTAAAGACAGAAACAATCGACCAAATTCTGTGTAAATTAACTCCTGATTTTGTACAATCCAAACATACTAAAGAAATTTTACCTTCTATCGAGCATTATCTGCTCAAAGCCATTACTCTAACCGAGATGAATAATGTTCTAAAGAGTGTAGAAGATACATCCCCCGGTTTAGATGATATTAGTTATCCTATGCTAAAAAATCTTCCTGATAACTTTAAGAACTTACTAGTGGAAATCTATAATGACATATGGCTTAGAGGTGAACCGGCTGAGTTGCTTAAAGATGTGATAATTGTGCCTATAATTAAAGCACATAAAAATCCCAATATCCCTGAATCTTATCGCCCTATTGCATTATTATCTTGCATTGCTAAAGTTTACGAACGCATTATAAAAGAAAGACTAGAGTGGTGGTTAGAGTCAACAAATGCATTACCAGAAAGACAATACGGTTTTAGGAAAGCTAGAGGAACTATTGATGCACTCACGGATCTTATTACTGATGTGCAGAATAACTTAGCGCGAAATGAAATAACTGGTGTCATGTTTTTAGATTTTAAAAATGCCTATGGATGTGTTGATTTAAATGTACTAGAAACCAAGTTAATTGAGGTAGGAGTACCTGCATACGCTGCTAATCGCATTACTGATATCTTTCGAGACATTAAAATCTATGTCAGATCAAACAATAATGATAAATTTGGACCACGTCTTTTACCATATGGGTTGCTACAAGGTTCTAGTTTAAGTCCGTTACTATTTAACATTTACACTCAGGATTTGCATAACACTCTAGCTACTGTTAATGTCATTCAGTATGCTGATGACATATGCTTATATACAAATACTAAAAATACAAAAAACCTTACTACGATATTGTCCACTACTGTTCGTAATTTAAAACGATGGTTATCGCGCAACGGTTTAGAATTAGAAACCAATAAAACAAATATCATGTTTTTCTCAAGGTCAAAGAATCTGCCTAAGGAAATAATTAAACTTGACAACACCGTTTTTAATATTCAGACTAACGTCAAATATTTAGGGCTTCATATAGACAATAAATTAAAATGGACTACACATATAAACGAAATTAGCTGCAAGTGCGAAAGAGCCCTTAATTTAATGAGAGGAATGATGAAGGTGTCGTACGGTGTAGATTTTTTTACTGCTATTAATATTTATAAGGCCTACATAAGATCTGTTTTTGATTACGCCAGTTTTATTTATGCTAACACTAACAAAAATAATTTAAAAAGGCTTGACATAATTCAGAATAAAGCTCTGCGTTTATGTGCTGGGGCTATGAAGTCGACACCGATTGCAGCATTGCAAATCGAAACTCAAGAGCCTCCTTTATTTTTAAGGAGGAAATATCTAGCAGTCAAATATATATACAAACTTTTGTGTAGCGATAAGCATACTATACTAAACAAAGTTAGCAGAATAGCAGTTGAAGATCTTACGAGTATATATTGGAAAAAGAAAGCTTCTCCGTTACTCGCTTCTGCTTATAGAAGTTCTTCCATGTTTCACAGAAGAATGTATCAATCCAACCCAGCCAAGATTTCATTCTTTGATTTTCAAAATTATATTAACATAGTACTACCGGAATACAATGGTCAGATAAACCATGATAAAATGTTACATAAATCCATTTTAAGCGACCTAGCGGATGCATTAGTGTTATATACAGACGGATCTAAGTGTGGGAATGGTTGTGGTTGTGCCTACTCAGATGACAAGGGACAATTAGCAGTAAAATTTAAATTAGACCCTAAATCTAGTATTTATACAGCTGAGGCGGTAGCAATTCTAGAAGCGTTGAAATATGGGTTATCAACCGATCACAAGCATCTAGTTATAATGACGGACTCAATGAGTGTACTAAAATCTATCCAACAACGAAAACACATTTTTGGCTTGCACCCAGTTACGGTTGAAATAATAGAAACGGTAAATCAACTAAGATTAAAATCGGTAACCGTTTGAGCATATTGGATTAAAGGACATTGTGGAATCCAGGCCCACGACGCTGTTGACGAATTGGCGAAGCAAGCTTGTAGGATGGGAGAATTTATACATGCCTATGCTGACTGTGTCTGATTTAATATCACACATACTAAAGAAACTATTTTAAAGACCGATTTGGACAGATATTGGAAAGACACATATACCGCACATTATTGACGCACTATGCTTTCGTACACCCCTACAACAAATACCAATTCATGGTATTATAAAATATCCAATATCACGTTTCTACCATACAACCTTGTCTAGACTGAAATTTGGACATGAAGATACCCCGCCCATCTGCACAGATTAAACATAATAGATTCACCAAATGTATTTGTGGTTACGAACAAGGTGATTTGGAACCATCTCCTGCTGGCATGCCCTAATCATTTAAATGTAATAAATGAATTATATGAATATCTAGTGTTAAACTCCATCCCATACCAACCAATGTCATAACCTATTAAATTTAAATAGTAAACAACTTGTGATAAGCTTGTGAAATTATAAAAAGGCTAAAAATACTCATATAGTTCTACTATGCAGCCAGTTCTACCCCATCCTGTTGAGTCCTCTGTGGGTTAACCCGTTTCCGTTGGCCGATTTCATGTGTGTGTTTTTTGAAAGTCAGTCTGATAGGCCCCAGGCTGTGAAGGTGTATCCCTGTACAATCCTATTACGCTGGCATATGGGCTTAGATCCCGAAGCCAAAAAAAAAAAAAAAAAAAAAAAAAAAAAAAAAAAAAAAAAATTTAAGTTAAAATAGAGACTTCCAAAAATAAAATAATTTCAATGTGACCTCAATTTTTTTTGCTAACCAATGTATAATACGGGACTAATCTCCGGTGACAAAACTGTAAAACTGGGTAATTCTAAATATATGTACATATGTGACAAACTTTATGGACTGATTCCTAATGATATTATAATATACAGACTATTCCACGTAACTGGTTCATTAAAAGTTTATGATGTTCTATTATTTACTTATATTTGAGATTTTGGCACCAGTATCTGTTCGATTGGAACTATAAATGCAAAATACCTTAACCAAAATATCACTTCCGGTGACCGGAAATGGATGTCAACTTTGTTATTTTAAATAGAATGATATAATTTTTTATTCATTTTTGGATTTTACAACTATAAATACGTCAGTTTTCATTAGCTATTCCTATAGCTACATGTTGCCGTTTTTCAGTTATTTAAGTTTTTCTTTTTTTTTTAGTCATAATCATTGCATCATTGAGAAATTAATATCTCGGTTAATCCTGCAAGTAGAGACTCCAAATTTCTATGTTATGAATGTAGATATTACTCTAAACGGTAAGCACACTTTACATTCTAACATACAGGGTGTTCAAAACTGAGGAACAAGTGACATATTTTCAAATGTAAAAACTCCATTTTTTTAAATAGAACACCCTGTATTTTAATTCGGAATTAGAAAGTAAATATCATCCCCTATCACTTTATATGAGCATTCCCTATACCTATCTTTAATAGATTTTAAGATATGAACGACTTTTTGTTAAACAAACTAAGTAGCCCTATCTTTAAATGTTTGTAGCTGGCTCTGAAATAGATTCCGTCAAATTCATGTATTATTTGAATAACCATACAAGAATGTCTGTTCGAATAGTCATTTCTATTAATATTGCGTTGTACGAAAGTGTAATTACAATGATATACATAAACACTTTTTGGTTAGTCAATGACTTTGACATTAATCCCATTCAGAGCCAGCTACAAACACGCAAGATAGGGGTACTTAGTCTGTTTAATAAAAAGTCGTTCATATCTCAAAATCTATTAAAGATAGGTATAGGGAATGCTGATATAAAGTGATAAGGGATGATATTTACTTCTTAATTCCGAACTAAAATACAGGGTGTTCTATTTAAAAAAAAAAGAATACTTAGTCTGTTTAACAAAAAGTCGCTCATATCTCAAAATCTATTAAAGATAGGTATAGGGAATGCTCATATAAAGCGATAGGGGATGATATTTACTTCCTAATTCCGAATTAAAATACAGGCTGTTCTATTTAAAAAAAAAATGAGTTTTCTGCTTTTGAAAATATGTCACTTTGTTCCTCAGTTTTGAACACGCTGTATGTTAGAATGTAAATATGTGGGTACCGTTTCTTAGAGTTATATCTACATTCATAACATAGCAAATTTGGAGTCTCTTCTTGCAGTATTAATCGAGATATTAATTTCTCAATGATGCAATGATTATGACTAAAAAAAAAAAAAGAAAAACTTAAATAACTGAAAAACGGCAACATGTAGCTATAGGAATAGCTAACGAAAACTGACGTATTGATAGTTGTAGAATCCAAAAATGAATAAAAAATTATATCATTCTATTTAAAACAAGAAAGTTGACATCCATTTCCGGTCAACCGGAAGTGATATTTTGGTTAAAGTATTTTACATTTATAGTTCCAATCGAACAGATACTGGTGCCAAAATCTCAAATATAAGTAAATAATAGAACATCATAAACTTTTAATGAACCAGTTACGTGGAGTAGGGGAAGGTGCTGTACCTAGGGACATTTTTACGACTTATTTATTTTAAACTTTTCAGTTACTGCTGACTATTTAGTTTGTATGCTAATAAGATTAAGTGATCTTCAAAGATTGTATACATAATGGTTAGATATTTCCAGAGACACCTTAAGGTAAAAAAAAAGTTTTATTTAAAGTCACATGTCACACGTCCCTCGGTACAGCCTTATGTTGTACCCGGGGACATAACGTGATGTACCTAGGACATACAATGTGCCCTAGGGACAGTGAAATAAATTACTTGTATTTTAAGTAAATATTTATTGAAACAAAAAAAAACTAAAACAGATATTTATGTAGTATTTTTAACCCATATTATTTGTCAAAAGCAACACCAAAACGAAGATGATTTTGCTTCGTGCTGTTGCCCTACAGACACTGGTAGAGTAATTTTAATATTATGTCCTCTTTACCGACAATATATATATCACTTTCTTCAGTTAGAAGAAAGTGATCGGTTTTTTGCATCTTTTTTAAATATCTTATTTCAAATTCTTGAGGTCACCTTTTAGTTTACTAATTGTAGTGCAACAAAATGCTGAGAGAATTTTTCACCTCTGCACTTTACTAAGACATAATCACCCGTTTCAATGGAAGTGTTTAGGAACCCTGACTCTACTTCATCTTCTTGCCTGTTCTGGTCAAAGTCTATGTCATCTGAACTATTATCATGGATAACTACATTAGTATCACTTTCACTGCTGCTGTCAACAATTTTCGGACAGCGCATGATTTTTGTTCCTTTTTAACTTTTGATTTTGTTTTGTATCGGTTTTACAGGTTTTATTTTTTTGCTTTTTTGAGTTCAATCTCATCCTTGACGGGTGTGTCAGTTAAAAAAACGATTTTCCCTTCCTTCGCGTGGTACCAGTTTTTCTCGCTTCCGCTTTGGGAAATGGCCGAACCATCACCGGTGTTACTTTTATAGTAGGAACAGGAGTAGAAGGTCTTTGTAATTGCTCCAAAGTATCTAAAGAAAGAGCCTTGGTACTTGTTGACGCATATCTAAAATGTCTGACGAAAAAGCGTTTGCCCTTGTTGATGGCGTTTCAGTGTCATCGGTTTCATCAATTTCTTCGTTGGTAGTTGGCATTGGACGATCGGTTACATATGCCGGCAGAAATTCTGATTCATCGAATACATTTTCGTTGAGAGGAACGATTCCAGTAATTTTAAACCGCTGACAATATTTTTCGGGTAAACGATAATTCGTACGCGCTACTAGCAATTTCACAGACATCATAAATCGTTACCGGTTTTGCCGCATTCCCCGGGCTGCACATCCACTCATTCGTGGCCTTATGATAATAGCCTTTTAAATGGTCCAAAAACTGCACGGTCGAGCGGCTGTAATTTATGGCTTGTGTGGGGTGGTATTGTTAATAAAAATAACCCTGATTCCTTAGCCTTCTTGATTATTTTAATGAGAGTGGGATTCGTGGTTGTCATAAATTAAAATGTGTGGCTTTCTCCAAAGTCGGCTTTGCATGTCTTAAGAAATTTCTAGAAATTGGTAAAAAATTTCTTCATTTGACCAGCCACTCGGTTACATGCACCAATTGACCCTGGGGAGCGCCTTTTAACATGTGTTGCTTCAGGTGAACCCGTGGGAATACGAACATTGGTGGTACGGCGTTTCCCACACCATTTACCGCGGCTATTATTGTTACATTTGACCCACGTTCTCCAGAAGTCATGGTTCCAATTTGTTTGCACCTTTAGTAGCAAGTATTTTTGAGGGCGTGCACAGTCGAGCAACCACTTTCATCAGCATTCCATATTTCATGAGGTTCAAAGAGCTCTTTTGGCAAGAAGCTTTTTATAATTGGAAAAAATGCGGTTACATTTGCTTTTGTTAAAAGCCGTTGAGCGTGACAGACTCGTTGCTTCAGGTTTTCTTAAGGCCAGCTCAGAATGACGAGATCGAAACATGCGAAGCCAACTGCTCCCGGCAATTTTCTTTTCTCCCAAAGAGGTACATTTTGCTGAGGCATGGCATACTCATAAGCTAATTTTGAGTCTGGTACATAGTTAGGCCATAATGAATATTAGCAGCATGCTTTATATAATCAACTAACTGTTTGTTCTTCGTCAGGAGAAAATATGCGATGGACATCATACTTAGGAGCGTAGGTAAAAGTGGTAAAATTATTCGACGTAATTTTCGTATATATGCGCCTATAGCAGATTTCGCTACGTTATACTTATCCGCAGCCACTCGTAAAGATAAATGTGTTGTCAAGAACATCTCGAACTGCTGCTTCATAACTTCTTCGATGGAATCTTTCTTTTTATTCAGATTACTACGTGGCATTGTGGATATAGTTATCTGAAATTAAAAAATATCTGAAATAAAGACACTGCATTTGCTTGGCTCAGCAATGCTGTACCAAGGACGTCCCCTGGTACATCAGTGTCATATGTCCCTGTGTACAAAAATGCTATTTGGTAAACAAAAATCATTTTTACGGTTAGCGTAAGGTTATGACAATAAACTGTTCAGACTATTTATAATACTTAAAAGAGTCATACATACCGCCAAAACAAATTCTACTATTTTCCTTTGGATGCAAACACTGCTAAACTTAATATTTATTTACTTTCGTCTGACAAAAACACACATCACACGTTCACTGTCAAATTCAGTTAGCAACTGCGATTTCGCAGAATACTTTAGAGTGCTCGGCTTACCGCTATAAAAATAATATTCATCACTACTTAAGCCTTTTAGTTAGGCCACACATCAATCTGTCCCCAGTACATACGTCCCTAGTACAGCACCTTCCCCTACCCTGTATGTTATTATGAAATTAATAATAGCATGTTTGGACAAAGTACCCTCGTCGGAGTATAATACTTGAACCAAACATTGAGAATTTCGTACGATTTTCTGTCGTATCCATTAACAAGTTAATCTTTGCAGGAAATTTGCTGGAAAAAGCGGTTGTATTGGTTGCATGTGATAGAACAGCTGATTTTTCCATATTTTTGTACGCTGACTTATGTTTTAAAACGGAGCAACTTTTTTTTGTGCTTGTTTACGTTTCCCTGCCATTTTACTACCAGAGATTATCCCGGCATATTAGTGTACATCATTTAGATAAATACTTGGCAAATCTCCTCAAATTTGCAGCATTAGTATCCGTTGAATTAGCAGTAGGACTTTCAGTCGGGCAATTCTGTCGTTCAGCTTCGGCATAGTACCATAGGAGTTGATTTAGGCCTAGCGAAAAAAAAAAAGTTGGCATTAAAACTCTCTCAAAGCAATCATAACTTTTATAATAAAATATACATCGCCTTACCGCAGGAGAAAGCGAACAGCACCAGTACATAGAGGAAGAAAAACTTCATTATATCCATAACCATCCTGGACAGGGATACTTGAAGCGGTCCCAGGTGGGGGTTGACCGAGAAGATATAGACCAGCTTTAAGGAACTGAAACGGAGGAGAATTCGCTCTTTTAACCCCTCGTAGAAAGTGCTTATTAAAAAGCGTCGGGCGCTGAATAAAATTGGAACAACAATTTAAATTTTACCGACTCTGTGTGCGTATAAGAGCATAGTCGGGATACGTCGTAATATTCATTATTTAAAGCGGTAATAACCGACATTTTTTTTGCCGAAAAAGGTGAAGGCAACAAATCGTCCTGCCTTGTTAGACCGACACTCATTCTGAATGCCGGAGCGGTTTTCGCGATCCACTTTGACTCGGGCAATAAATAAAGCCCACCGAAAATCTCTTTGTGACTCTACAATTTCCGGGAAAGTACTTTGAGTCGCCGTGAAAATGATGCAGTACGGGAAAGGTCATTTGCAACATAAATTTTTTTATACTAATCCCGCGATGTGTACATTATCTGGATTTAAGAAAGTACTGCTTTGGACGCACATAAAACATTGGTTTATGTGGATAAATGGGAGACTACTATTATTTATGTCTTTTTTTTTTTAATATTACCATACTTTCGCTTTACCAAAGCGACGATCTGTAACACTGAAATTCTTATGAAAGGCGTACGGTCTTTCTAAACTACATGCCAAAAAAATTGCAACACCTCGAGAAGGTCATTCACAAAGCTGAAATCTTAACACAACAACTGACTGAAGAACATTAATACTGATCATACCATTCATACTTACAATTTAGAAATCAGAGCCACCTATCCGTAAATGGCAGAAACTAAATTTGTAAGATAATTGTAATATAATAATTCACTATGCGTGTTAACAATATAATACGTAAAAATAACTATTATCACAGACCATCTTAGTGAGTGTCAATTTTTAAGATAACCTTTAAATATTAGAATTCTTAAAATAACTAATATAATGGCAGTTCATATAAACTTAATTCCAAATTTAACGTATCGTGAACATAAATTGCAAAAATCTAATTTACTGGTTAGTATTGAATTGGAAGTAATTAATTATTTTCTTTTTAAGGTGGGATATGGTGAAATACTAATTTGGATGCGCACGGATACTAAAGGCGGGTGAGCAGGTAATTCTTTGGGTTAGGTTGAATGTTCTATTCAGTGCCTCCAGTAACGGTCATAACATGGAATGGTATTCTAGCCAGGATTCTTTTCAGAAATTTTTTATAGAAAATTGTCGATGATTATACGGCTCAAAGTATGACTTCATATTATTCAGATGTTATATCGATACTTTTTTTAGGTAAACACTTTGTGAAACTTTGATATTTCTAAGAATGTGGCATAAAAATGGTTATATGATGTTCACTAACAACCGTCGTCTTTCGTGGCCACAGGCGGAATGAATATTTAAACTATGTATGTAAATAGAAGGGTGGTGTTACACTGCGACCTAAAAGATCTATTGTGTCCCCTATTCTTGCTGCTTTACAGCTGGCCTTCCAATCCTATTCCTTTTAGAAAGTGTAGGATGTCAGAGGGCCCCGTCTAGGTAAGTATCCCTCTTCGATTTCACATGCTCCCAGGTGCAATGCCATCGAGTTGCACAGTGCTATGCAGTTTGAGAGGAGGTGGATGGTGTTTCATCCTGTTCCCACAAATCTGCATTCAGGATCTTTTCAATCCAAGCTTACTCAGGTGTCCTTTCATCTACAATGGCCTGAAAGTAATCCTGTTAATATGCGAACATTGCTATACTCAGTTGATGCATTCTGTAAACTCTTCTGGTTATAAGTTCCCAGAAGAATTTTACTTTGCCTCATTCCCTGGAGATGTTCCCAGTATCTGGATTTTCTCTGCTCCATTTCCATTTTTAGTTTCTTCAGTATTTTACTGCTACTTAACCCGCAAAAGGGTTCAGGCCCTACAAAAGGCATTCCAGCCCCTTTTTTTGCGAGGTTATCCGTTATTTCGTTTCCTTCTACTCCTGTGTGACCCGGAACCCACAGGAGGGTTACTTTATTTCTTTTGCCTAGCTATATTTAAACTAACTCTAACAGTTATCTGTCTTCGATTGTTATCGCTGTCAGGTAGGCCAACATCGAATTCAAATGGATAACCATCAGTAACTGACATTGATATACCGGTATTTACTCTAGTTTCAGGGGAAAACAGCAAATGTTACCGAATAAACATCCCGAAGAATGAAAAATCTCCCGGAGCAAAATATAATAAAAAAAATATAAAAAATAACCAGGTAAGCTTGAATTAACAAATAAAATAGAGTTTACATTTTATATAAGGCTATAGAACCTATTCCAAAAAGGGTCTTATGTATATACTTCAACTAGTAATAACTTCTTCATTTGGCTTTGAAACTTGTTTTAAATGACTCTATATCATATTCCACACACCTGTTTCCATAGCAATAAATACGTGTAATTGCATTAAAGAAAGTATTTTGAACATTAACAACCCCAATCGTTACTTATATGGACAAACTGTACACAAAATACTCATTGTATGTATATGCGAAATAGATTACTATTTTGTGTCATTTTTCTCGTTAAACAGTAGTATGTTTAGAATGATTTTATCTAACACAAGCAGTACAAAGTGAAAAGACGTTCTCCTAATGATTTAATACCTAACAGCAATGCTTTTACTCTCTGGCACTTTGAACAAGCTTATTATTGAAACAAAAAAAATACAAGAACGGATAAGTCGTCATCGATTTTCCATTAGCCTCTCAGTTTTCCTTGTTTACGTAAAGCGACAGTGAAGATAGGAGGCACTATGAAGTTGTAATTGGATGGAAGATGTTTTCCCGAAAGGAAATCGGCTTTAGAAATGGCCAAATTCCGCATCTTTAATATAATACAAGATGACGGGATATCTTCTTTAATTAAGCATAAAGGAAAATACAAGGGCTGACATTATTAGAATTGAATCGTTGTAAAGCATTACGAACAAAATTAATTTGACATTTATTTATTACTTACAATAAATGGGTTAATAGTCATTGTTTAGACATCAAAATAGATAGTTTTGTTTAGTGTTCAATTTTACTGCAGATAAGTTTGCTGACACAAGTTAGGGCCTGTAATACCCAAATAGCAGAGGAACAAATTGTCATATTAATTTTACCTTTTTTCAAGAAATACAAAAAGTTGCCCAAGGGAATGAGGTACAATCCTAGGAATGACGCAAATAGATTTTGTTGGCTAAACATTTATTGAAATTTCTTATAAAATTTAGTTTATTATTCAAAAAAAAAAAAAAACCAAAGTTTACCAAAACACCTTCGTAAAGAAACTGCAAGAGATGGAAAAATATCAACAATGTTACTGTTTACTATCCAACTTGAAAACCCGGAGAAACCATCACTTTAACTTCACTATCTTCTTGTATGTCTGCTTAAGCAGCATACATGTATCTGTGTCATTCCTCTGGTCATCTCTATTCCAGAGGAATAACCATTTTTAATAAATTTCAATATAGCTAATCACATGTTGATATCACCTAGCCTTTCTCTATTTGCGTAACTAATATGTCTTTAGTTTTATTTTTTCTAGTAACGTTTACAAATATATCCTAGAAAATGAAAGCATTTTGGGCTTACCAGAGGAATGATCTTACTGTTTGTGACACAACAATAAATATTGGAATACGACAGAAACTCTTAATTTTTTACACGTCCATTTTACTGTTTGGTTAAAGAAAAATATTTTGTGCACTGACACCGTGTTTTTGGCGTCATCTCTGTTCGGTTTCGTAAGCTAAACGTAATAATCCAGAGGAATGATATTCCTTCAAATAAAAGCAAACAAAAAATTCTAATTACTTTGTTACAAATTAATTTTCAAGAATTATTTCGGGTACATAGTATCATTAATACATATATAATATTTTTCATTTAAGAGCAATTACCTACAAAAGTATTATTTATGTAGAAAGACCCGTATATATATATATATATTTCCTAATACACTTATACAAACAAATATTTATAGCAAATAACATGTGTACATCTTTCAGGATAGAAATAGATAGACTTCACTTACCTAAAGATATTTGCCGCTGAGAAGAGGCCTTCAGAAATCAACATGGGATCCCAGGCGTCCCAGTTTTTTCTCTCGTTGTTATCTATGGTTGCGAATTCTTTTATTTGCACCTATATGCCGAGCAAAGGAATCGTCAGTTACAATGGCCATCGCGGATAAGCGAAAAAGAAAATCTTATTTCTCGCAGAGACAAAGAAAAAATAGCACATATCTTAGACGGCAGATAGGAGAATAACTGGATGAGATAAATGAATCTTCTCTTATGGTCTTTGTCTGCGTACATTTGGGCTTGACGATAAAAATATCGCGCATCGAAAGTACCGTCAATTTATTTTCCGTAAATATGAATTCAACTGGGAGGAATAAGGCATAAACGGCTGTCGATTTGTAGAATTGAATATATTGAATCAGTTTATTTGAACTAACGGTTGCCACTTCAATGCGGAAAACAGGAAAAAATATTATAATTTTTACTGAAGACGTACTTTGCGGTTCGCTGTGTAAATTATGCAAAAATTAATAAAGTTGTTTGAGTATCAACTGAATTTTAGAAATACTACGGAAAAAAATATGGAAATATGCAGTTCAATTAAACAATAGGTGGAAAAATTTTGATTTTGATTTTTTTTTAAATATTGTTACATTTCAAGGTTAAGAATTGTATGTATGTAATATACATGTAGTGGTAAATTACCTTAAGGGCCGAGTCAAAAGCGATCACAGCTATTATAATTTAAATAATACAATTCTCGTATAAAATTGAAATCATTTTGCTTCTAACTATACTGCCTTTGTATTTTGATTTATATTTCATATCATATCCTAACAATTACTTCTTTAAAAAATATTCTTTTAAAGAAATAATTTAGTCGTTTCAAAGAAAGCAACAACAGCAGCCTTAAGTTATTGTATTTAATTCAAATATGCATGCTTTCTCACTGTGAAATAATTTTTTTTAATAAATGTATTTCTTTGCGGGAAATAATCTTTTTTTCTCAGTATATTAGTGGTCATGTGACGTTGTTAAAATAAATTTTAGGATTCGTAGACATACACAACCTATTCCTCCAAAAAAAAATGTATACTATGAGATTCAAAATGATTGTCGTAATAAAAAAACTGTTTTCCGGAAAAAATTATGTATACTTATTACCAATTTAATGAGCGAAGTTAGCTACATACAAATTTCATACATTAAACGAATTTTCTTGACATTTAGCGACATTGGCGTTCGTGTTGTAGTATCTTTCGATTATTTATCTTATACTTTTTCTCAAACCGTTTATATTTACATCTAATATCACCAACAATAGTATTTCTGAATACTGGAAGAAAATAAGGGAATTTATCTGTGGTAATTAGCTCAACAAACTGGTAAAAAATCAATATTAACAAGTGAAATAGTTTAATACATTTTAATTTTATAGGCTTATCATACACTTCAGCGCAACGAGCTGTCAAAAGAAAGTTACATTTTCATCCCTATAAGTTTTCTACGGTACAGGAATTATTACCATTAGATCACGATAGCGATTGAATATTGTCATTGATTAAATAACAATTTAAAGACGATGACTTGCTAAACAAATCATTTTTCTCGGATGATGCTGCTTTTATCTAACAGGCTATATCAATTGACAAAACTATCGTATCTGGTCTGCAGAAAATACACACAATTTCGAGAAACGCAATTGCATCCCATAAAAGTTGGAGGTTGGTTAGCTATGTCCAGGCAACGAATAATAGGGCCAATTTCTTCGAGGAAACTGTAACAGCCCAACGTTACCAACAGATGTTGGAATTGTTTATTGCAGAGTTACAAGAAAATGAGCTTGAAGCAGGTTATTTTCAGCACGATAATGCTCCAGCACATACTGCCTCGCAAAACCTGCCAATATCTTCAACAGTTTTTAGCTGACAGGGTCGTAAGAGCACAAAGATGGCCACCAAGATCGCCTGATCTAACCCCATTAGATTACTTTATGTTTGGCTATCTTAAAAATAGGATCTACAGAAACCGCATGCATACCATAGAAGAACTGAGAGATGCAGTTTTGTCACTTAATAATTATACTAATTGTATGTTATAATTTAAAGTAATAAATAAATTTAGTTAAACACCAGTTAGTACTGAATTGTAAAATCATAATTTAGTAAAGTTAAATTAATTACATTTCATTTTTACAAGCAGAAACATCAATCCATAGTCGTTTATATAATGGGAGTTCAAATATAGGTTACGTTTTCCTTATTTATGACAGATCCGTTTACTTTCTCATGTTCCAACACTGATTTACTTCGAACCTTCATTACAAACACGCGGCATATACCTACACCCTGTTACTATCTATAGGAGCGGAATTGACAATCTTTTTGAATCTCATAGTATTTTAATAATAAAAAAATAACATTTGGGATATTTTTGCCGGTCACTGTGTATATCCTCCAACTGTACGATCCTCTTTAAAAAACAATTAATCACCTGATAGTAGGAGACCACCCTTAGCGCGACTGTAGCTACGTATAAAGAATTCGTAATGAAATCGATGACATTCCACATGTCTCTGACGTACTCTTCCAGACCGACGTCCCAAAGTTGCTTGATTTCGCTCCATATGAGACCTGAAACAAACTGCTCATTATTCATGAGATTCGGGAGACAGGGTTCCTGGGGCATGCTGGAGATATCCGAAATAAATTGATAACAAATTGACATATGGATAAACGTCGCCATAGGATAAGGATCTTTTTTTATTTGGTTAACTTTGATTGACAAGTAGATAAAAGCCGAGCGATATATATCTTTTTTTAGATCAATGTAAGATCTTCGGAAGGAGGAATAAACAGCATAAAATGGTTTAATTCGAAAATACTTTATTTAGTTTATTCCAATCGATGTATCTACTACGATGATGGTGCTACGACTTTAGTTTTATAAGAAACGTTTGTTAAATTACCTTTCTATCGTATTTCAAAAGGATTAAGCGAAACTTTTAAAGTACAAAATTTGAATATTTTACGGTTTCAAACCTGAAGGAAATTATTATTCGAACACTAATGCTTATTTTATATTATTTTAGTTTCGACAATAAAATACACGGTTTTAAATGTTTTATAAATATGGTGTAAAGATATTTGTCGGCAAGAAAGGTCTTAAGCACACAATGAAATAAAAATTGAAATATAAGATATTTAAAAAATTGTGTATTACGGATTATAACTATATGATTTTATTAGATTGGTTCCCTACTTAAAACGCCCCCTCTATTCGCATTTAATTTTTAACATAATATACAACAATACAAAAAGTTAGACGCATAGGAAACCATATAGAGGGTGAGTCTCAATATATGCGACAAACTTTAAGCGCTGATTCCTGGGGTTATTTTGATCATAAAAGTTCATAAGAACATTTGTCCAAAATCGCTTAGTTCTAAAGTTGTACAATGTTTAATAGTAAGTTAACATAATTAATGTTTTTATTATAAATTAACAAAATAATTAGTAAAACAAAATTAACTTATACTAACTGTTGAAAATGACCGCCTCCAACTGCGATACAAGCTTCATCCTCCGTCGTATTGACTGACGAGTCCGTTCTAAAATACCAAGGGTATTTCGAATTGTTTGAAAAACTGCGATAATACGATTACTCAGTTCATCGACATTTTCAATGGGAGTCGTATAAACTAATGATTTAAGGTGATCCCAGAGAAAAAAGTTCAAAGAATTTAAAGCCACAGTTGTGGACCTCCCCATACTATCCACCGATCTGGATACGTATTGTCCAAAAACTCGCGAGCAACTAAACTAAAATGCGCTGGAGCACCGTCATGCATAAAATACATTTGTCATCTTAATTGCAACGAAACTTCTTCCAGCAGTAGTGGTAGCTCCTCTTCAAGAAATTTGCGGTATACCTCGCCATTTAACCGCATCGGTAAAAAATGTGGACCTATCAAGTGATCTCCAACAATTCCGGCCCACACATTGACAGAGAATTGATGTTGATGACGGGCATTCACTAGTTCGTGCGGATTTTCTTCGGCCCGTATTTGATTATTATGAAAATTAATAATCGCGATTCCAGAGAAAGTAGCCTCGTCGGTGAAGAATATTTGAGCCAAATAGTCAGGATTTTGTGCGATTTTGTGTTGCATCCATTGACAAAAAGCCACTCTTTGCGGAAAATCTGCCGGCAAAAGTGCCTGCACCCGTTGAATCTGATATGATACAACAGTTGATCTTTCAATTGATATTCTCCACACTGTGGCCTGACTAATGGTTAAAGCAAACGCAATTTTTCTGGTGCTTGTAGTAGGATGTTCCTTAATTTCATTTAGTACCATTTCTTCAACTTGTGGAGTTCTCACTGTAGATGGGTGCCCGTTATCAGTCGTCCGTTTTTTTAAATTTCCCGTTTCACTAAGACATTGGTGAAGACGGGCAAATATTGAATGATGCGGGATGATACGGTTCGGGTATTGTTCTTCATAAAGACGTCTAGCAGCACGCGAACTTTCCATTGGCAAGACCGTAAACGAAATGCATATCTACACATCTCAGCATTCGTGTAATCATTTCAGAAAACAGAAACTGGCAATAAATGAGTGAATACTCTGACAAATTATTGACAAATATTGAAATGACAAATAAACAATTCCCTCTCAACACAATAGTTTTTGACGACCCAACTGTGATATTATATCGTGTTAGTCATAGTTCATAATTTATTATTAAACATTCAATAACTTTAAAACCAAACCATTTTGGACATATACTCATATGAACTTTTATGATCAAAATAACCCCAGAAATCAGCTCTTAAAGTTTGTCACATATATTGAGAATCACCCTGTATATATGAAAAGAAAGGAAAAAATATTATTTTCTTATTTCCACTTAATTCATGCGGTCTTCGGTGACTTCACAGAGTGATTCGAATATTCATGTGTCGGTTACTACAATGTCTAATATGAAGAAGAAAATAGCTTTTAAATAAGCATGACATATTGTGCATAACAGCATTGCGATTTAGAGATGTCTTTTCACATTCGACTTATTGCGGTAACCGCAAGCGATATGCGAACTTATGCGAGCGTCTTGTTGCCATTTCTACCGAGTCGTATCATCATCCTACTTACCGCTAACCCACGCTAATATAATCCATTCAACTATAGAGGGTTTTGCGCCCCGCTTCGTCGGTATACGAGCAGTAGGATCCTCCGCGAAGAATAGCGTCTCTATGCGTTGCGAAGCCAGGATTAACATAACTGAAACAGATGTGACATTTCAATTTTGCAAACAGCTGAGAACTGGTGCTCCCTAAAACATCGGTATATGCGAGCAATGAAGAGAACTATGAGATTTTTGCTTATAGCGGTATACACAAATTCAAAATACTGGTGTGGGCGGTTAGAATATCTGATTTAAAATGCAAAAATTACTAGATATACAAAAAGCGGATGTGTATTTACAAAATCACACATCGTTGGGTTTATTTAACAAGTGGCAGGTAATTAAAACGACATTGTACAAACGTTTCTGTCATTATACGTTTCATACAATATTCTATCAGACAAATAATATTACAATTAGTATATTTAAATCATGTCATAGATCTTAGTATTCTTTCTGCATACTAAGAACTCGATGTAAGTTTCATAACAATCAACCTATATAGTACCTACAGCATACGTAAAATATAATTGACAGCAAAGCTTTTTGCAGATAACAAATATGTGTCTACATATATCACCTAATAAATATGAACCTAAATCATATTTTCAAAATTTTATCGCTCAGTCTTACGCAACATACCTTCCTTGACATACATATCAAATTTCATATAGATCAATAAATACAAAAGTTACAAAGCATCTATCTTTTGTATACTTTTCGATATAGTAATATCGTTTCTGTTAAAAATACAACCTGTATAAGACATGAATATGCTGTAATATTTCCTTTACAAGATTCCTTAAACCAAAAGAAAAATGTTATAAGTCAATCTACCTTGAGTTTCCTATGATTACTATGTATAAAATACACAAATGTATTCGTTGTTTATGTTTATCATCCAATAAATATAAACCTAAATCATATTTCCAAAATTTGATCACGCGATCTTGCGCAGCATATCTTCCTTGACATACACACCAAATTTCATGAATCTAGATCAATAAATAAAAAAGTTATAGACGATTTAGTCGATCGATGCACCGTACATCGGTCGATGGAAGGCTGCGGAGAGAGCGGGGGGAAAGGGGGATCAACTTGGGGTGAAACTCGTTTCTGTGAACAGGACTCCGCTGTCCTATCTTTTGGGCAATAAGACAGACGGAGTACGGACGATAGAGTGGGGATAAAATGGGCTACGACCTTGTCTATCATGCGGGGCGCTATGTAATTTTCCTATTGCGTTTGTTGCACGTTCTATGGAATACTGAATTACAAAACGCGCGGACGATTTAAGACGGAGAAGATGCTTCCTTGTCTGTTGCACGCGCCTTACGGTTAGTTTGTTTATACGTGGTAAATTCAAAACTGCTAGACCGATTTTAAAAATTCTTTCGCTTCCGTGAAGCTACAGATTTTTCTAAACGCTGAGTGATGGAGAAAAGGGAATAAAAAAATTAGAAATTAGATTTTTTTAAATGATAAAAAATTCGTTACTTTTTGACAACATGGAGAAGGAAATATAATTATTTGTTTTTAAGAAAATGTTTTAACTAACAAAAAGCACCAACATCAACGAATGAAATAAATAGGTTATCTTTGGGCTGATTGTGAAAACTTAATGAAGTGAAGTGAAACTTAATGTTTTCTTTGTAAGCAATACCATTGGAGAGGAAATTAAAAAAAAAAACTGGATTGCTTACTGTGTATGTTACAACTTAATGACATCACTATCACTATCGGACGTTATTCATTCATAATTTTCCACTAAATACTAGGAAGTGCAACAATTTGACACATAACAGTAATTATATCCACCGATATCTTAAACATCCCTCAAGATTTACATATTGTTGATACTGAAATCTATAAACAAACTTCCAAATTTGTAAAAACAACATATATTTTTTTCCCTACAACTCCCAATGTCTTTTAAAAATGGCATATAGTATTAGTAAAGCAATGTTGGCTAGTGTTAGGAAGTGTATCTGTTTAACGACCGACATAGCAGTGATAATTACATCTGTCAACATCCTTGACATCTGTCAATATTGACATATTGTGTTGTTTTTTGTCTGACAACTCTCAATGACCTTCAAAAGTGATGAATAATGCTAGCATAAACATTCTCACTAATGTTATTATGTGCATCGACTTGATGCATAGCAGTAATAATAATTATATCCACCGATATCTTAAACATCCCTCAAGATTTACGTATTATTGTTGCTGAAATTGATAAACAAACCTCCAAACTTATGAGAACCACATATATTTTTCCTTCCACAACTTCCGATGTCTTTTAAAACTGGCGGGTAATATTAGTAAAACAATATTGGCTCAGAAACAGATACACTTCCTAACGTGTATCTGTTTAACGACACAGCAGTGATAATTATATCTGTCAACATC
Source organism: Protaetia brevitarsis (assembly GCA_004143645.1). NCBI lineage: Eukaryota > Metazoa > Arthropoda > Insecta > Coleoptera > Scarabaeidae > Protaetia > Protaetia brevitarsis. The sequence goes on along the minus strand of RXPK01000314.1, from coordinate 1,325,295 downwards.
CTTGACATTTATCAAGATTGACATATTGTTGTTACTGATACTTTTAGGTAAACCTTCAAACTTATGAAGAGCACATTTATTTTTTGTCTCACAATTCCCAATGACCTTCAAAAGTGATGAATAATGCTAGCATAATTCGCTAATACTAGGATGTGCGTCGATTTGACGCATAGCAGTAATAGTTATATCTACCGATATCTTAAACATCCCTGAAGATTTACGTTTTGTTGTTATTGAAATTTGTAAACAAACTTCCAAACTTATGAAAACCACATATATTTTTGTTCTACAACTTAAATGTCTTTTAAAAATGGCAGATAGTATTGGTAAAACAATGTTGCCTAGTGTTAGTATGTGCATCTGTCAAGATTGACATATTGTTGTTATTGAAACTTATAAACAAACCTTTAAGTAATAAAGAGCACATTTACTTTTTGCCTCACAACTCCCAATAACTTTGAAAAATGGTGAGTAATACTAATATAAACATTTCCGCTAAGGCTAAAATGTGTATCCATTTGATGCATAGCAGTGATAATAATTATATCCACCGATATCTTAAACATCCCCCAAGATTTACGTATTGTTGTTACGGAAACTGATAAACAAACCTCCAAGCTTATGAGAACCACATATATTTTTCCTCCCACAACTTCCAATGTGTTTTAAAAATGGCGAGTAATATTAGTAAAACAATATTGGCTAAGGTTAGGAAGTGCATCTGCTTAACGACATAGCAGTGATAATTATATCTGTCAACATCCTTGACATCTGTCAAGATTGACATATTGTTGTTACTGAGACTTATAGGTAAATCTTCAAACTTATGAAGAGCACATTTATTTTTTGTCTCACAACTCCCAACGACCTTCAAAAATGATGAATAATGCTAGCATAAACATTTTCGCTAATACTAGGATGTGCATCGATTTGACGCATAGCAGTAATAGTTATATCTACCGATATCTTAAACATCCCTCAAGATTTACGTTTTGTTGTTATTGAAATTTGTAAACAAACTTCCAAATTTATGAAAACCACATATATTTTTGTTCCACAACTTAAATGTCTTAAAAATGGCAGATAGTATTGGTAAAACAATGTTGGCTAGTGTTAGTATGTGCATCTGTCAAGATTGACATATTGTTGTTACTGAGACTTATAAACAAACCTTTAAGTAATAAAGAGCACATTTACTTTTTGCCTCACAACTCCCAATGACTTTGAAAAATGGTGAATAATACTAATATAAACATTTCCGCTAAGGCTAAAATGTGTATCGATTTGATGCATAACAGTGATAATAATTATATCCACCGATATCTTAAATATCCCCCAAGATTAACGTATTGTTGTTACGGAAATTGATAAACAAACCTCCAAGCTTATGAGAACCACATATATTTTTCCTCCCACAACTTCCAATGTGTTTTAAAAATGGCGAGTAATATTAGTAAAACAATATTGGCTAAGGTTAGGAAGTGCATCTGCTTAACGACATAGCAGTGATAATTATATCTGTCAACATCCTTGACATCTGTCAAGATTGACATATTCTTGTTACTGAGACTTATAGGTAAACCTTCAAACTTATGAAGAGCACATTTATTTTTTGGCTCACAACTCCCAAGGACCTTCGAAAGTGATGAATAATGCTAAGCATAAACATTTTCGCTAATACTAGGATGTGCATCGATTTGACGCATAGCAGTAATAATTATATCCACCTATATCTAAAACATCCCTCAAGATTTGCATTTTGTTGCTATTGAAATCCATAAACAATCTTCCAAACTTATTAAACCACATATATTTTTCTTCCACAACTTCCAATGTCTTTTAAAAATGGCAGATAGTATTGGTAAAACAATGAGGGCTAGTGTTGGAATGTGCATCTGTTTAACGACGTAGCAGTGATAATTACACCTGTCGACATCCTTGACAACTATATCATATTGTTGTTACTTATAAACAAACCTTTAACTTATAAAGGCATATTTATTTTTTGTCTCACAACTCTCAATGACTTTAAAAATAATGAATAATATTATAAACATTTCCGCTAATGCTAGTATGTGTATCGATTTGAGACATAACAGTAATAATTATATCCACCTATATCTTAAACATCCTTCGAGATTTATCCACTGTTGTTATTAAAATCCATAAACAAACCTCCAAACTTACAAGAACTACATATATTTTTTTTCCATAACTCCCATGGTGTTTTAAAAAAGTCGGATAGTATTAGTAAAACAATATTGACTAATGTTAGGAATTCATGCATTTGTTTGACAACATAGCAGTGATAATTACATTTGTCGACATCCTTGGCATCTGTCAAGGTTTATGTGTTGTTGTTACTGAGACTTATAAGCAAGCATTGAAACTTATAAAAACCACATATATTTTCTATATATTCTCTCACAATCACCAGTGTCTTTCAAAAATATTGCGAAAGCAATGAAAATAACTGATATAAAAACGTTTCAATTTATTATATTTATTATTGTATCTATTACCATTGCTCAAACAATATTATATTTCGAGTCATTATTTAATCGAACAATATTCAAGGTAGATTGACTTCTACATTTTTTTTTTGATTTAATGAATCTTGTAATAAAAAACATTAAACCATTTCACGTCGTATAAAGGTGGTACTTTTAACAGAAACGATATTACTATATCGGAAAATATACAAAAGATAGAAGTGATTTAAATGGAGAAAAGGTTAGGTATTTTTCAGACAAATAAGATACCTACTCTAAAACATTAAGTTATTCTGGTAAACTTCTAAAATGGATAACCTTCGAAGTTAAACAGTTTTTTTGTATTTCTTTAATAATTTTTATGTTGCAGCAATAGCAAAATTTTAACACAAATTTTATGTTGAAATAACTGAATAAACCAATCAAACAACAAAAAACTTTTCGTTAAATCAATGTACGTATTTTGCTGAGTGTAAACTAACAAATATAATCATATGAAGCTTTCGAAATATTTTCAAAAAGTAAGCATCAGAAAAATTATATATTGTATGTAGTTACACCACAAATGATTAAAGTATGCTCCTCTTTTGAAACATTACTTTTGCTGCTTTTATCCCTTCTGATGTTAAATTGATCCATAGAAAAACAACAACAGTGATGTGATAAGAATATTGATCACTAAATGTCAATTGAGAAACTTTCTTGCAAGTATTCGCACTTGTGGGCTATTGCTTTCACCTCAGAGACCACAAACCGTGCATATACTCCTAAAACTGTAGTTTCATAAAACTCTTGCAGAATAGATTTTTTTTGTTTGTAAAGTGAGAAACAAATATAAAAAATAGTAAGTAATCAATGCAGTGCTGTAGGTACACACTTTATTTGACCACATGACTGCTGGCCGAGCTAATTTTCAGTGCTTGCACGGATTGTAATTTATGCCCTAACGCTAACGCAAGCAGTTACAGAAATTATATTCCTAGCAAATACAAACGGTGGATTTAACAAAAAATAATTGCCTGTATGTGTATTTATTCAGCTGCTCAGGCCAGATTTAATCAATTTTGTTTAAATTTGGTTAGAACATGGAAAAAGGTAGAAATTGCTTTTTTTTTATTGATTTTTTTTTGCATAGCTGTTTTACTAAATTATTATATTTAAACATATAACAACCTCTCCAGTTTGAGCGTAATCGATTTTTTTATGTAAATCACTGAAATCGGATGCTACGACCTCTGCATTCGTATGCTAATGAAGCGAAGTTGGAAATTGCAAGCGCAACCTTAACACGGCGTCAAGCGAAGTGCAAGACGGAGTTTTCGGAAAGGGTAATGCAGCTACGTCAATAGTGGCTTAATAGTGAGAGCGAAAGATATTCTGTCGGAGTCGTTGCTTTTCCCGATAGCGACGAATTAAGTGCGCCATTTTAATAATGGATGCATTTCGAATATGAATTATGCATTAAGACGTAGAAATTGAGTCTTTGAATGTTTAATGGAAAAATAAATTATTACATTCATAGAAAGTTTTATTTATTCAAAGCGATGTGCTTTGTGTTGAAGAAACGATAGCTTTCAGTGGAATCAAATATATATTTTTCCGAAACAAATATGTGTTTCTATTATTTCTGCACTGAGAATTTATTTGAATATGAAAATATAAAAAAAAATTACTTTTCAATTAAAATTTAAACTGATATCTTTAAAAAAAAATTGTAATTACTTTATAATGAAAATTTTACCCATACTTTAGTTGAAATTCAATTATATATTTTATTTTGTTATAGTGCTTAAAACGTATTTAAAATATAATCAATTATTTTAAAAATACTCACTTTTCAATGAAAGCCAAAACCGCAATATTTGAGTGCTACGCAATATGAATAGACAAATACATCTGAGAACGCCGCCAAATACATAGAATATAGCGAAAACACATCTGCGTTGTGGTCAGTGTTCAGCAAATAAGTTAAAAAATGTGTCTGCTATTGCTTCGCATTAAAATATTCCCAGGGATTTACCACAACGTAATTTTTATATGCTGAGTTGTGCTATTCCTATCCGTTGGTAACCACGACAAGATTTATACGGGCAATTGGACAACGGAGAGCGCCTCTGTTCATAACTTAAAACATAATTAAATATGTAATTTAATTATTCAAGAAACTTAGGAAATCAGAAATCCATTTCTCCCACAATTTTTTGTCCACCCTTAAAGAAAAAGAAAAACGCTTTATAAGTATTAGGGGAGGGTGGGGCAAGATGGGGCCACGAGGCATGATGGGGACATCGTCTTATCTACAAAACGGCAATAAGCATCTGTCAAATAATATCAATCCTAATATTGACAAGTGCTGTTTTATGTTTGTTGTAATGTAGGAAACTTTACTAGTCGTAATAACAAAGTTATTGCTGTTTGTGCGTGAACTTTGCAATTTCCAGAATTTCGTTATTATTTTGATGGTGAGTTCAACGGCCAATATCGGAAGCATAAGTAAATTATTTACAACTACACTTTTTTGTGCTTATTAATTGACTGTATTGCATGTATTTTCTATAGTGTGTTATTGTTTATTTCAAATATTTAATATGTATATTATAACATAACCAGAAAATGTCCCAAAGGGGCAAGATGGGGCTATTGGTATGGGGCAACATGGGGACATCATTATCTCACTCTTCAGTCTGGTTCGTTATGCCTGGATATGCCATTATGCTTTCTCGAAGACATAATGCCTATTTCTCATGTTAGGCATAAAGTACAGCTTCAATCAAAGCGTAACAGGGAAAGACAACAAACCTTTAAAAGCACTACGTATAAAAATCTGCTACAAGAAAATAGAAGTCTGGAGAATCCCTAAGGCAACTAGAAGTGATGAGGGAGGGTTAAAGGAAAAAAAATGACAAAGAAGAAAACAAAAGAGATCAAGAAGCCGAATTTTGCAAGGAAAGCAAAGAGATAGATTTTTAGAAAACGTCAAGGAAATAATCAAGTTCTTCTGTTGAGGAAGATGACGCTCAATGTTAGTATTGTAAGGGGAAGTATTGATACAATGTCATGGATGGCGAGGTTGGGTACATGGAAGCTGTGCGAATAACGTGGATGAGTTCGTCTTCTATTGTCTCAATTGTGAAGATTAGGTTTAATATTCTTATCGTTATTGTATTTTTTTTTATTTTAAGTAGTTCCGCTTTAAAAAGTTTAAGCTTTGTTCCTGCATGTTTTTAAGAATCTACTTTTTTTCACCTATTACCTAGATTTCTGGTACGACCCATTCTCAACTCATCTGGAACCCCATCTTGCCCCCATGGTGGGGCAAGATGATGTATTTACACATTTCTTTTCAATATTTTCTCACAACATCAAGAGTACCCATCGAAAAATTGTAAATCCATCCATCAGCAGATAAATGTTTAAAGATTACAATAAGCGTACTTAGAACCTTGTATATCAATTTGCAATCCTGATGCAGTGTTCTAAAGCTTAATGTTCCCATCTTGCCCCACCTTCTCCTACCAGTAAAATTACCGAAATTTAGTTCTAGAAAAAAAAAACAAGAAATACTCAGTGATCAACTTGATTTTTTTGGGCAATGTGATAGTTTTATATCAAAAATGAAACGATAACAATTGCAAGAAATTTTTATCAACATGTAATACAAAAAAAAAATAATAATGTGTTTGGGTGTGTGACCCCATAGCTAGAGAGAGATAATTTTCTTTCGCAAATAAATACAGATAAAAAGTTCAAATTCTCATCATAGCTTGCTTTAAATATAATCATTCTGATGTCAAAAAAAATAAGTTGAACAAATTATTCCTTCTGGAGTATATGTACGAAAAAAAACTTTGAAAGAAAATCCTCTTTGTTCTTCTATTCCAACAGACATTTCACATAAAAAAAAAGAAAATTTCGCATCACTAGTATCACTTCAATAACATACATATTCTCGTATTCTCGCAGTGAAAGTGAGTAGATATACCTACTATTTCAATAAAAAGAGAAGCGATAAAAAAAACAAATTCTTTTACTACATCCTTTTTGTTTTCACGTGTATTACATATACATGTAGCAGCCAACGTGAGCTCTCAGAAATGTACCGTGCTATAGGCTATAAAATTTAAGTACCGCATAAAATTTAGAATATAAACTCACGACACGCTAAGATACTCGAGATACTCTGGGGTACTCGAGACGGATACATGCGCTTGCATAGCGCCTTTTTTCCTAACTAGAACCACGTAGAGACTGAAATTGCATTTTTAACGACGGTTATTCGGTCGCTGAATCGGTTAATAAAGCCGGAGCAGTAATTATTACACCAATCCAATTCGTTTGCTTTTACGCCAGTAAATTCATTTTTTGACACCTAACCAATCATACTCACACAGAAAAGTGAAATACGACGCCGAATGGCATATGAATTTGATGAACGGTTTCCGCATCGTTTGTCCGATTATCGAGTGCGGTGCTATGATGTATGCCACGGAGAAAAAGGGGAAGAGAATGCCTATCCGGACGATTTCCAGGGCCTGCAGGACCATATTTTTCCTCCTGAATCCCGGCAGGCCTTCGTACCATATCGACGCCAACAGTTGCTGGACGTTGGAATGTGCCACGAACTGCAAGATTAAAGATTAGAAGGGTATTAGCGTTTTTTTTTTAAGGTACGATTAGTACATTTTGACATTGCAATTAATATAACTAATATAAAAAACATTGTAAAGGTAAAACAGATCAGTTTAAGTGCGCAATGTTCGCTGAAATCGTTTCTTTAAATATTAAAATGTTTGATGAAAATTATAGTCAAATATTTCTTGATTTTGAAATGAAATTCGTAATATGATACTTTTTGTTGTTAGTTGCCAATTAGTTGCCTATAATAATATTAATAATTGTTTTCATCTCACAAAGGAAAATATTTTTATATGCAGAACAAAATCCCTGCAGGATAAGTCTATTGTACTCATTGTACATGAATACAGTGATCTAGAAAAATAGTACGATATGATTGTCGTCGTTAAGGATACAATTCTAAATATCTTCTACTTGCTATTGTTGCATTTTAGTTGATGAACAAACAATACATAATATATCTTGTTTCTCTTCGTTGGTATATGACATTTTCCTGTTATTAATAATAATAGTAATAATAATAATAATAATAATTTATTGTCGTAGGTTGTAAATAACATAGACATTGTCTATGTTGTATGTCCATTATGTCCTGCATTGGAGGAGATAATGGACGACATCAAGTCAAATCAAAACTTCTATGAAATCGAACTGCACATATAGTTCTAATTGTTGCGGTTTAAATTCCTCAATAGTATAAAAGCAATGCTCATAGATATGATTTTAACATTTTTTTTTTAAAGAATTTAGAGAACCGACTAATCTAATTCCTTTCCTAAGTACATTGAAACATGTTACACACCTATAGTATGGGCTACGTTCATATAGTGATGTTTTATTAGCTGGTACACTTAGTTGTTTCCTTGAACGTGTTGTCATATGATTATAAATATTCTTAGTTTTAACAAGTTGGCTTTCGTGACGTTTGTAAAAGAGTAAAACCTCGTACAAGTACAGTGACCTCAGAGGCACGATTTTTAATTGTTTAACTAACGGTCGACATGATTCTCTAGCTGATGTCCCCATCGTGCAACTTATTACATAGCCGTTTTTGACGGATAAGCAATCTGTTTGCCCAAGGCGCTGATCTCCAGAAAATAATTGCATAGCGCAATCGCGATTCAGCATATGAAAAGTAAAACGCAGGCAAAATGCTCACACCGACAGCAGTCTTCAAGTTTTGGAAGTTGTAATACGCTAAACAGAGTTTTTTTCTCGGTTGTGTAATAATGCTCTTCAAATTTAGAGACGTCAGTCAACCTCCGATTCTAAAAGCACAGTTGACTTGATGACTTAGCGATCGACCTACCATCACATCGAACGTAAAGATTGTTAATAGCATCAACACCAGCGCGAAACTGTATTACTTATGTTTATGCAGAGTTTAGTAAAAGTCGGTTACCTTCACAGCAAGAGCGCATATCTGAAATAGTTTTTGTCATATTGATTGCAACGACATCAGCGTTGGGATTAGCGATACAACAACTGATATCATCAGCATATTGACTAAAAGGACATGCAGGTAATGACAAACACAAGTCGTTTACATATACGACAAACAGTGTAGGTGCCAAAATGGAACCTTGAGGTACACCGCAGGTGATATCTATTGCAGGTGAAAGATATTGTTTACTAACCTCGTTCGTACGACTGTGAATAGTAATGAAAGATTTTCGATTCGACAGGTACGACTTAAAATAGCTCTGCGGGATACCGCGTGTTCCATATGCCCGCAATTTACTTAAAAGGATATCATAATTTAGTGTGTCAAATGCTTTTGACAAATCAAAAAATACACCAAGAGTAGTGCCCACAGCATCCAGATGTTTGTAAATGTGAGCCATGACATTATGCATGGTGTCTAATGTAGATTTTCCCGGTAAGAAACCAAACTGGTGGTTAGAAATTATCTTTTCTTTCTAAATAACTAACTAGATGGGCATTTATAATTTTTAGTAATTGTCGCTGGTATGGCGATGGGCCTGTAATTTTTGGCTCGAAATTTGTTTACTCAAGTCAGCAGTGTACTACTCAACCTTAGGTTTGCAATCAATTCTAGACTTCAGCAATGGAAAAGACATATTAAAATAATACAAAAATGTTTTGTAAAACACGTCAAATCGTCCGGAGTAATCACATTCAATCAGTTCTCGCTAGCTATCAAAGACTGAAAGCGCATGATATTCTGACTGGTGAATTTACGCCTGTATTCAAACATTGATTTATGTCTTTGTGGGCTATTAATCTCAGCAGTTGAAAACAATAGTCAGACAGGATTACTTCCTTCGAGAAACAAATGTATGTGTAGTACTATCAGCAAAAATATTGTCAATTAAGGTTGAGGAGGTTGACATTATTCTCGTGGGATTTGTAACATATAGTACTAGGTTAAAACAATTAAAGACACTTTTGACACTTTCAGCTGAGCCGGTCTCAATCAAAAAATTCACATTAAAGTGACCACAGACAATTACCGTATGTAACTTCAAGTTAATTATGTCTTTCTCACTAAAACTACCTTTGTATAAACATTCTTCAGTGCAACTCAGCTTGTGCGAGCCGATCAATCGTTTCATTGGAGGGGATTCCAGAATGATCCTTAACCCAGAAGAAGGTAACAGACATGCCCCTAATTTAAGGAGTTTGTATGGTATTAAAAGTTAAAAATCTGTGAAACGTCATAAGTACATGTAAAAATGCAACAACTTGTGGCCTATGAATACGTTATAGGTAAAAATTAATTTTAGCCCTAATTAGCAACGAAATGTGGAAACCATGAGTAAAACCGCATTATTAGTCTCTGGATTATGCTAGTATAAAAAGAAAACGCGAAATAAATGATTCGTTTTGAGTTAAGAATTTTTAACAACAAAAGCTTTTATTAACGCAAATTACAACTTTTGTATTTTTTTTTTTATTATATGCTGTCTTAAAGTATACATATTTATTAACAAATGTGATGCACAATATTCCAAGTAATTCTCTGTATGTACAATATAATAAAAATAAAGTTTTCTTATAAAACTTATATTTTGTTGATATTGAACTTAACGTGGGCACATTGAGTGTCTACCTCCATCAACTGGAATTATAGCCCCAGTAATAAAACTAGCATTCTCGCTTGCTATAAATGCAATTGTGGATGCAACTTCTTCGGGTTTACCAGCTCTACCAAGTGCGTGTGTTATTTTACATCTGTTTAAAAACTCCAAATACTGCTCTTCATTCATTCCCCCTCTTTTATGCAGTTCAGTTACTATTACTCCTGGGCAAATACTGTTTACACGAATTTGTTTTGGGGCAAGATCTAATGCAACGCACTCAGTGAAATGATTAATAGCTGATTTTGACATACAGTATGATAATAATCCAGGGGGAAGCACGTATACCTGTTACACTGCTTATATTAACAATATTGCCTTTTGTCTTTTCTAAATGAGGCACTGCAAGCATTGTTAATTGATAAACTGATCTTACATTGACATTAAAAATTTTATCATATTGTTCAAGGCTGGTATTTTCTATACCACCAGCTTCAATTATACCAGCATTATTAATCAATACATCCAACTTTCCAAAATGTTCAATAGTTTTATCTATAATGGCCTTAACGTCATCTTCTTTAGTTACTTCTGCGATAATTACTAGAGGTTTTATTTCACCTACGCATTCATCAGCAATTTTATTTAAATTATCTACATTTCTACCAGTAAGTGAGAGGTTAGCTCCAAGAGTTGAAAAAAGTTTTGCTGTAGCTGCCCCAATTCCAGAACTAGCACCTGTGATTAATACGACTTTTCCTTTAAACATAATTTATATATAAATATCTAACTTTTTAGTTATGAACGGCCAAGATAACCTTAAATAATATACGACTAACTTAAACTAGATGTAAAATAAAACAAGTTGCTATTCTTCTTATCAGCTGTACGTGATGATTCGCATTGTTCCCATGGTCATCTCTCAGTACGGCTCATGTAACTCGCGCAGTTGCCCGTTTTTGAATAATTTTCGTCACTGAAATATGTACCTTACTGGATCTGCTAAAATGGCATCAATCTCCCATACTTTGCAAATCGTCTAGTGTGCAAGTTTTGATGTTGCTGCAACAAACTCAATTAAAATTTCTTTCTGTGTGCTTTTTTTATTAGGGTATTTAATTGTTTAGAAACTTTTCCTAAATCTCTTTTTCTGTTAAATCCCAAATGAAAAATGTAATATCTTATATACCTCTGCAATACCGCGAATCTTAAATTCCCTAGAAGAAAAAAAAATCCTCAATCTTAATCGTCGCAACGCAATCGAGTTTCAGGAATCGATGTCGTACAGTTGTTAGAGGGGCAACAACCCCGATATAGGTTGCCATTTAACGGGGCAATAGGTACCGTATCGTGCCATCAGTCTAACCTCCTGCATTCATTATAGACCGACCCCCCTCCCATGAAATGCAGTTCACACTACGCTGAACTATTGCGCCCCGTGTGCCACTTCGCGAGGCGAATGTAGGTTATTCAACCTGGCGGTCCTAATTAGCCTTCGTGAGGTGCAGGTCAAACCCTCACTAAATATATACCTCTCTGTTCCAAATAATACGGTGAACTCTGATTATAATGTAGGTACCCTCTAGGAACCAGGAAAAATGTCCTTAATAACTGGAAGTAGAAAAAAAATATATACAATAGGTAACATATTTCGTGTTTTGGCATAATTTAAAGTGAAATGTAATTATTTGCAGTTTGTAAACGCGTTTACATCTTTATTAACAATTACAGTAATAATAAATACTTAAATTAAAATATTTTGCTAATTATAGCAAATTCCCGACATTCTGATAACACACAATCCTTACAAACATAACAGTAATTAAAACTAAATATAATTTCATAATAAAGACACTTTCACTTTTGTTAATACAGTTAATGGTACAATATTACCCCAAAATTATATTTTACTTTCTCTTGATGCTGTTTCTCTTTTTACTAATATTCCAATCCAGTTAGTACTAGATATTTTAGAACAAAAGTGGTCTTCTGTCGAGCCACACACTTCATTATCAAAAAATAGCTTTAACTCATTATTATGTTTTGTTTGCCAAAATTGTTTTTTCACCTTTAATCAAAGATATTACTTACAGATTTTTGGTACTCCTATGGGTTCTCCCATAAGTCCAATCTTAGCTATGATTGTCATGGATTCTTTGCTTGACAATATCGTACCTAAATTGCCCTTCCAACTTCCATTTATATTTAAATATGTTGATGATGCCATTTGCAATTTACTGCTAAATTAGAGAATGATAATAGCGTTCCCTTTTTAGATACTAAAGTTATTAGGTTGGATGATAATACGGTCATATTAGATTGGTATCAGAAACCAACATCATTTGGTAGATTCATTAACTACTACTCCAATCATCCCTTAAATCAGAAATTTAACACGGTTATTGCTATGAAAAATAGAGTCACACATATCAGTAATGAAAGATTTTTAGACAAAAAATTGAAAATACTTTTTGAGATGTTTTACAATAACGGTTATCCTAGACATATTCTAAATAAATTGATTTATTCTTCGAATATGTTTGATGGTCCTACAGATGAAGGAGCTCCTTTACAATTTAAGTATTATAAACTTCCCTTCATAGAAGGTTTGACCAATAAAATCATACAGCATTTTAAACCATTTGCTAATGTAAAAATTGCAAAATACAACATGTTAACAATTGGTAGCATTTTCACTAAAATTAAAGATAAAACTCCAACTCTTAATCAAAAAGATGTAGTATATAGTATTCCTTGTACCGATTGTCAAGGTTGTTATGTTCGTCAGACGTCGCAAATTGTAAAGAACAGAATAGTACAACATAAAAGTGATTGTCGTATCGGAAAACGTTCTTGTGCCTTATCTCTACATGTCCAAGATCGTAAACATAGTTTTAATTATGATGGTATTTCCATACTTGAATTAGAACCTAATTACAAAAAACGATTATTTTTGGAAATGGTTAATACAAAAAATTGTAGTAATGCTATTAATTTTAAAACTGATACGAATCAATTAAGTAGTATTTATTGCAATATTTTATATCAATAACATTTTTTCTATTTATTTTATATGTATAACTGTAAACAATTTTTTTTTTTTATTAATATGTCTAGCCCTGACTTGCATTTAAATGTTTTAACTATTTATCATTTTGTCAGCTGTCATTAATACTACAACTTGTAAACAATTACTTATTGTGATTTTGTATATTGTTTCTTTTAATTTGTATATTTTTAGTGCCTCCTGATGATGTTTTAAATTAAAACGAAATATTGAGGTATTTATTTGGTTTTATTTAGACAGACCGATTACCCATATAATTGTCTGATTGTTTATAATTTCATATCTGTGCACCATTCTCTATATTTCTCCCTCTGCTCTATAATGCACTTTTACGTCAAGCTAGTTTGCATAAATCCTACGCCGTCCTTGAGAAGCAAAATCACATTCATAAATGGATTTGTGCAGTTCTGGAACTCTGTATAGTCAAAAATGACGCGTGTAAAATTAAAGAAACAAAAAAATTAATTGGGACACAAAGATTGTTAATTGTTAGGGCCGCGAACGCGTATTCATCTATTTCAATAGACGCGGCGTGCGTTATTTCGAGTATATTAACAGTCGGGTACATTTGCGGGAACTTAAATTTCGTAGGGACGCGAATAAAATAGGGTTTAAGGGTTCAATTACGGCAACGGGAATTAGATTAAAATTGGGCCATTTAGAAAGGCGGGTAGATAGTAGGGAGCTGAATTTATCCCGCGGTATTAAAAAGTATTACTTAACACAAATTTATAGGAACTTTAGGAGAGTTTTTAGGAATTTTGACGGGTGCTTCGAAGGGTGAGGGTGGTACAGTGGCAGATTTTTTTGCTTATAATGGAGGTATTGAAATATATAATCAAAGTGTAAATTAGGGAATCATTGTAACAGTTTTCAGGCAAAATTAATTGCAATAAATCAGCCAGTACCTATTTTAAAGTACGCATTCTATCTGATAGTGTATCTATACTAGAGGCGTTAAGGAATTTAAAAAAAATCCGACTGATTTGTTATTAGATACTTGAGATATGTTGCGTGAGAGTGGTGTAAAACTTTTTCGGACTAGGGCTCACGTAGGTACAAGCGGTAATGAGAGGGCGGATCAATTAGCGAAAGAGGCGGTATCTAGAGGAGATAATGCGATAATTAGGTAGGGTTTAATTAATAATAATAATAATAATAATACACTTTATTCAAATTGCCAAGTACAGGGTAGAATGCGTCAAATTGATACAAAGAAAACAATGCATAAAGCGATAATATAATACATACACACAAATGAATAATAGTATAAACAGTCACCAAGTGTACTGTGTCAATGATTAAGGTACTCCTGCAGAGTATACAAAACACAGTCAAATAAAAAAGCCTTTAGAGACTGCTTAAACACTTTCGGTACATGAATTGCTTTAATTTCATTAGGCAATTTGCTGAAAATTTTGAGACCCATGTATAAAGGTGATTTCAACGTACACTCATATTTACCGAATGGCACATGAATATCGTCGGACTGTCTGGTAGGGATATTGTGGTTATCCCCAACCCTATGAAATGTGTGCCTATTATTGAAGACATACATTGACACATTAAATATAATATAAGTACTAATCAAGGTTAAAACTCTGTACTCTTTGAAGGCCTCTCGACATTTTGCTAGTTAGAAGAGCGTTTAAGGATAAACTTGATAATGATTGTCAGGCTAGGTAGGATGCCACTTTAAATGAAAGATGAACTAAGAAATTTCTCAGTAACGTTACACGTTTTAGGGAAATGATGGTTAATTTATCGTATCAGGCGGTAGAATTAATAACGGGTTACGGTAATTTTACATTATATTTATATAGAACTGGGAGGGTTAATGATTCGCATCGTGAGTGTGGTGGGGTAAATAGGGCGTGGAGTGTTCTATTCGAGTGGCGCTGTAAAAAAACTGACTGTAAAAAAGCTTGCAATCTTTGAATCACAGGAAAATTATTTAGTTAAAGTAGAAACATTTTAATTGTTATGGAATACATTTAGTACTTAGAATAACTAGCTTCGTGTAGTATCTTTAGGCAGAACACGATGTTTAAGATTAATTGTAATTTCATAAATATGGGACATCTGTATTTACGTCTGGCAGATCTTAATTTTAAGTTGTGTATGGTTTTAAAAGTAAACTAAAACATAAAGAAATAAAAGTTGTAAATATCCAATAAAATTCCCGTAACTATCGCAAAGAATTAGTTAAAATAAAAAACCAATCTATGTAAATAATATTATTTATTTATTGGCTAATTTACATACAGTATTAAATTAATAATATATAGAGAAACATCGTCTTTCCATGCCGATGCCATTGCGAGCCCTCATACAGGTTTCGCCTTACTTTAATCATGATTTTCCTTATTCGTAATATTCTTTCTACTTTTCCTCGACCTGAATCTGCGTCTCCTGCCAAAATATCTGTCTCTATGATCCAGCAGTTCTTCGCAATAACTCTCGTCCCCGTGAACCTGGGTGATCATCCTGCACAGATGCTGCTCCATACATTTATTAGTACAACGACCTGTCCAGTCCAGCTTCTGTACTTGTAACTGCGGAATCCAAAGTGTTATCGCCGCTGACAATGAATCGACTCTCGTATAAGGAACGCGCTTACCTATGATAGCGTTGCATCAATGTGTTATTCGTCGATAATCTTGTGATCAGTGATTTTACGGATTTCGGAGACAGGTCGTGCAAGCCGTACGCTTCCTTGAAGGAGTACAATTTGTACCATTTCGGTACTACCTCAGGTTGCTTATTGGCTTCCGGCAGTTCGAACGACCAACTTTCCATATCTAGAATTTCCTGGAAAATTCAAATAGAAAGCAGATGTCCCGAATAAAGACTATAGTCGGATATGCTGGTGAATCGCCCACAGCATAAATTCAGTTAAGGGGAGGTTTACATGTATTTGACTGGAAAAATCGATTTTTAGTTTTTTGCATTTTTTGAAAGCTCTAAATATATAACATACATGATTAAAGCGATTTCGTAATATTTGCATTGTTTAAGCCGCTACGGCTTATTAAAAGAGCGGGTGTACCGAACACAACGGAGCAAATTAGATGTAATACTATATTCGACTCGGGCTGCTCGGTCGAAATATCATACTTATTGTTTGTTAGTGTATGTATAGTTGTCTTTATTGATTAGAAATGCCACTGCAGTCGGGATCACAAATAAACGACAGAGTAGCTATTTATATTACAATAATATGAAGCAATTAGATCCGAAATAAAACGCACATTTGAAGAAACTGATCTAACAATATTTCTTTTACTTAAAACATACTTTCTCACGCTTTAGAAAACTACTTACCATAAAATGTATCAATTTATTGCAGATGCACTTACTTACACTAAATTTCTTATAAAAGCTGGCTAGAATATGATAGCAAAGGTAACCGCACTACGGATCATCAGAGTAGCACAGGAAAAATGGAAGTCGATGCGATGCCTTAAAAGAAATCTTCGCACGATTTCGGATAAGCGACTGAGACAAGACAAATTTTTAAGCAATTTGTGATTTTTAGCCGTACGAAGATGTTACTGTTCAAGAAAAAAAAAGAGAATGCGTTGGAGATGTACTTTGAAGAAAGGGCGCTGGTAAACTGACTGACAAAGTTATTGATAATTTAACAATAGTGTACTGCGGACTAGCAATTAGCCAACATCCAGATTCTACATAAAAAATAAAGGCAGCTATTTGGGCTACATTTCATTATAAATGTTCAACCGACGCGGATCCACGACACATTTATTGTCCAAAAGGTGTAGACAGCCTGTGTAAGTGGCGCGTTGCAGAAGCGAAGGTTGAGCTTGCTTCATTCATACATGACCCTCTTTTGCAAAAAAAAAAAAAAAATCAAGATGCTATTAGGCCGATTTATGAAATTTTTTCTAGAGTTATTTCTTGCAAAGATGCATTGGAAAACATTGTCAAAAACTGAAACGACTCGTTTAGTTCATGTGTGTAGAAACTAGCTACAAAAGATTTATACTGCGACCCATAAACAATTCAACTTGCTACCTACATTGCCGCAAATTTATTCAATGAAGGTTACTTTTCTGTATTACAAATAATGAATGCGGAGGGAATTGCAGTAGGACTTGATGCCAAAAATTTCGTCATCAATTCTGATCGTCAGCACATATAACGAGCAGAGCAGAGTATGCCCAGCGCTGCAAAACTTGCTGTGCTGTCTAAAGGGAAGCAACAAATTTTGCAAATGCAGAAGTATGAAGAAGAAGAAGGATTGATGTATGGTGCTGGAATAGCTGACTAAGTGTATGTTGAACTATTTGTAAAAATTTTTGCTGAGAAACTTTGAACGCGTTTTTCTCGAAACATGATTTTTCAAATCTGCGTAAGTTCTAGTTCTTCAAGTGTTCAATATATCAACTTAATTCTTTTGTTTTCTTAATGTAAACAATTTTTATTGGAGGTTATACCTATAATATACTAAAAATTGCAATATTCCACATTTTCATATCCACATAAACACAAAAAAGAAATAGAAAATAATCAAATCAAAGTCCAGGTATCTGCCACATTGTTTGCTTTCGACTTATTTGGTTAAATTTAGGTATAACCTCCAACAAATTTAATATATTTCTGACTCTTCTTTTTATTTTCAATTTCGGATCACTTTTGCGTATGCTAGAGTTTACGCAGTTTGACCGTGTTTTCTGTGCACATTGCTACCTAGATACAAATAGCGAACGTTATAGTGGTCTTGTCATTAAAAAAAATATATTTTTTTAATGTTCAAGTTTTAATATATTTATTAAGAAAAAGCCGTATTTCGTATATCTTTTCCTTTGTCTGAAAAAAAACTCAAAGTTTTTGGACTTTTCCGATATATATATGTAAACCTCCCCTTAACATTTTTTTTTTTAATCGAGTATAGGGATCTTACACTATGCACAAAATCATGGTTTATGGTTACGACATACTAAGAACCCAAAAAATATATCACATAGCTTAGCGAAGATTCTTTTTCGTTTTTCTTCTATTTACTTGAAAACTATAAACATTAAAAAGTTAAAACTTTCTGGGGTTCAATAGTATACAGAAAGTTGTTTCAGAAAAAAAAAATATTAGCTAAATCTGTGCAAGGGCTGAGTTCATTAACTTATCTAGCTATGGTCTTTACTCAATTCCTTAAACCAATGAAAATATTACTAAAGATAATTTGAAAGCAAAGTATTTCAGATTTCAGATTTGCCTTATTTAAATCTAAACACAACGCTTGTACACTGGTCGCCAAATATTATGTCGCAATGATTATCATATATTTTACAGGTGTCTGTTCCAATAAATCGTTTGCCCGCAAAATGTTCAAAAGGAAAAAATACTGAGTTGTTTTAATAATCACCAGACTGTAGAGTGCGACATAATATATCTTGGAAAGTGTAGCTAGCTTCTTACTTATTACGAATTATAGATATGCATTTTGTTTATAGGTAAACACATACAAAGGTCCCTCTATCCACAATATAGACTTTGTAATTGTTATTGAGGTTGGCGTAGTTAGTTAAACTGCCTCCGTTCCATGCGACAGAGATGGGTTGACCTTTCTTATCGTGGTACAGCAACATTTCGTCGAAGTGAGTGTGTCCATTAAAAATGCCGGTAATTGTGTCGTGAAATCTACAAAGAGTGACCACGAAACGTGTCAAAAGGGGTTTGTTTTGAAGTAAGAACCGTTTCGGTATAAAACTTTTTCAAAATGTTAATTCCTACAATAATTCGCTGAAAATTGTTAAGACTTTCTGTTGAAGCTACCACTTCCTCTGGCATTAACAAATATATGCTAAAAAGGTCCAAAGAGTGATGGAAGGACTTTACAAACAAGAATCAGTGAGTAAATGACGTATGTCTCAAAAGTTTTCGGGAAAAAAATCCAACAAAATTGATTTATAGCGAACATTATCCGATCCATTTGCCGTTGGAAGCAAAATGTAGTAAATTGGTTGGTGCTTAATAAGACAGATCATTTTTGTAAATAAAGTTCCATGTCGTACAAACTTAATATAAATAATATTCGTAGAGGTGATTGTTAATTGGTGGGGAAGTATCTGAAGATGATATTGTTAGAATCTACAGAGAGCAAGATATTTCAGTTTCGACAATCTATGAGGCAATAAAATATTGCTAGGAGCGTGTCCCTTGTATTAGTTTAGCTAAAAGTGAACGACCCAAAGTTTTAAGCAGACTTAATGCGCGGAGGTCGATTGGGATAGCAAAAAATGTATTGGAAATGTTAGCGGGTAAGTTACCTCGCAGATGTCATATTCAACGATAGCCAGAAATCATCCAAATTATTGTAAAAAGGGAGAAAGTCTCTAACAATAACATACACCACCACTCAGTTGGAAAATATGTTGCCGTAGTTTGAGACGCAATCATTTTCGTGAAAAAGTTATGTAAATGTACGAGGCGCTCCTGACAATGTTAAATTGAAAAGAAAAGTCAAGTTTGACGATAAAATTTTAGTGTGGCGTGCCATATCGGTTCTATTTTGGACGTGTTCCAGGTGAAGCCATCATTTACATACGAAAATGCCTCGCAAAACTTCAAAATTTTATAAATATAAATCATCCCAGCGACCAAACTATGCTTTGTCTTGATTTTGCTTCGTGCCAGGGAACTGGAACAGAAATATGTGGGCCCAGAACAAAGTACTTCGAAAGTTTGGGAAAATACCCAAGCATATTTCAGGCGAAAATACACGCTATTGAAAGATGTGTCCAATTCAATATTGATAAAATTATCGAAAGCAGGAGATCATGTCTGATAGCAGCCATCAAAGCGCCGAGCTCACATGAAATCATTTCTAAGATGGTCTGGGAATGCCTAGGGAAATTATACGAGCTAGGCAAAAGGAATAGAGTAACCCTCCTGGATCACACTGGAGTGCAAGGAAACAAGATAACGGATAATCTCGTAAAAAACAGGGCTAGAATACCAGTACAATACTGACGAAACTGGAAACTGAAATGGAGCAGAAGAACATTTAATTATTGGGAGAACCTCCAGGGAATGAGGCAAAGTAAGATTCTTCTGGGAACCTATAACCAGAAGAGGTCTACATAATGTATCAACCTGAGTAAGAACAATGTTTCGTATATTAACACAAGTACTTTCAGGCGATTGTAAACTGAAAAGACATCTGTGTAAGCTTGGATTCGCAAAGGAATCTGAATGTAGATTTGGTGGGGAACAGGATGAAGAAGAATAAACGGGTTAGTCACAAACTTGTCATCAATTTTGTTCCGAAGACAGATATCTCTCCAAATGTTCCTAGGGCGAGGCCTATTGACCAATTTTGGTCACTTTAAAGTAAAAAGGTATATGATAGAGGTTGTGAAATCCAAAATGAGAAGCAGTTAAGACACATAATCTTTCAGAAACCGAGAAGACGGCATTGCTTCCATACAGAGATTGATGAAACAAGTGAGAAATAAATTACGTGCCATAGAAGAGTATGGGTCTTTATCCGTCTTCTAAATGTTATTTTTAATTTAATTGAAACTATGTAAAAATAATATTGTTGTCAAAATGGAAAAAAAAATAACCTTTTACTTTTTTCCGAAAACTTTTGAGACATACGTTAGTAAGGGTAATCCGTCTAATTTAAATTAACATACGATTTCTATAAAAAAAACATCCGCGTTTTGAGAAAAAAAGATGTTTTGAAACAAAAATGTATGTAATATAAATATCAATTAATATACAAAACAGTTCTTACTTTAGAAGTGATTATCGTAAAGTATTATCCATAAATATAGCATACCTTTCGACAATTTTTCGAAACTGGCGACCCCAAGGGATATAACAGCTTGCATCGCCAGACGGTACGTGTGAAAGTATATGAACTTTCTCGTTGTTTTGTTCCGCTTTATATAGGGTATCCGCTAACCATTGTAATTGCTGCGAGATTGTCTGGGTTTCGTATAGGACCCACCTATATATATAGAATGATTGTTAATAACATTAAAGAAAGAACGATTATTTAATTCATGTTCATTACAACAGATAATCATGAAATCATAATATATAAAAAAAATCTTTTAAAGCAAATTAAGTTATAAACAGAAGGAGTTTTTGTTTGCTGCTATGAGAAGAGGGGCCAGGCGCTAGTGCCATATGGGGATCTGGGTAAACTGCGTAGTAAACTGATAGCGACATATCAATCCATCTTTTTTTGTTTCAATTCAAAACTGCAGCTAGTAGTTACAATCACAAAACTTTTTTTTCCGTTTTAACTATTAAAGGAGGCAACTTTGTTTGCATTACGGGTATAGTAGAATAACCAAAATATGTTAAAGAAAAAACTTACTGTATTGTTAAATATTATCATTACTAACCAATTCAATGAGAAGACCACATTGCTATTCATCGCAATGATTCTAAATCCCGGCCTCGCAAGGACTGTATAATATCCTCCCGTGAGAATGGTTTCTTTCGTATCTGCTGGTAACCATTTGCTCCAGATTTCGGCCATTTCCTTGTATAACCAGTTATTCTCTATATCCTTCTCGACTATCTGAGGTGGGGCAAAACTGTAAGGATCACGTGAGATATTTTCATCTTTCAATTGATTTCTAATAATACGACTATGGCAGTAAAAACATTGAGCACTTCTATAGATACATCATACACTAAGAAAAAAAATCCTTCTCGCAAAGAAATTTAATAGGTACGTCTGAAAATATTTATTAGAAATAAAGAAAGCCTATTTGAATTGAATATAGTAACTTAAGATAACAAATCAAGCTTCAGGGTTATTATCTTCAATAGATTCTTATTGTGATTTAGTGACTATTAATAATTACCCGTTCACAGGATGTGCATCGTGATTTCCAAGTATCCCGTAACACGGGAACTTGGGCATATATTTGTGAATATCCCCGAAAATGTCCCTTAGATCTCTGGCGTTCGTTTCGCGCGTGGTATCCCACAGTTTATGACTGACCACGTCGCCAGTATAGTATACCAGGTCTGTATCTGGCTGAAGTGAAGGCTGAGCGTAAGAGGAGAACCTTATCAGCAAGAAATATGCTACGCACGTGTTGGTGAGCTATATGCTTGAAGATCATCGCCAAGGTATGTCTAGGTGGATCGCAGTCTCTATAATCACCCCAATATCCGGCCTCTTGTTTTTTAAATCTGGCCTTTCCGCTACCGGCACTACAGCACATGGGATGTTCGCACTTGGCGAGGCCGCCGACAACGTAGTCAGGGTCGTAATGAGCGTCAGTCATTTGCACTATCTTCAAGGGTTTCCCGCTAGTCGATCGACCCTGTAATAGATATCTTTATGAGGATAAAAGATTCGGATCGTCTGCAAGCGGTTATGACGCACCTTTCTCGTGTTAGGTTCCACAGGAATACTGTGGCGATCCGGTAGGGTCACATTAAGCTCTGGCAAATTGGCTTTGCAGTTTTTACCTTGTAATATCGTGGCACAGAATGTCCGCCCAGACATCTTAGGTCTATGTTTAGCTATCCAAAGCACCACTGCCTTTAATTGTGAATAAAAACTGCTAAAATAGTCTTTTGGATGTAGTTACATACTAGTGAGGTATTTGTATGGGGATATATAAAACCACAAGAGATACGCATTGGGATGAGAAATAGTTTAAATCTTCATAAGCTTGATCCAAATACGCTTTTGTCCATTTCAGGAAATGCATAATTTACTAGAGATCGACTCCCACCACTGCAATGGAAGTAATTATAAATCTGCCATCGCTACATTTGTGTATACAAGGAACTGCCAGGTCTACAACACATAGGTTTAAACATGTAAAGAATTTCTAAATGGACAAATAGGGGTCTGAATTTACTAAAGATCTACTAACTAAAGATAGAAAGACTGTCAAAATCATAGTAGGCCTACACACATTTATGAATCAAGCCCAAAATTTAATCATCTTTCATCGTCTCCAGGGTGCAGGTTTCGGTGAATATCTTTTTTTTGCAAATATCTAGTAGACCATGCATATTCTTAAATGGACAAAAGTGTATCTGGATTAAGCTTATAAAGGTGCTAATTTTCTCCACTTAACCCAATGTGGGTTTTCGAGATCCCGATACAAATAATGAAAAGTAACTCACTCTGTATAAAATAGCACTTTCGAAAAATCTGGAAACATTCAACCCCTTAACCTAAAATTCTTCCTGCCATATTACCGTTAAATCTGCCTCCACAAATCAATCTGTTTTGAAAAATATTACGAAAAAATATTTCCAAGACACTAATTTTTAATTTCAGTAATTGTACCAACACTATAAAATTTAAAATATGAATACAGCGTAATACGACTGTTTCCATAAATAACTTGTGTTGTTAAAATTTAATTTATTTGTTTTTAATTCGTACTTCTGTTCGTCGAGAAAATATAGTCTGTTACTTTGTTAGAATGAAAAAATTCGATACGAATAGATATCGATTTTTTTTTTCATTTTAACCTTGTTACAGAATCTATTATTTTACAATACTCTTGAAAAAGTTCCGACAGCTTTTTTTCTTAAAAAAATTTTCATAATAAATAAATAAAACAGTCCAATAAAATTTAAGTGTGCTGACTATGGTACAATGAGCACCAAGCTCAAGTGCCCGGACATCAAGTGCCCACCCTAACTTGAATGAATGAATGAAATGTGCTGATTTAAACTAAAAGTTGAAAATAATAATTTTTGTTGTGCCGACATTTCCATTTTTCTCAGTGCCTAACTGGTAATATTTTTGTATATCAATGCTGTTTTTACCCATACTGTTATTCTAATTTTAATTTTAGCTTCATTATCAAACGTAATCCCTCAGAACTTATTACTAGTTATTATTGTTGCTTGTTACAATCATCGTTTTATAATTGATAGAAAATTCCAATTTATACTTTTCCGTTCAAGAAACTATATTTTTTTCATTTACTAATCAATTATTTATATTAGTAGATCATTATTAGTTACGAAAATATATACAATACCTTCACCATACTATACCATTCCATACGTACTACTGTGGTATACATCCCGTTCTTCGCGAGTGTATTTTTAGTTGCATAAATTTTGTCTTATTTACTCCGGTCAGCCATTTATCAATGTTCCGAGAGAGATTTCGCAAATTTAGATTTATTTTATTTAATAATTAAGTTAATTAGTTTATTGTATGATTTATTTAATTAAGTGTTCAGTTTTTAAATTAATTCCATTCAATTATTGTCTTTTGAATGTTGGCGTATTGGTTATACGTCTGCGTTGTTTTTGTAAGAAAAACGACTGTAGAATTTTGTCAGGCAGTTCCTTGGTTGACTTTAACGTGAGTACATGCATTTTTAAATCTTTGCTGCTATTTTGTTAATTCATTTGATATAAAGATTCGTTTTCTGTGAATTTTTCGTCCTTTAAGGAATTCGCTTTATAATAATTGTTATTATATTATTGTGTGCACATTATAGATATAAGATCATTTATTATTTTTGTGCAGGAAGATATATTTCAGTTGTAATTCTCTCATTATAGTTATTATAGTATATCCAACCTCGGTTGGATGAATAAAAGCATTGTTCTTGCTTTTAGTTTTTTTTTTGTACAATTTCGTGTGTCTGTCCACGAATTTATTTTATTTTGTTGAAACCACGTGGTTTGAAATTGTAAGATATTGGATTATCTTCCTGAACAACCTAATCTTTTGCTTTGTATAGCAAATAGCATTGTCCTATTGTAATTTAGAATCATGTGCAGTTTTTAAATTTAGGCCAGAACCATCAGTTCACGGTTTTTTTTTTTCTACACAAATTGTAATTAACCCTTTTTGTATGATAAACATTTGTTTGTTAATTAGCATCGTCGGGTTAAAAATTCTGTTCTTTTATTTTTAATTAAACCTTTTCAATTTTTGGGGTATTTAAGTAAGTCAGATTTCATTCACTCACATTTTACTTTTCGTGGTTAGATTCAAGTTTTAATTCGCGAGGATAACTCTGAAGTTAATTGTTCTTTTGCGCCCTTTTAAAAGTTTTTTTTCCGTTGAGCTAGCTAATTAAATTTTCTTTTTCCTTGTTAATTTCTTTTTGCAAGTTCAGTCAATTCAGTCAGTACACAGCAGTACGTATTGCTATGGTATGGCACCCCGGGTTTCGGAAATTTAAATGTGTATTTTTGTTTATTCCAAATCAGCCTTGTCAAAGCAATGTTAGAGTTTCCACAAATTTTGTTAAGAATTTTGATTTAATTGTTAGTATCATTTTATTTGGTCAGTTGTGTATAGTAAATTTAATGATTGTAAATATCATCTTAAATAGTTCTTTTATTTCTGAATCAGCCATTTCAATTTTTGGGGATTTTAAAGAAAGTAATTTTGCACGCCCACTATTAATTTTTAAAAAATTTACTCTAAGATTTAAGAATATCTGGCGCCCTTTTAAATTCATTTTTGCTGAGCTAGCTGAATTAATTTTGTCATTTTTTATTTCTCTTTACTTATACGCTTGGACCATCAGTTCACAGCAGTATGTAAGTGCATGTACCTGCATCCGTTACTGAATCAAATAGGGTCCTCCGCGATATAAATACATATAAATATTGAGTGAATAGCAGTAACAACAGACACTTTGGGGCGGTGTGCAAAGTTGTAGAAACAGTTTATCTGTTTATACCGCTATTTAAGAAAAAGTGCTACAAAAAGTAGCAGCTTTTTTAAACTGCAAACCAAAAGTAGCAGAAACCGGTTGTAGTTGTTAACGTATAGAAGCAGTTTTATACATCACTACTAATTATAAGTAGCACTCATTTGAAATTTTTACCAAAATCTTTGAAAAACGACTGATAGATAAGAAATATACGTTGATTTCACATATGATTGTTAATATTTTCCCTTCTAGATATTAGAATCGCGTGAAATTTAACATGCGAGTTAACTAGGTTGATACGAATCTATCCTACATATTTTCAATTGATTGCGTGTTTCCAAATTTTTCGGATCGACTGCAGAAGCGCACCAAACATAAAGAACGCACTTACGGCTTGTAACTCGATCGCACCGCGACACACCTCTTTCGATTCGATCTTCATGTGAATGCAAACCTGCGTGAGGATGAAGAATATATCCCTTAGGTCGATCACCTCGTCTATGAGTTCCAACAGGATGTCGATGACGATCTCGCACACGATGCACAAGAGCCCGCCGCAACGACAACCCGAATTCAATCTGAGCGCGTGCGGCATCGCTATACTGTTCAAGTACAGCTTGAAACTGTAGGGAATCTTGTGTTTGACCATCATATCTTTGACGCCCTTCTTGAAAAACCCTTTCATGCGTTTCTTCAGCAACCCTTTGCCGGACGGCTGATCTTCGGAAATGTCGTCGGATAGTTTCGTGATTATCGGATTGTAATAATCGTCGCTGCCGGAGTTCTCGTCTTCTCGCGGCTTGTCCCCCTGTATCTTTCCCACGGGTATCTTATCGAAATCCGGCGCACGTGTGGTGCTTTTCTTGGCGTCGAGGATACGATGACTTTTGGCCGGCCTCTTCATGAGACTCTCGAAACATGCGAGAGCCGTTGGAGTTACGAAGAACAGGATGAGGAGTGCGGTCACCGAACACTTCATCTCCACACGATTAAACGTCGTAAGCTAGCGGAACGAATGGCCTTATTTTACGATGTTAAGATGAATGCGTCGTTTTGAATGGTAATGACGAGGATAGGATTGAAGTAGGCGGTTCGTTTTTTTTTTTTTAATAACCGTCACTTTTAGTATTCGTTCTACCTCGCCGATCGATTTGTTCGAATCATACCGACACTGAATATGACGGTTTCGATCGGGGAATTGTAAATATTGTAGGTACTCCTCAGAACGGAGAAATCACATGCAGATTTGAATGAAATTAGTGGTGAGATTTTGAGCAAGAAGCGGTAAAATCATAAATGTACGTGTCTGCTAGCAACAAAATTGCGACACTGATCTCAAGACGCAATTTTTTTCCGACAATTGCTCTCTGCAATTATTTGTGAGAGTGCTCTTAGGAATTATTGCTTGTAAAATGTAGGATGTGTCTACATTTTAAGCTAAAACAGTAACTGAAACATCACAAAATTTAAAATATTAAAGCCGATTATATATAGCATATACAGGGTGTATCAGATATAGAGGTAAATATAATAATATGTAGCAGCTGTAAAAACAATCAAAAAGTCTTAATGCACAGGGGGTCTATCTGTAAGCATTAACGAGAAAGAAAAATATTTTGTAAATGCCGTGGGCTAGAGCCGCACCTGTGCCCAACTTAAATGTTGTCCTTAGTATACCCCCACATACCACTATTAGTCAGCCATTACAGCTGTTAGTTTTGTGTGGATCGCCGCTTGGAGTGCAAGCCACTTCGAACATTTTATTTAAATTCTTCCCGTCTCGAAAAACGATCCTTTTTCAGGACCATCCATGATTTCATAAAAGAAATCGAAGCTTGATGCATTGGCAAAAGCACGGGAATGTATAGATTCATTTTCGCGCGATACCATAGTAAAAAGGCGTGTTTGCAAATTTTCTGTATCTACATTTATTTCTGTGTAATTAGATTCAATTCATTTTGCGTTATATGATTAAATAAATCCAAAAGAAATAACTCAGATTCATGTGATACCGTTTATTAACAACTAACTCTCGTTTCGACAAAGCAAAGGAAAAATATTTACGTTTTTTGTAATTACTGAAGTCGCATATCCGATGAAACTCGTCTTATCAGGATATTAAAAATAATACTTTGTAGACTTACGTAGAATGCTCTTAACAAAAAAGGAATGTTTATTTTATAAAAAGAAGAAATTTAAAATGCCTCAGTTTTTGCTATTTTTACAAGGGCCTTTATTTATTCAGAATGACGTTAAATGAACTTGCGGCATACCATTAAGAATAATACTAACTGAGTGCAATGTATTTATACATAATACCACGTTTAGCGGGTGCTGACGTTTCCTTGCATCAGGTCCGGACTAAAGAATTTTTGGCTCTAAATTTTACTCTTTTTTATTCTTTAATGATGAAATCCGGTTTCGGTAGGTTTGGGCTTTATATGTCGTGTAGTTAACACCCGAGCAAAATTTACTTTTTTATTTGATACACCTGTATATTATTATGATATTTATATTCTATCAAGGAGGGCAACCAAATTGAATGTAGTGCCGCATAGGTATATCGTATTACATTTATTAAAACAAAAAAGAAGAAAAAAAGACAAATGTGGGTGTGGAACTAGATCTTAAGAAGATACGATCTTGGAATTTATGAAACAGTTTTAATCCGAAAATCCTTGATAATTTCATGCGAATGTCAGCACCTGATTTTGATCATCTTTTGGAAATTGTAGGACCGACAATTACCAAGCAAGATACCAAATCGTCTATCCCGAGCAAGACGAGTCGTGGAAAACGCTTTCGGCCTTATTACTCTAATAGATTCCGTATTTTAAGAAAAGTAAACTTTACTCAGAGAAAATCATAATTATTGTCTGATCAATATGCGTACTGCATAATTTTCTTTTGTCGCCTGGAAGTAAATTCTATGCCCCGTAGATATTTTGACCGGGTGACTGGAGAAATCTACGAATCTCTCAATCAAATCCTTTAGATTTGAAACATTGTACAGGGTGTCACACGGAAGACAAGAGATCTTTGATTATAGCTCTATTTTTGATTTTAGGAAAAAAGTCTTTTATACAAAAATTATACAGAATTCAACGGTGCATAACCTACAAATATTTTTGACTATACAAGGTGTTCCAAAAGTAGGAAAACACATACTTATTCCGTTATTTCGAAAGCGACTTCTTACATATTATTCCATTTTTAAATTCTACGCAGGAAAATAAGATCACTTCATGCAAGCCACCATATGCCTACCTGCAATAACAACGGTGTTATTGTAAAAAAAGACCCTGCTGCAAGTTTTTGGTTAAGGCGGCGTAGTTTGTATATACATTTGTTTTAGATATTCTTATTTTAAATATTATACATACATACTTAACTTGATACAACAGTGATATTAAAATCGATATAACAGATATCCACTATAGTCTTGAACATTTGCTTAACTTAACAAAAAAAATCAAGTTACCATGAGCTAGTAACTTGATATTTTTAAATAGCACGCTTTGTCTTTGCTTATGTTAAATCCACCCTTATACAAAACACTTTTAATTTATTCTAAGCATTTATGATACCTCATGGAGAATTTTATTAATAAATGTCGCAATTTTGTTGCTAGCGAACACGCACCTTAAAGCTTCTACTCCGATAAGCCATTAAAAAGTGCCTCGAAACCTATCCAGCTGAAATTAAAGCAAATAAGTAGACTCTGACGATGTACGTAGCACAATAAGCCCATATCAAAAAGTTCAACACACATAATATTAATAAGTATATGTGGAATATGTTACCTTCTTTTATTTTGTTGCACATAGATGGATTTTCTGCTCTATTTAGTAGTATTACCATTCCTATTCCACTCGTTGCTGATGTAATTATCTTCAAGGATTTATGAAATTCTATAAGCTACTACTAAAGTGTACAGAATAGCGATATTATTTATAGATGTTTACGGTTCTTACATAAACGTTATAAATTCATGGCGAGTTTCATTCAAATCCTGGTAATTTCCTTGTAGTTAATAAAAACATTTTCTTACGCTTCATTTTCTGCATGCATTCAAAAACAAGCAGCGCCACAAATCAAAAACGTCACATTTACGAAAGCGATACACGAACGTCCTTGCTCCGAGATGCCATTTACTTTCAGTCGGCGAAGAACGGAGACGGGACAAGGAAAATGAATTGCAGATTGGAAGCAACGAAGCC
This sequence comes from Protaetia brevitarsis, assembly GCA_004143645.1. Classification (NCBI taxonomy): domain Eukaryota; kingdom Metazoa; phylum Arthropoda; class Insecta; order Coleoptera; family Scarabaeidae; genus Protaetia; species Protaetia brevitarsis. The sequence goes on along the minus strand of RXPK01000314.1, from coordinate 1,295,193 downwards.
CGAAAATGTATAATTCATAGATAGCTGTCGACGAAGGAGGAAATCAATTGGCGCGAATGCGTAATATCCGAGACAAAGCTGATAAAAAAAGAAAAAACGCCGAAAGCTTAAAAAGAATTAATTCGATTGCGAGCAATTTGCATAGTTTCCAAATATACGATTCGTGGCTGTAAGATAAGGTATGATCTCGATATTTATTGCTGGAAGGTGATTAAAGATTCTGCGGAAGGATATTATAAACAATAATGAATTTCAAAATGTCAAATTAGAAAGATGGCGTCACTTGTAGTCTTTATTCTAATGTTAATGTTCGCGGTCGTTGGAAACAATCGAGAATAATAAATTAAATATTATCCTTGAAGTGATTCTATCGCGTTTCTAAATCAATTCAGCGTTATTTAGTTTGTTTCTTACTGTATTGTTGTTTAATGGTAACAGTAATAAGTAATGGCTTTACTATCTATTATTTATTGTTGAATCGTTATGAACCATGTTAGCTACCGACACTGCAATACGATATGAACTAAATTAAAAAAAAAAAACGACTTCTTATATATTTATTGTACCGAGAGGTGTCTGTGCCAAGTTATTCAGGCCATATTATCTGGATAAAATAAAAATATCTGCAACTGAGACCTATTGTTCGATAGTCAATCGTCTATCTATAAATTAGCCACATTTAATACGTGATATGATATATTTTTCATTTTGCTTGTTGCCGGGAATAATATACACCTACAATCAAACGCATAACTCTACTAACTATTACATATGTGCGTTTAGCATCTGATATAATTTTAGACAAATTTTCGATGTGCAATGCAGCCACATAATAGTATACAGAGTATCGCATTAGAATAAGGAAATATACCAAAATTCATGATTTTGTTGACATCTTGCATAATTATCTAAATCATTTTCGTATACATTGCTTGATAACAAAAAGAGTGACTATGACCGATTTCTGCAACTCGCCAAAATATAAAGTAATGCCGTGTTTATTTTAACACCCTGTATATATATTTTTATACCGTCTGAAAGGGCTCTTCAAAGGGTGCAAATCCGCCATTGAAATTTTTTTCTACTTTGCACCATTTAGAGTTATTTTAGATAAACGAAATTTTGATGGAATTTCAAAGGCGGTTTGCACCCCCTAAAGGTGAAGTTCCGTCGCAATAGGAAGTGCCCTTGAGTAACATTCCATGGAGTCTGCAAACTGACCTCAAGTTTCATCAAAATCTACGAGTGACAGTTATTAATCGCTTATTAAGTGCGGAGATCTTTCTCTCCAAGTTTACTGGTTTATAACTTCAAATAAAAACGTTGACATAGGTTAATTTAAAAAAAAAAAGAAAACTATTTTTGTGCTGACTGTTCTAAAACGACTTTTTTCAACTAAAGTTTCTTGTGTACATATTTTTGTTTCTGTCTATTGTATCGTGAGATCGTATAAGATAATCGACGCTTTCACGGCCGGTGTAACTATAACTAACAGCTTCTTGCGGGTTTCGCCGTGTGTCAAAACTTTCGCTCGACGTTTCGCTGTTCATACTGACAGCTTCTTCAACCAGTTCAGTTATCCTGAAGAAGCTGTCAGTATGAACAGCGAAACGTCGAGCGAAAGTTTTGACACACGGCGAAACCCGCAAGAAGCCGTTAGTTATAATTATATCAGTTAGTTAATAAAACACAGTAACATGCGGTCATTGTGCGGTTTTTGTCTAATTGTGCGTATGCAACTTAATATACACTAATGTCAACCCGAACAACAAGTGTAGTGCACCAAAATTGCATCTAAGGTATGAGTCATTCAACTAATTACCGCGCGAAAATAACGTAATAAACATTTTTCAAAACACTATATTTCTGATGACAAATACAACCAGGTTTAATTAAAGGTATAGAAGCTTTAAACAATATATATTGTAAAAATACATATTTATCTTATCTTATCTTAACTTATATCAGACATTCTTCATAATTTATACGAGGTACTGACTGAACAATAATTAATGGATGAATTTTATAGCCATACGGTCTACAACAAAAATATAATATAAATTAAAAAATTGGGGACATGTTTCTTTAACATGCTTGCACTGCTTACATGCTGTGTAAAAGTAAGAACTACCATTTTTATGCAAGCATCTACCCCTTCTTCATGTTTTCAGAAACATTTATTAATTGCTCGTTTGTAATATTCTCTATTTCATTTCTTATTGCTTCTTTCAATCGATCCATATTATGTAAGCGGTTCCGATAAATTTTATTTTTTAGGTGGCCAAATAAAAAAAGTCAAGCCGTGTAAGATCGGGTGATCTAGGTAGCCAACGTTCAAAGCCAATGACTCTATTATCAAAAATTTTCTGCAAATACACTTGTTTCTCTTGCTGTATAATCAATAGCATTGTATAAATAGCAAATATTTAGAAGCAGTTCGATGCCGCCATTTATAAAAATATTATTTCTGTAGCTTCCAGAATATCTGGCCACACTATATTGGAGTTATTTGTTAATTTGTGCACAAATAATCCTCGACAATTTTACTTTTGGAAGTGTATGTATTAGTCTAGCACTTCAAACAAAGAAAAATTTGATCAATGTCAGCCTTTAACGTATCCTGTATTTATGTTCATTCATCAATCACCTAAAATAGATTAGAGTAATCGTTGTTGGGATTGCTTCAGACGTTAGATGAGTCGCTAATAAATCTAAAGCGTCGGACGTCGGTAGCAACAATCGATGGGTCCACCGTGATTTATTTTGTGCTCTCCAGAGAGCACCATATCGGTCGAGTTAATTGTACAGGGAGTTTAGCACATTCGAAGGAGTCCGTTTACGTGTTCCGTACTCGTAGATTAGGTAAAATAAGAACTGTTAAAATAGTTATTTATTTTATTCATTATTTACAAACTATAATAGGTAGGTTATGTGCTTCGCCAGACGCGTTTAGAGTCATTACGTTTCCTATATTCGTCCCGGTGGAAATTATTCGAAATGGGGAGGCCTATCACCACGGCAATTCCTGCTTCATCTCCCTGCAATACTTCGTCTCGCCATGAACCGTGGTGACGATGCCGCATATGTGATTAACTCTGCATTTGAAATTACAATCTCCCTCCCAGTCGGGCCTCCTGTTCTTAAAACTGCGCGCACAGAATAGATTCCTCACGATTTTATAAGATTAGGTCTTTCGAGTTGGCGAGCGACTTTTGTCACCTTTACATCATACTTATGCCTCTTTCAGGCAAGGCAATTAGTTGATTCCACTAACTGAACGGACGGTTGTCAAGGAGCATAGTCATGTAGCAAATGAAGGCTTTCGTTTTCAATGACAATCAACTAATTAAGAGTAAACTACACGTAGGTAACTTACAAGGGAACCTCGCGAACTGTAAATCGCAGATTTTGATGAAACTTTGTCAATTTGTAGACTCCATTGAGTGTTACTCAAGGACGCTTTCCGTTGCTGGGGAACTTCAACTTTAGGGGGTGCAATTCACTCTTGCAATTTAGCCCAAATTTGTTTTTTTCTGAATAACTTTTAAACGGTAAGAGATAGGAAAAAACTTTCAATGGCGGACTTGTACCGTTTAGTGAGCCCTTTCGATTGGTGTAGATATTTATATACAAGGTGTTCCAATAAACTTGGAATGACGTATGTTGTGCTTATTTTATCGAATTTCAGAAATCGGTTACAATGGCCTTTTTTGTGATCAAATAGTCTATAGAAACGTAAGTTAAAAAGTTATACAAGGTGTCCACAAAAATATAAATTTTAGCATATTTCCTTATTCTAATGAGATACTCTGTATATTGTTATGTGGCTCCATTGTATGTCAAAAATCAGTGTAAATTTATACTAGATGCTAAATAGTTATACGTGATAGTTTTCGAGTTATACGCGTTTGGATGTATGTAAGATTATATTATCCCCGACAGCATGCAGATGCAAACAATAGGTCACATAGTACACTAATTGCTTGCTTCCACTATTTCTGGAGAGATGTGAGTAGCGAACGTCTCACTTACTAACTAGTGAACTATTTAAAAAATAGTTTACGGATGTGTACCTACACCGAGTTCCTAGTGGAATATCAACAACTTTACTACTAGATTCTTGGGGTGGCCACTGTCCTCGGACTTTACAAAGTTCTATCCAGCAGATAAACCAACATTTCTTCTTACGATTCCCATGAAAACAACTGGACTGGCGCAACCGCTCAACGTGTACGGATTTCGGATTTTCCGATCAAGTTTTGCTTGCAAACATTGACCTTAATTTACATCAACGCAATATAATAATCAAATTACAATCATTGGTTCACAATCAACTGTCCTCTCCAAGATATCGAAACCTATTTCTATATTGCTGGTGCAAAAGCGGTTACATAGAATCCAGACTAGACAAATTTATTCATCCAGTGACATATGTGTTTTCATTCGACGATGAAGGCAGGCATTTTACCCATATGTGGACAGCCCGCTTTTATAAGATGTGCACGCTGTACCCAATATTTATGTTTTCAACACTTTTTTGAGAATTTTCACTATCATGATGAAAAGTAATACACGAACTGGAAGGATGATTATACATATTTTCACTACTGACTTTTATTTTATTAGAATAGAGCAGGCTGTTTGTGGCTTACACAAAATAAAATAAGGTAATAATTAAATTATAATTAAATTGTACGTCGACTGTATATTGTAAGTTTTTCTTTTAACGGCTCTAGCTACCTGCACATTTGCAAACAATATGAACTCAACCAATATCAATAAACTAATAAATCAATATTATATAATTTTATTTGCGTACCTAACTACCTACCCACGAACAGTATGAGTATGAAAATTGAAGTCGTAATCTGTCGTTATTTTGTATATACAGTGTAATGTTAAAAGTATCAGCAACAATCTGCCGAAGTAGTTACATTTCCTTTTGTCTGTTGTTGGGGATAATATAGTCTTACATACAACCAAACGCGTATAACTCGAAAACTATCACATATAACTATTTAGCGCCTAGTATAAGTTTACACTGATTTTCCACATACAATGCAGCCACATAACAATATACAGAGTATCTCATTAGAATAAGGAAATATGCTAAAATTTATATTTTTGTGGACACCTTGTATAACTTTTCAACTTACCTTTCTATAGATTATTTGATCACAAGAAAAAGCCATTGTAACCGATTTCTGAAATTCGCTAAAATAAGCACAACACACGTCATTCCACGTTTATTGGAGCACCCTATATATAAATATCTACATCAATCGAAAGGGCTCACTAAACGGTACAAGTCCGCCATTGAAAGTTTTTTCCTATCTCTTACCGTTTAAAAGTTATTCAGAAAAAAAAAAAAAATTTGGGCTAAATTGCAAGAGTGAATTGCACCCCCTATAGTTGAAGTTCCGCAGCAACGGAAAGCGTCCTTGAGTAAAACTCCATGGAGTCTACAAACTGACAAAGATTCATCAAAATCTGCGATTTACAGTTCGCGAGGTTCCCTTGTTAGTTGAATCAACAAAACCGCCTCGTCTGAAACAGGTCTTAAGGTCGATGCATAAACGCTTGCATACATGATAATTCATGACGAACGTTCATCACATCATGATATTGAATGAAAAATGTTTCTTGAAGCAAGGATCTACCACTTGCTGCTCAATCACTGATCAATATTTGTTTCAACAAGTATTAAATAAGTTATGTTCGATCATTCTGTTACTGCGAGGGATTTTATTTTCGTTTTCTGTGGTCTCCATTGATCAATGGTCTTCTCATAACCGGATAAGCTTGTGAAGTCGGTCCTTGTATGGAGTGAGTTAGTATTTTTTTTTTCTAAGCAGCTTTATATCTAATATTGCATCTCGCAAAGTTTGAACTCTTTGATGTTTATAGTTTTAGCTAACCTAAATGATCTATTTTTTTTGAGTTCTGTGGTTATCTGTAGTTTTTTGACGATTCTAGACACCCCTAAAATAACCCACATTGCAAAGTCTTACTTTCAGGAATTCAATATTATACAATATAATGCTGCTGCAATAGAAGATATTAGCAAGGGCCGATTTCATTAGCTTATGCGCCGATGGCCTTTATATTGTAAATGATTGTGAAACAAGTGCGTGCGCCTAACAGCGTGAAAGAATAAGATGGTAAGGGCGCTTGCTAAATCGAAAGATTTCGTCTATCTCATTTACCTGGTGACGGAGAATCATTACCTGTGGTAGAGTTGCATAAGTTTTTTATCGCGTGCTATTTTATACACGGCCTCGTCCGTTTCTTCTGGGGACAGATCCTTAACACCGTACGCCTCCGTAAAAGAGTAGAGTTTGTACCATGCGGGCATTTCCGTTGGATTATGATTGGCCTCCGGGAGATCGAAAATCCAAGATTCGTAATCCAATAGACGCTAAAAATTGATAAAACCGTGCGAAAGTATGTTAGGAATTAATGTGGGTGATTAGTTAAGAATCGATATCTTAAATTCGTTAAGAGGGAAATGCCTGAAAATAATAGTAAAAATAGTGGCACAGCCAATTCTTTTCGAAGTATTTTCAAGTTTATAGCACTTTCTGTATACAAGGTGTTGATATCAATTTTCTTATTTTAAATGGAATGGTACAATTTGCATCGGCTTAATGAATTTACTGAGTCATTTACAACGACTTTATGTATTTTTACCAAGTACTTAATATATCTATACCAGTAAAACGTACATATTCTGGACTTTGTTATCCTGTGTGGTTCTCTAAAGCCATTATTTCTAACCTAAGACTTAAAGAATTAATTATCGACAGAAATGGAGAACTCCTAGGAACTCATACTTGTATCAACAATTCAGTAGACTTCTGTAAACTTCTCCTAGACCCAACTGAACAGTTCAGTGTATCTGCTGATGATGATAGCTTTGCTATCGAAACGTACGTCGAGTTTAGTGCAGTTTGTGGTGAGGGGTCTAGGAGAAGTTTACAGCTTTATCAATACCACAGTTTGGAGTATTTTTGTTGTCTTTAAACTACCGATATTGATAAAGTTTCCCTGTACTTGCATAATGGAAGTGATTGAGATTCACTGTCAGACCCATTTAAAACAAAAAATTGATAGTGTTGGTACATTCGAAGTTTATAAGTACTTGCCTGTTTACCTATAAGTGTGAATAATTATTTTTTGTGATGAAAGGAAATAAATCCCCGCAAGATCGTGATTGCCGAACGCACACTTGGACACTTGGTTTTAAAAGTTATTTTCGCTAATAAATTCACGCCAGAAATAGACAAATTAATTAAAGACAAACGATGTCAAATGTCTGGCAAAAGAAGTTAATGTTGGTACTTTTTGTAATGCTCTTTTTATTGAAAATTTAATAAATATACTTGTCCTATAATAGTTAAGATTTTCAGTATTTTATCTTCTTTAAGAGTAGCTTTTGCGGCCCATCTAGTCAACGGTCTTCTTGCTTTTGGCCCAGCAGTGACTTTGAGTTTGACATGGCTGGTATAGATTTAGACATATTCCAATAAGTTACAAATGAGTTATGCTGTTTATAAATTTAACCGACAGCACCATCTACCCAGTAAACACATTTATATCTCAGACACGTAACAAATACGTATCCTCTGATCTATCTATTTTCTCAGACACATAACATGTAAGGCACAGGTAAGCTTCATTGGGTGCGTAATGTCCGCATCAAGCATCTCTCTTTGATGTGTCTCTGAGACATCACATAGATATGACTCTGATATATGAACACTGTTATATTTCAGAGCGGTTATTATGTTCTCTGTATGATACATATTTAAGGCCGTTTTACACCAACATTTTTTAATTTGAAAACCGGCACGTAATTCACTTACGATTTTTGGAGTATTAAAATCATCGCTTAAAAGTAACTCGAAATAAACAAAACCGACACTGTACAAATGGCGTAACACACGCCATTTGCACAGTCGCTCAGAAATTTAAAACTGCGGGAAACACAAAGAAATGTCACGAATAGTTCTTGAACGGTACCAGATCAAGGATATGTGATGTATTATTAGGTACATCTCAGATACATCACTATAATGTATCTAGCGCCACGTATCGCAGTTCAGTTCAGATAACATTTAGGATACATATTGCTGTGGTCTGGCACCCCGGCTTTCGGAGATTCAAATTTGTATTTTTATTAATTCCAAATCATCTTTATCAATGTAATGATAGAGTTGCCGGAGTAAGTACATGTGTTTTTATTTTCTTTGATGCCATTTTGGTAATTTCATTTTCATTTTATATGTTGTTCGTTTAATTTGATAATTTTTATCATCTTTCAAGAAACTCATTACATAATTGCTGTTGTATTTAATTGTGTGCACATGTCAGATGTAAGATCAGTTATTGTAATTTGTTTTAGAAGAAATTGTTTTTTGTTTTAAGCGTTTAATTTTCCGTTTCCTAGTTTTCAATTTAGTTTTGAGTTATTAATCACCTCGGATTAGGTGAAGAGAAGCATTGTGCTTGTGTTTAAATTTCAATTATATTAATACACTTGTTTGTCCACGTTTAAACTAATTTAGTGTGTTGAAATTTTGAGACTACGTGGATTTTTTGTGCGAATTGGATTTTCTTCTAGAACAAATCTGTCTTTTGTTTGTTAAAGGATTTGCATCGTCCTTATTAATTGTAGAGTCTAATGCAGTTTTTGTTTTCGGCCAGAATCTTAAATTCACGGTTTCATTTCTGCATCATTGTAATTAAATGTTTTTTTTTCTTTTTTTTTATAATAAATTTAATGATTGTTAATGTCATTCAAAATTTCAGTTCTTTTATTTTTGATTACTTACGCCCTCACATTTTATTTTCATGATTAGTTCAATTTTGAAAATAACCTTGAGGTTATTAGTTCTTTTGCGCCCTAGTAATTTTTTTTTTTTATTTTTAAATTCATTTTGCATTTATGCTTGTACCATCAGTATGCAGCAATACGTTTATGTAGCATTTACGTATCTAAGTTACATAGCACTGTTCCTTAAATGATACTTAGGAGAGATGTAACAGACACATGTGTGTTTACTGGATAGCGATCTTCGTCTTTTAAAACCACCGTCTTAATGTTAAAACAATCATCACCTAATCTTATGCAGCGTGCTCAAGCATTCATATTCAACAAGGCAATCTTTTTACTAAGACTTGTTTTCTGGTATTATGCAATGGAATGTGTTTTTTTTCAGTTTATTCCCCGATCGATCTAATTCTCATTTTTTTTTTTTTTTGTTGAAGTTAGGTACAGATATACGTACATAATTCAAACCAACCGTAAAAATTTTGTAATTATAATTCATGTGTTCATAATTGGTAAGACTGCCTCCGTTCCACGCGACGCAGATAGGTTTCTTCGTTTCACGATGCCGGTACAGTAGAAATTCATCATAGTGCGTATGTCCTACGAAGATTCCGGCGATTATGTGGCTGAACCTGTAATTTGCCCAAAGCCAGCATAAAAACTCCGACGTAGTACGCCTGAAGGAGACCTTTCTAATATAGTCAAGAACTGTTCGCTGTACGGTTTGTAGCAAGTATCGTCGCCCGATGGCACGTGCGAGAGGATGTGAACTATTTCGCCCGCTTGCTCCGCATCGTACAAGGTGTCTATCAGCCATTGTAATTGGGTGACGATGGAGTTCGTTTCGTAAAGGATCCACCTGAAATTATAGATAAAAGTTAACTGTCACTCACTCTAGCCGTATCGTATATACCAATTTAATGTGTAAACGGGATTACTGTTCAACGCTATTATTCTGAATCCGGGTTCAACTTCTACCGTATAATATCCACCGTCTAGAATCGTATTCAAGGTGTTCTCCGGTAACCAGTTTTCGATCCAAATTTCTGATACCAGCTTATATAACCAGTTGTTCTCTAGTTTTGCATTCTTAACACTCGGCGGGGCAAAACTATAACAGAAATAGCTCCTAAATTCTCTCGATGACTTACCTTATAATAAACACCCGAGAAACATCGCAAAATACGTTATACCGAGTGGTCCACTTATCGTGCCCCCCCTCCCCTAAAAATTTGGAAGCAGTCAGTTTTATGAAAAAAAGTTTCAAGTACAAGTTTTACTACAAGAAGTGTCCTATCAGATGGTTATGCAGTCGTACACCAAGGAGAACATTTGAAGATCATGCGAAGGTCAATTTTTGTTTTTTTAATGGAACATGACATTTTTTTTCTAAATTCTGCAAAAGGATGTAATTGTGAGTAGAAAAGTAGTAAAACTCATGTGGTCCAAAAATTAAGATTCAGCGAAATATTCAAGAAAAACAAAATATAAATTGGAAATAATACATAAAAAATATAGTATTTTGAAAGCAATATGAGGACGTATTACAAAATAATTACTAACAGATTGGGAATTAAGGATTAATTTTCAATAATAAGTCATATTTGAAATATCGGATGTAGGTAATTACAAAGGAATTATGGGTATAAGTTGTTGTTTATATTGGATATTAATAGATCGTATGAATTAGTTGTTTGTTGTAATAATGGGTTATTTGTTGCCCTTTAATCCGGAAGTACCATGGCATCAGCCAATTAACTTTGTATTTATAATCCCTTGAAACTGCATAAATACCTTACAACCTAGGTAACAGACTTACTGTTACTTGTATCGTTGTGATAAAAGTACCACTATTTGAATATCAAGAATGGATCGAGTGACACGTGAAAAAATTGATATAATTTTCTGTTATGGTGAAGCGGGAAGAAATATTCGCGCAGCGTGTCGTTTGTATGCTGGAAGATACCCTGATAGACACCAGCCGAGTCGTACGTCCTTTCGTCGTGTTGTACAACAGTTCACTACCACGGGAAGTATTGTGAAGAAGAAACAAATGCGAAACAAGACTGCTACCGATGAAAACGCGCAAATTGCTGTTCTAGCAGCAGTGGCTCATAATCCACACGTCAGTACTAGAGAAATTGCCGGCCAGTTTGGAATCTCACGAACTAGTATTGGTCGAATACTGAAACACCAAAAATTTCACCCGTACCACATATCGATGCATCAAGACCTTTCACGTGAACTGATTTTGAACATCGTGTACAATTTTGTGAATGGGCTCAGCAAAAAATTCGCGATAACATAACTTTTTTCTCAATGTGCTATTTCCCGACGAATCCACTTTTACGAATCATGGGCAGATAAATAGCATAATATGCATTATTGGGCAACGGAAATCCAAGATGGTTACGACAAGTACAGCGCAACGTCCATGGAATGTCAACGTCTGGTGTAGGATTATTGGTACAAAAATAATTGGACCTTTCTTTCTTATTGGCAATTTAGATGGTAATAAGTACAGCGACTTTCTACACAATGTGTTACCTTGCACACTACTTGGAGATGTACCTTTAGAGCGCGAGCCACAAGTGTGGTACCAACATGATGGGTGTCCAGCTCATTATTCACGGGCGGCTCGAGAAATATTAAACGGGGATTACGGCGATCAGTGGATAGGACGCGGCGGACCTACACCTTGGCCTGCTCGTTCCCCAGATTTGACACCTCTCGATTATTTTCTGTGGGGTTCAATTAAAGAGAAAGTGTACCGTACTGCCCCAACAACACCGGAAATATGCAGCACAAGGATAATAAATGCCATGCTCAGAAATTACGGAAGAAGTGCTAATAAACGTCCATGATTCATTTAGTAAGAGAATTCTAAAGTGTATCGAGGTTGAAGGTCAACACTTTGAACACTTACTGTAATAAGTCCGAAGTTTCCGAAATAATTGTCCCGATTAAATGAAATTAGTTTAGCCCAGGAGTGATCGGATACTTTGTGTCTATTTACGTTATTCTTTTAATAAATTTTTTTCATTTTTTTTGTGTTTTTCTTGAATATTTCGCTGAATCTTAATTTTAGGCCACATGAGTTTTACTACTTTTCCACTCACAATTACATCCTTTTGCAGAATTTGGAAAAAAAGTGCCATGTTCCATTAAAAAAACAAAAATTGACCTTCGCATGACCTTCAAACGTTCTCCTTGGTGTACGACTGCATAACCATCTGATAGGACACTTCTTGTAGTAAAACTTTTTTTTCATAAAACTGACTGTTTCCAAATTTTTATGGAGGGAAGGGGGAGGGCACGATAAATGGACCACCCGGTATAACGTAAAGGAATTGGACAAAGTTGATAACTTTTGAAAAACAATATCAGCATTTAAATCAACATTAGAGATTAAGTTTGAATTATAGTGGTGCATATAGGATTTAAATTATTTGTGACAAAATTAGAATGAACAAAGTATACTGTTATACAGACATTATAAAATATAAATCAAAACTAAAATGGATTCCATTTAAGTGCAGCTCCTTTTTGTATAAAAGTATGTACTTAAGAAGAAAACAATTAGTCGGTAAAAGAACACGCTACTTTCATGTAAAATCAACAATTTTATGCGAAACACGATAAAAACCAAAAATTGCAAAAACTCTTCACTTAATGCAAGTCCCATTTCTCAGTGATAGTCCAAAATTGCTTACCCATTCACAGGATGAGCTTCGTGATTGCCGAGGATCGGCACAACGGGAATATCCGAAAAGTATTCATCCATTACATCGTATATCTGCTTTATGTCTCTGGAATTCATTTCTTTGGAGGTGCCCCACACCTTGTGACTGACAATATCGCCGGTGAAGTACACTATATCTACATCTGGCTAAAAAGAAAGGGACTCTACAGACGTTGACATATTCCTTAGACAGGCAATCAATCGCTGTTGTGAAAAAATAATTTTCCCATTTCCAACTCGTTTGTTTTGTATTAAATGTATTAAACAGTTTTTTTGTTTGTTTGTTCAATGTCGTAAGCGGGATCGTTATAGCCACTCTCGATGATGTCAAACACTGTTTGTGTAACTGCCTTTTCAGCAGTATTTTGTGTGAAGATGCAGGTGTACCCAGGTACTAGTGATTATACAAACTTGTTAATATTGTCAACACGTTCAATATATTTAACACAAAAGAAGCGATTATGGATACGTCGTAATTATCTTTAACAATATGTAATATTTGATAACTAACTGCAATTGTAACAAATGGAACCAGACACTTTATAATAATACACTTTAGTGAGTTAGACCACACTCTTATATAGACGCAGTGTTAATTTTATTTTTAAAATTTTATTTAAAATCAGTTGCATACATTGGCAATCATAAACACATCGATTTGCCAAGACGCGAAAAAGTAATTTATATTTACGAGATGACCAACAACACACAATTTTTTTTGGCATAACTATTTGTACGTATGACTTTACTTTTTTTTTAACTTGCAATTATTCAGCTATTCCATAAATAAAGTGTCTGAGATAGTATACACGGTGACCAGAAAAATATGGACAAATGCCACGTAGGACAAATTTCTGTTTAATTCTGAGTCCATAATCTTAATTGAGAAAAGTTGTACAGTGCTTTCTTGCCCTCGAGCTGCACAGTGCTACGCAGTTTGAGAGGAGGTGGATGGGTGTTTCATCCTGTTCCCCACAAAATCTACATTCAGATTCCTTTTCCAATGCAAGCTTACTTAGGTGTCCTTTCAGTCTATAGTGGCCTGAAAGTATTCCTGTTAATATGCGAACATTGTTCTTACTCAGGTTGACGCATTCCGTAAACCTCTTCTGGTTATAAGTTCCCAGAAGAATTTTACTTTGCCCCATTCGCTGGAGATTTTCCCAGTAGCTGGATTTTCTCTGCTCTATTTCTATTTTTAGTTTCTTCAGTATTGTACTGCTACTTAACCCGCAAAAGGGTTCAGACCCTACAAAAGGCATTCCACTCCCTTTTTTGCGAGGTTATCCGTTATTTCGTTTCCTTCCACTCCTGTGTGACCCGGAATCCACAGGAGGGTTACTTTATTTCTTTTGCCTAGCTCCCTAGCTAGGCATTCCCAGGCCATCTTGGAATTGATTTCATATGAGCTCAGCGCCTTGATGGTTGCTTGACGATAGTCAGACATGATGATAATCTCCTGCTTCCGATAATTTCTATCTATATTGAACTGGACACATCTTTCAATAGCGTGTATTTCCGCCTGAATATACTTGGATATTTTCCCAAGATTCGAAATATGTGGTTCTAGGCCCATATATTCCTATTCCAGTTCCCTCTGCCGTTTTGAGACCATTCAGTATACATTTGATGGCATTTCTATTCAAAGTTCAAGATGGTGTTATGATCCCACTCGTTCCTTTTACTAAGCTTTATGATGAATTCCTTCACAAAGCTGAATTTTTTAACTATTCATCCCGGGCATATCCCAGGTTTGATCACCGTCAGTAGATTGAGGCCTATGCCTAATCATTCCTTCCTTGACCATTCTGATGTGGTTACTTCTTACCCCGCCCTCTACTACAATATGGATGGGGGGGTTAAAATCCAGTACTACTTCGATAGCTGCTGTGGGAGGTTTCTCATAGCCCCCGTTATGCATGCACACTTAAGAAAGGACCGCATAACTTCCAAGAATTAAGATTATCGCCTCAGAATTGAACATAGAAGCGCTCTACCTGGCGTCTATCCACCCTTTTCTGGGCACCCTGTAGAATGGTAATGATATTTAATTAAATGTTCTATCCAATCAATTATTTATTTTAAATTCGCTGTGTCTACCGGTTTCGGCCTTTTGCCATCATCTGGACACACCAGTACGCCTAAGAGGAATCAGTGTGCTAGACGTACTGTGTGTCCAGATGATGGCCAAGGCCGAAACCGGTTAGGACACGCGAAATTTAAAATAAATTAATTGATTGGATAGAACATTTAATTTATCATTACCAATTCCACAACCAATCAAAACTTTCATTAACTTTACCCTGTAGAATGTTTCGCACAAACCCATTGTAGTTGTATGTACCAAGGAATATATCAATAAGAACGGACAACTTCATCGGGTTCATTCAACAGAGCAGGTTGAAGGTCGGAATTTTTTTCTCCCTGTGATCTAATGTGTCAACACTGTTTGTCCGTTCTTGTTGCTATATGTATTTCTTAACCATATCGCCTAAGACGAGTGAATAGTCTAGTGAACTTACGCCAAAATGGAAACCAGTGTAAATTGGGAGTAAGAATTAACTGCGGTTACGTACGTGTTGCTGATTAATGTGTTTGAAGGTCATTTCTATGGTATGCAAGGGAGTATCGCATAACCTAAAATCACCCCAATGACGCGCCGTATCCTCCGACTTGTTCGACATGCCCTTGTCCTTTTGGCAACACAACGGTTCCTTACACTTGCCCCAGCCACCGACAAGATAATCCGAATCGTAGTGGATGTCGGTGATGTGCAACACCTTGAGCGCTTTAGTCTTATCCCTCGGCCCGAGCAAGTACCTCTGCTTCTTCTTATTCCTCTTCCTCTCCCTCTTCTTCTTCTCCAACTTCTTTTTCCTAACCTTGTCCGGATCGACGGCTCTCTTTGTGCGTCGATCGGTTATCTCGTCGGGAATCATCGGTCCGAGCAAGTACTTCGACTTCTCCCTCTTCTTCTTCTTCTTCTCTTTCTTATTAGGATCGACGGCTCTCTTTCTGTGTCGATTGGTTATCTCGTCGGGGATCATGATTTCCATCTCTGGCACGCGTCCCTTACAACTCCTGTCTTGCAGCATCGTGGCGCAGACTCTAGACCCACTCAAATCGGGTCTCTTTCTAGCTATGTAAATGAACGTATCCTGCAACGGAAAATCTGCAGCATCTATTCGGTTGGCGCGTGACGGTAGAGTTGGGCAAAGTCAGAAATGATAATAAATAATCTTTTTATTCATTATTCCTGTATTCAATAAAATTGATTGTAATTTTTGTTTCGTCCTTTATACCAACAATAATCATTCATTATTCGTATAGTTTGATCCTATTTTAATTTTTAGTTGACTCTTATTGTGTAATGATAATAGTAATTTGTTAAATTTGTTTAGGTCCTAAGTGAAATACTTCAAAACATTGCAATTATTGTTTATTTCAGCATCGTTTCGTTGTTTTCTTAACAACTTCTACAAGGCAATTACAATAAGCCATCTACAGTGAGGTCGTAAATTGCCCCCCCCCCTCCTTGATAACTTTTGAATGGTATGAAATAGAGCAATGAAACAAAAACAAAGTGAAATTAGAGATAATTTGTGATTGTAATTTTCGCCTATAGAGATACGCACATGGCTTCTGATGTAAAATAGAGGGCGTAGCTATCTTTAAAATTTCAAATGGGAAGTAAATTCATTTAGAAGCCCATTTGGAAGATATTTCTATTACTTTTATAGCAAAGCAAACAGTTTTACGATTTTCAAAATTTTCACCAACTTATACAAGATTAATTGTTGGAGTATATACGTTACTTTTTCGATAGTCCTCGTATTCATATTGTGGTTTATGTGACTTAGGAAGCGATTGCTGTAAAATATGACATATTTTACAGTATGACGTTTTTGCAAAATTTAGCAAAAGTGTCTTATCTGTCAGTGTATGAGTCATGTGTGTGGGTGTCTATATTACAGTATACTGTAATTACAGGTTTTTGTACACCATATCCAAAAAGCGAATACGAGGATTATCGAAAAAAGTAACATAGGTACCCCAATAATTAACCTTGGATAAGTTGGTAAAAATTTTGAAAATCGTAAAACTGTTTGCATTGCCATAAAAGTAATAGAAATATTTTCCAAATGAGCTTCTATATGAAATTATTTCCCATTTAAAATTTTAAGGATAGCTACGCCTTCTATTTTACACCAGAACCTATGTGCGTATCTCTATGGGCAAAAAAATCACAAATTATCTCTAATTTCACCTCGTTTTTGTTTCATCGCTCTATCATAGTCCTTTCAAAAATTATGAAGGGGGTGGGGGGCACAATTTACGACCTCACTGTATAATTAAAAACCAACAAAATTATAAAAATAGAAAATTTTAATTTTTTTTTTAATTATCTTGTTGAGTTTCACTTGTATTTATGTCGTCAATTAGTAATTTTCAAGTTATAAAACATTTTAAAACGTCAGTAAACTTTTAAATAAAATACAGTGAACATTTTTTTATTATATTTTTTTATTAGATGTAACTAGGGCCAGTGACGCATAGACAATAGACAATATTCAGGAACGACATTAAACATATGTATGTGAAAACTCACAAAGTGGCACATCCTTCGACCAGATAAACAAGATTTTTTAAATGTGTGTTGTTTTTATGCAATTCGAATAAAACATATTCTGGTTTTTAGTAAACAACAAATTTTAAATGACAAATTGATTAATTTAAGTTAAAGGCATTAAAATTATTATTTTGTATATAATTATATTACGGCTAAAACGTAAACTCGGCTAGTTTGTGTACTATCCAGCTGGTTTACAGAATAACCAATCAGCTGGCTTATTTATGCCAAATTGACTTTGTAATAAAATAGCGACAGTAGTTAGTTAGTTTACAACTATGTTATTATAATATTCCGTTATTTATTTACTATGAATTGGGTTAGATATAATAGCCAGAAATGTTAGCTATTCTATAAACTAGCCGCATAATATGAAAATCAGAATAGTTTGTAATACATATTAACAAATACATTGGATATTTTGTAAAATAATAAGAGAATTCAGCGAATTTAGACACAAAATATGTGTTTATTAAGTTATTTAGCAAAATAAAACAGTTTCGGTTTTAAAAATATTGAATAATGTCTGTGGAGGTAGAATTCACCTTTTATATTTCACACTTGATGATGATGACTTGTACGCAAAACATATTGTGGTAAAGATATTTTATATTAGAGGAATGGAATGAATCTGGCAAATTTTCCAATTGAAATTAATTATAAAATACCATACACACTTTAGTTTCATGACTAAAAAAATATGATAACGATAGATATATTATATATTCATAGTCATAATTATTTCGAAAAAAATAAATAAATAAGTTTTCACTCCCTTCATAAAAAATAATTTCAACATTTAAAAGAAATTATATGCCCTCCATAACGGTGAAAGAATTTTTAAAATCGGTCCACTAGTTCCGAATCTACTTGCGGTAAACAAATAGACCATAAGGAGCGTACGCCAGACGAGGAAGCATCTTCTCTGTCTTAAATCAGCCCGCGCGTTTTGTAATTCACGTCTCCCATACAACGTGCGACAAACGCAATAGGAAAATTACATAGCGGCGCGCATGATAGACAAGGTCGTAGCCCATTTTATCCCCACTCTATCGCCCCGACTTTGTCGCTCTCATTGCAGCTGAGATAGAAGAGCGGAGTCCTGTTCACGAAAACGATTTTCACCCCAACTTGATCCGCATTCCACTGACCAATGCACGGTGCACCGATCGACTAAATCGTCTATAACTTTCTTATTTATTGATCGATATTCGTGAAATTTGGTATGTATGTCAAGGGAGGTGTGATGCATAAGATTATATGATAAAATTTTCAAAATATGGTTTAGTTTTATATTTAGGAGATAATAAACCCATATTTATGAGGTGATAAATATAAACAAAAATTAAAATTAACAGTTTTGTATATGTTTATTACGGCAAAATCGAGGGAAATTGATTCAACGAATCTTTTCGGTTTAAAGAATCTGGTAAAGAGAAGTATTAAATCTATTGATACTACATACAGGGCGGCTAATTTTAGCTGAGACGATTATGCTATTTGAAAAGTATGCGAGGTACAGAGTGATTTAAATGGGGAAAAAATTACGTATCTTACAGATAAATAAAATACATTATTAATAATTTATAGATGAATTACCGTAAACTGTCATATAGCCAAAATTCTATACATGACTGCAAGCAGTACAATCATTCCCTATTTCCTAATTTTACTTTATGATTTATTGTAAACGTTTCTAACTGTCAATAATGCAATACAATACGAATGATAGACATATTTTATTTGTCACTACCAACATGATATTTTGAATAAATAAAATAATGGCTTGTTAGAGGATAAATTTAATTGATCATGTTGTATTAATCTGGCAGATTTATCACGTAAATAAATAAATGAATAAATAAAAACTTCTAAAATATTAGAAAACATTATTCTCTATAGCTTTATAGCTCTAGGAGTATTTTTTAATGGCTTACAGGAGCAGAACCTTATTATTATTGGGTGAGATTTCCAATCACTTGATTCGACGATAACATGTATAATACGGAACAGGGAATAATGAATAAAAATTTCATTCCAGCGATTATTCGAATCAAAAAAAAAATCACCGAATGTTGCCCAACACTGCGTGAAAGACGTGAGGTATAAAAACTGACCGCTTGCAACTTGATGGTGCCGTCACAAACCTCTTCCGTTTCTAATTGTAGCACGGTACACATCTGTACCAGCAAATTAACGATATTCTCCGGTTTTATCAAGTCGTCTTTGACTTCCAGCACCATATCCACGACAATCTGACAGACGATGCATAGAAGCGGGTTGCAATTGCATTCGTTGCGAAATCTGAGCGCGCCTGGCATCGCTATACTAGACAGGAACTTGACGAAGGCCCCCGTCATCTGACCACCAGACAAGACCGCTTTTACACCCTTCATCAACTGGTTTTGAACGATACCCAGTCGTAACTTAGGGCCTACGATAGATTTAATTAATATTCAACTACTTAGGTACACACTAAAAAATTTAGGTAATTTTTTTTTGGTAAAAATCACTGTTTTTTGATAATTTTCCACACTGAATGGAGATAAATGTAGAGAAACTTAAGGAAAATGTCGAAATATTAGAAATTTTCCCATAATACAAGTATTTTACGTGAATATTATAGGAAGATCTCTGTTCCCTGGAAAAAAATCTGTCGCATTGTAATATTACCAAGAAAAATATTAATATCCCTTAGGAAAAAACTTAAAATTTCTTACAATTTGATTGAATTTTTAAGTAATGAGGAAATAAGCAAGCCGCGCATGCGTTAACTTAGGATGTTCTGATTCAAGTCAGACGTAAGCCGAAATGACATGGTGGTCTTGTCATTTCAGAACTATTATACTGATTATTAGTAGATAGTATTAATTCATATTAGAAAATCTGTTTCTCTTAATGCTTTAAGTCTATTACGCACTCTGCTACAATTTGAACATGGAATATCCAAAACAACTTGCTATGCACGTTGGAATTAATTCAACATTATCTGTTAAAAACTAACCCACACACTAAAAAAAATTAGGTAATTTTTCATGGTAAAAATCGCTTTTTTTTGGATAATTTTTATTAATTTATGGGGGTAATTATACAAAATGTTTTACGTGAATATTAATGGAAAAATTTCTGTTTCTTAGAAAAAAAAATCTTTAACATTGTAATATTATTAAGAAAAATACCAGAAAAAAAAATTAACATTTCTTGCAATTTTGATAATTACATCTAAAAATAATTATATTTATATTTATTCAAATAAATTACCTTATCAGCAAAAAAATATTTTTTGGATATACGACATCAAATACTTACGATTTTCTTAAAGAAACTATTTATTTCATACAAAAGTCGATACACTTACAGATAAAGTAGTAGTAGACTTACTTCAAAAATTGTATTACGAAACTGTAAATCAACACGTCACGATGTTCAAAACAAATAATAACAAAGGTCTCTAGCCTATGGTAGCAAATACGTTAAAATTATTCTAAAACTTCAGCAATTGCCGTGTAGATGGCGGCTCTCCTATTTCACTACATTAACTTTCCATACTCGATATAAGTTTTCTACATGGTAGACATAGTTATGAAATATTTATCCATTACTTGCCAGATAAATATTTCTTAGAATTGTTATTACAACAGTTGCCCAATTGCCTATTTGCCCTATATATTGCGCTTGATTTTTGCGAATTAACCGGCAATGTATAGAGGCAACGGGTAAATTTTCACATTTTGTTTGTCTTTTTATGCATTAAATTCTAATTAAATTACACTCTATGCCAGGGCATTTTCATTTCGACGATATTTCCCTTTTTGTTAGGAAAAAAGTCAGAAATACTGAACTTTTCTTTGTAATTTTACTTTTAAACAAGAAAAAACCGTCAAAATTATACAGTTAATTACCAGGTAAGAACTGCAACATACTGCGACCTGAAAAGAATATATCACATATGTTAACGAAGAAGAATCTTTTTTGTGTGTCTTCTTAAAAGTTATTTACTCCAAAACTATAGACATTGCGAAGTTAAAACTTTCTCAGATCCAATACTACTTTAGAAAAAAAAAAAATATAGCCAAATCTATGCAAGAGTTGATTTCATATCCGGTTATAGCCTCATCTAAAATATCAATCAATACCATTATTATTTTTTGAGTTCGCAAATAAAAATACGTTATGGGTGATTTTCTATTAAAGATCTAAATGCGCCATTGCATTCGAAAGCCATTAGAATGGTTTTGACGAAAATTTCAATCAAATAGGTTTATTAATAAAAAAATATGGGAGAATCCTGTTCAACATTTATCACGCGTTACTTCATAAATCTACTTTTCAGTACACTTACTTCGTCTTCAACGCCATACATTTTTTAATGTTACAATTCAAAGACAAAACGAGAAAAAGTTACTGACTTCCTCCTTCACAAAAATAACATAACAACAACTGTATATTATTATGGGATTGCATTGTATGTTAGAAATTCTCCATCAAAAATTATCAGGCCTCAAATGTTAAAGCAGAAGTATCATTATCTGGCAAATTAACTAGTGAATCGTTTAGAAAATAATTTACCGATATGTACTACTCACATTGAGTTCTTTGTGTTGTCCTGCGACTTTGCAAACCTCCATACCAGCCGACAAATCAAGATTTGTCGGCTGGTATGGCTCCTCTTACAATTCCCAGGAAAGCGACTGGACTGGGAAGGGAATCCTCAAACGGTTTTCCGATCAAGGTTTGCTTGCCAATATTAAACTCGATTTGTATCAATGCAATATGATTATCAAATTCCAATGTTTGGTCCACAACCAACTATCCTCTAACCTCAAGATATCGTAACCTATTTTCTATATTCCCGGTACAAAAGCGGTTATATAAAATCCAGACCAGACAATTCGTTCGATGGTGAAGGAATTTTACCTACATGCAGTTCGCGAGCTTGTTTTGAAAATACCACTCATTATTCACATTCCGAGTTAGTTTTCCAACTCAATGATACGGTTAGATTTTTAATAATGAGAATATCGTCGATAACATTCCACTACATTTGAACTCAAAAAATAATCACGGCTTATCGAAAACCTTACACCGTCCTTCCAATTATTCCGCATGATACCTTGATTTTCTCACGTTGGTATGACCGGACATACTACGGACGTAGTTTCTTATGTTACGAAATGTTTGTGCAATCATATAACTTTAGTGAAAAAGTCTTATCGTAAAAGACAACTATCCCTTAACATTGCTGATCTAAAGGCCATTTTTCTCAACTTACCCTGTGGTGTTTCGATGTCCGCCGCTATTATAGAAAAATTGGCCGCCTCTTCAGAATTGAAATCTTCTTGTTCGTCGGCGACCCAATACGCTTTGTCGTTGTCATAGTCTTCGTCTTCGTCCTTTTTTTCCGTTACTTTATTACTTTGTGTATTTTCACTATCGGTAGTACGGATTCCGATGAGTTGATGCAGAAGCTCCAGCCAATTGCTACAAGCGAGGATGTTCATTAATCCGACCGAGACTAGAAACAGCACCGCAATCCTCATCTTAATAAATGACATTCATTGGCACAGGAATGATTGTACGTTTTTTATGACTCCATTATGGTAAACGAATTTTAATATGTCATAATAATCGCACGTGGGCGCCGTCAAGCTACGATTATACGACGAATTGTAACTGTTTTTATCCAAGAATGTACTGAACAACGCAAACCTTTTTATTTTTTGTTAAGAAAACACCTGGGGACTTTTTTGCTTACAATTTTCCAAAATCAGCAACCTTAAAAAAAAACTTGGATAGGAAGGTAAATACAATTCAGTATTTTAACTCATTTATTTTCAACAATTAAACAAAAAAAAAAGCTTTTATAACAATCTTAAAAAATAACTTCAAATTTCGATAAAAAAAAATAACTTTTTTATTTACATTTCTCACGTCTTACGAATTACGTACACACAAAAATTATTTTTGCTAGAAACAGCTTTTTCTATTCTCCGTGGCTTCGCTGGCATACATCGAACACCAAATTTCCTTCCAGCATTCAGAATCGCATATATTATCTGCCCCGCGGACTCGAAATCTACAAAAGGAAAACGCAAAAATAATTATCACTTATGAAATGCCAAATTGTCGAGAATTAACTGTCAAACAGGCAAATTTCAACAATCAATTGTTAATTATCAAAATTCTGCACACATTTGAAATACTGGAGTGCTGCAGAAAGTTTAAATACACATTTAAAATGAAAAAGGCCAAATGTCAAACCTTAAATGTTAAATTATGAAATGTCAAATTGTCAAAAATTAACTACATATCAGACCGTCAAATGTCAACATTTCGACCTTTAATCATCAAAATTCTACGCATATTTGACGTTAACACTATAAATGTCAAATGTGAAATGTCAAATCTAAGCTAAAAGTACTAGAATGTTGTATAAAGCTTAAACCCATATTTATGATCAAAAGGTTAAATGTCAAATCTTAAGTGCTAAATCATAAAATGTCGAATACCCAAAAATTAACTGTCAAACAGTCGAATTTCTACATTTCGACTTTTAATTATCAACCTTCTATATATGTTTGACGTTAACACTATAAATGTCAAATGTGAAATGTCAGATCTAAGCTAAAAATACTAGAATGTTATATAAAGCTTAAACCCATATTTATAATCAAAAGGTTAAATGTCAAATCTTAAGCGCTAAATCATAAAATGTCGAATACCGAAAAATTAACTGTCAAACAGTCGAATTTCAACATTTTGACCTTAAATTATCAAAATTATACCCACATTTGACATTTAACACTATAATTGTCAAATGTGTAAATGTCAGATCTAACCTAAAAACACTAGAATATTGTATAAAGCTTAGACCCATATTTATAATCAAAAGGTTAAATGCCACATCTTAAATGCTAAATTATGAAACGTCTAATTGTCAAATATTCACTGTCAAACAGTCAAATTTCAGTCTTTAATTATCAAAATTCTACGCACATTTGACGTTTAATACTATAAATGTCAAATTTGTAGATGTCAGATCTAATCTAAAAACACTAGAATATTGTAGAAAGCTTAGACACATGTTGTAATCAAAAGTTTAAAGATCACATCTTAAATGCTAATTTATGAAATGACGAATTGTCAAAAATTAACTGTCAAACAGTCGAATTTCAACATTTCGACTTTTAAGTATCAACCTTCTATACATATTTGACGTTTAACACTATAAATGTCAAATGTGAAATGTCAGATCTAAGCTAAAAACACCAGAATAAAGCTTAAACCCATATTTATAATCAAAAGGTTAAATGTCAAATCTTAAGTGCTAAATCACGAAATGTCGAACACCCAAAAATTAACTGTCAATTTAACACTATAAATGTCAAATGTAGAACGTCAGATTTAACCTAAAAACATTGTAATACTATAGAAAGCTTAAATACATATTTATAATTACAAAGTTAAATTGTTAATCTTAAATGCTAAACTATCTCATTTTAAGTGTCAAAATAAGTAAATAAATTCCAACCTTCAATGTCAAATCTCAAATTTTAAATCTTCAAAACACTGATGTTAAAATTCTAACCATGAATGTCAAATCTTGAACACGTTATTGCGTCAAACGTCACCACCATAACCCAATTTCGATATATCTCAATATATTTCCCGCAAATAAATCACAATAAACACGCGCCACTTACTTGAAATTCATCTCCTGCAATGTCGCATTATACTTCATGCGATGAAGTAACACGTCGACATCATGCGGCGACAATCCTAGCGTTTCGTAATTCGTCCTGAACGAGTACAATTTGTACCACTGTGGGCCGCTATGAGGGTCCAAGTTGGCATCCACCACGTCGAAAGTCCACTGTTCGTAATCTAAAATATCCTGCGGAGGTGGGAGAGTGTACAATGAGAAAAAAGAATGGAAGTGGAGACGAATGAATGAAATATCGCTTGCTATAGATGGTTTAAACGTACAAAAGTATTGGCGTCCACCTCGAATATCCTGTAAGTGGGGTTCAGGTACAAGGTTTCGTGATAGGGAGTGAGGCTACCTCCGTTCCAAGCTACGTTGATAGGTCGATGGGGCTTCTCTAAGCTCCTGTAGAGGATCAACTCGTCCAGGTGGGAATGGCCGTTGAAGATACCTTTTATCGTGTCAGAAAATCTGTAGAGGCGTAATAAAATTCTAGATTATTAAATGAAACGTTTAAACATTTGTTGCATTTAATTGTAAGTAGATTGTTACACGTTGCATAATTGTTGTAATTTCATTATGACAATAGAAAGGTCATTTTAAATTGATTGATGTATTAAACTGACTTAACCACTTATATAAATCCAGCTGCAAACCAGTTGCATATTTTCTTACTAGTTTATTACGTTTCCCTGACGGTAACCAAACCTGGAACATGCTCCAGGGTGACATGTTAAAACGAACCAGCTTTGTGAAAGAATATAGTACAAAGTTTAGCAGCAACAGTGAGTTAGATCAAAACACAAAATTGAGTATAGAAATACCATTGAATGGTACACCGAGGGTTCCAAAATGGCAGAGGGTACTGAAGTAGGAATATATGGGTCTAGTACATTGATTATATATAATATAGATAAACCACGTCCATAAGAGGCAATAGCAACGCTTAAATTTGAGCTTTTGGACCACGCCGCTATAGTGGCGCCACCGTTTTCTGGTCCAAAATATAAGGTGGAATATCTAAGATCTCAACCTATGTTAACTCATTAGCTTGAACAGTGTTACGCTTCTAAATAACAAATGGTGCTGTTTATCACGCATGTACATTGTCCGCGCCTTATATGAAATATTCAAATTGTAAAACTTGATAATTGTAAGAAGATGCAGACAAACTATCGATACATTCATGCCTTAATTGTTATTCTATTATATTGTTATCATGCTACAGCTATCTACAATATAAAATAAATCGTACAGGACATATAATCGTAAGGTGAAAATCAGTATGATATTAAGTCTATGTTTACGTTCGATCTTCGACCGATATAGAAATACTTTAATTTTTATTTTTTTATTGTAAGTTTGAATAAATAGTATTAGTAAATGTTTATTTATATAACATTAATAAGTTCTCACTTCCGTTTTTCCTCCTAAAAAAGTATGTGTAGATTTTAAGACATAATAACTTATTGAACCAAGAACATGTGTTTTCATAACTTCCACTTTTTCCTAGGTGACGATATTCCGCATGTTGTGATAACGTAGGTATTTGTAAAAAAATATTTTTTTTTCTATTTGTTCAAAGTAAGCAGAGGGGTGAATGTCTTTTCACCTCTCTCGATCTAAGATCTAAGGGTCTGTTTATGAAGTAAACTCTTTATAATTTTATTAGATATTATTATTTTGTTTTATTTGAAAGCAAAACATATTATTTTGAAATTTTACTTTTCAAAAGCTATAACATTTTTGAAACTAACTAATTATGGTATTGTACGCATATGATTTCCTCTCAGGATAGGATATGACAGCTGTATGATCAGGATCAATTTTGTATACAGGAATTCCGAAAAAAGCGATTAATTTTTTTTTTTTTGCTCAAATTAAACGAATCTTCATAATTGGACATAGCGTTAAATTTGAAACAACATTTTCTCATAAAAGAATCTTCTAAACCCAAAAAATGAGATACTTTACTCTTAGCGTAGTTTCATATTTTTGACCTTCCCTGGTATACAATTAAATTTTAGGCAGATTTGATGAGGGTTATTTTAGTTTCTAGACATGTAGTGGCAATTTGTAAGAAGAAAGATTTACTAAATTCAAAGACAAACAAATTTCACATATGATGCGCACGTTCTACCGATCACTGTATGCTATATATTCCTTTCTTTTTTTATATTATTATGTTATATATTTATTATATTATATTTATTTATAAAAGTTATGTAAAATAATTAGTACTTCAACTTTTATTCACAACTTTTCCTCCTAAAACTACTAATAAAAGCTCCAGCATAAATGATATTTGTTTGCGCTCACGTTGTATATATTATAAATTTATTTAGTAAGCCATTAATTTGGTTTTACTTTAATTTATGTACGAGAATAAAAAATAAGGTTAAAGTATAGAAATTTTGATTTAAAATTATTAGTTGAAACACAATTTATATTCGATATATTTACCAGCATATATCACATTTTTAACATCTGTTTATTACTTTTTACGTATCCATCAGATTTAGACACGCAAAAAAACGACCTTTGTTTTTTGTTCCGTAAATATACAAGTTGTAAATTCAATGAATGTGCCACTCTCCACTAGAGTACGCCTATGTAGTTAGGTTTTCATAAATGCTAAAATAAATCTGACGAAAAATTTAATTTGAATATGTAGATATAAGCGACATCTAGTGACTATTTTGATAAAGTGGCTGTTGATATATCTATATTGTATATAATCAATGGTCTAGTACCAAGTATTTCGAAAGCTTGGGAAGATATCTTAAAAGATATAGTGATTGCAAATTTTGTGAATACCAATACCTTTTACTGACTGTAGTGCCTTATTTTTATTTTTTTTTGTTAGAGTACTTATCAAGAATTAAGAAATATTCTTTTAAAACTCACGAATATACTGATTTTATTGAAATAGAAACTCCATGCGACGATCTTTGTAATAGGGTAATAGCAAATTTATCTACAAGTTTCTGATTAAAATCTAAAATACTTTAAATAAAATTCTTTTCTTGAGGAAGCATCCCCAATGCATAAAGTCTTTCTTGTGCCTTGCTGTTTATTTAGAAAGTGTTTATTTTTTTCAAAAGTAGAAGAAAAAAACATCGTTCTGCATCAGCAGATGTCATCGGAATTGTTATTAGAGTTTTTAAAAGTTTGAAAGTTTCACTGAAGAAATTATGTCATACAGTAAAAGCAAACCCGAGATTGATTTTAAATCTTCCATTTCATAAATTGCGCTTAGTTCACTACAAAATTTCCGTTCGTCAAAATATGGGTGAGAATTGTTTCCTGACAGATATTTTTAGAAAAATAGAAGCTGTTCTCTTGGAAACAGTAGCTTTTTCGAAATGGTCTTTTCAACACTAAAATTTATTAATGCAAGAAAAACACACAGAGGACGAAATTGATTTATTGTGTTCTCTCAACACAAGTTCGAAAGCTCTACAAAAACGCATGCAATTATGTTGAGATTCTATGTACATCTCCAACGCCTATAAGCATGCATACTACCTGCTTATGATTTTACAGATTATCTTACAGACCTTACAAATATACATAGATTCCACCATTAATTATAATATTCAATACATCATACCATAATAGATATTATCCATGGACTTATGTAAACTAGTTTGTTATTATAACAAAAACGAATTTATTTCACTAATGAAACTCGTTTCAATTACTTAATCAAAGATTGTCAACAATATTTCACCGTACCAATGACACATTTCGTTCTGTATACTGGAAATTCACTCAATAAATGTAGAGTATTGATATTACGACCAGTACTTTTCTCAGTGTATGACTTTAGGTAATACAATCCTCTAATGTATCTTGGTTTTGTGGAAATTCTAATAATAAAATTCTGAATGTAGAAAATTACATGTTTATTAACATTTTGCCAATGTTAACATTGGCTTTCTCAAAATTGTAAATAAATCTGTAAATAATTTTAGTATTTTAAATAATAAAAAATTCTATTTTAACACGAGAAACAAAAACAAATTGAGAAATGGAATTATATTTTTGTAATCTTAACTTAATTATTCAAATTTGTAAAAAAAATTAAATATATTCATATTTGTAATCAACTTATAACTATTTTATTCTTATAGATTAATTTAATTAAGTTTATGTAGTTTAAATTTTTATTTTTAAATATTGTTTCGTTTTATTTAAAAATTGTGTGACATTTTAAACCAGATTATATTGAAATGTGCGTTTAATGCAAGTGTAAAAATATATGTGTATGTTTTTACTATCAATACTCTAAAGAAGTTATGTTTTATATGTACACTTCTCACAGGAAAAATCGGGACACCAGCAATTCAGAATTTTAAAATTTCTTGATTGTAAATACAACTTTCTGAGGACCTATACACTTATCATAGCCATAAATCACTTAATTATGTATATTACTGCGATCAAAGGTAACGACTAGAAATTTAAACAGAAAAATAAATATATAGAGAGAAAAAGGTTTATGTATAGAATAAACAAATCAGAGTTTCGGTGGCGGCGTTTCCTTTAGAAATACCAATGAAAAAAAAATACATAACAACAAAAAGAACTCTTGAATAGACGGCTTCATTTAGAAATATATATGTATTTAACTTGTTTGATGTTATGTAGAGATAATTCTTTTTTAAGAAAACATGTGGTGATGGGATTTTATTATTTAAAGTTATGTTACTTGTTAGTGTTGCTTTGATATTAGTTACTTACTTGGATTTATGCTCGCGAGTATTAGTTTAGCAATAGATAATATGTCAGTCAGCCTCCTCAGTTTTGGGATAATGTGATTTTCACATATTTATTGACTACACTATTATTGATGTATTAATTACTATTGTTGTTTAATATTCTTAAATATTGTATTACTATAAAGTTTTCTTCTATCTATAAAAAATTACCAAAACCAGGTTTAAGATTATTTATAAAATTCTTAAAGCAATTAAGTTCACAAAAGAAATTATTTATTTTATTAACCCTCCGTTTATTGTATTTTCAGGAAATATATCTTAGTTATCGCCTGTGTAATCTGACGTCGTTGATCTATTTTCTTGAAATATAGCCAACACTTGGTCTCTTTACAAACTGTCTTTATGTAGCACAGGTTTATTAACAATTATTTACAATATCATTGCATTTACATACATAACAAACATCGTAAGAAAGCATATTGTTCGTCAATTTCAGTTAGTACTAAAATATTTGTTTTTGGATTTGATTCATTTAATTTTAATATTTTCTCATTTCTACTGCCTGGAGCTGTGCTACAGACCAAAAGTGTTTCTATAAAATAAAATAAAAACATTGGATTACACAGGCGATAACTAAGATATATTTCTTGAAAATACAATAAACGGAGAGCTAATACAAAAAAATAATTTCTTTGCGAACTTAATTGCTTTAAATATTAAAACTGTTTTTGGTATATTTTTAAATAGATACACGAAAACATTAAAGTAATACAATATTTAAGAATACTAAACAACAATAACAATTTAAGAATACTAAACAATAATAGCGTAATCAATCATCTGTAAAAATCACATTGTCCCAAAAATCAGGAGGCTGTTTGAC
Source organism: Protaetia brevitarsis (assembly GCA_004143645.1). Lineage (NCBI taxonomy): Eukaryota > Metazoa > Arthropoda > Insecta > Coleoptera > Scarabaeidae > Protaetia > Protaetia brevitarsis. Next base: position 1,264,676 of record RXPK01000314.1, on the reverse strand, counting down.
ATATTGTCTATTGTTAACGCAAGTAACTAATATCAAAGTAGCACTAACAAGTAATGTCATTTTAAAATCCCATAACCAATGTTTTCTTAAAAAAAGAATTATCTCTGCATAACAAGAAACAAGTTAAATACATATACTATATTTCTAAATGAAGCCGTCTATTCAAGAGGCCTTTTTGTTGTTATGAATCTTTTTTTGCATGAATATTTCCGTATTCGGTATTTCTAAAGGAAATGCCGCCACCGAAACTCGAATTTGTTTATTCTATATATAAACCTTTTTCTCTCTATACATTTATGTGATTTATGGCTTTGATAAGTGAATATATCCTCTAGAAGCTGCATTTACACCCAAGAAATTTTAAAATTGACGATTGCTGGTGTCCCGATTTTTCCTGTGAGAAGTGTACGTTGTTTTGGTAAAATATAAAATCGAAAGTTATACACGGCTGGTTGAATAAGTTTATTTTATTTAAGAAATTCCGATTTACAATATAGAAAAATGTGTTTGATAAGTTTGCAATATCCTGCCTGTCATTAACAGAATTGTTATGTTTTTTTTAATTCGTATCATTTCCAGTACGGTTCTAACTTTATAATGGTTTTCTCTATTCAATATCTCAGTTTTATTGAAATGAAATGAATGATTATGGTTATTCATGTGTTTTTAAGAGCTGTGATATTAGAATATTTGTGGCTATTAATACAGTCAGAAAGGTGTTGCATGGTTTGTTCTGTGTATACTCTATCACAATTATCGCATGGAATCTTATATATAACACGTGTTTGTTTCAGCTTCCGTGTTGTGTCTTTAAATTTTGTATGCAAAAATTGGAGGTTTAGGTAATACATCAGTAATTGTTAATTCCATTTTACAGCGATCATATGTTTAGATAGAATCTTCGATGACGTTAGCAATTAATTACCTATCTACGATCCTCCTAAATCTGATGACTCCAAACCTTTTCCACGTCTCTACCATTCGATGGCACGTGCGACAAAATGTGCACAACTTCCCCGTTTTTCTCCGCCTCGTACAGAACGTCCGTCATCCACTGCAACTGGCCGTACGGATCCACATTATCGATCAAAAACAGCCACCTAGTTTCAGTCAAAGGGAAATCGGTAATCGGGCCCAGAATGGGCAATCACGCCGGCTTAGCTCTATATGTATGTACTACCTACCAATTGTAAACGTAAGCCGCATTACTGTTAATCGCTATAATTCTCAGACCGGGCTCTACTAGGGTGGTGTAATAGCCGCCCTTGCGTATCGTTTCCTTCGTGTCTTCGGGCAACCACAGACCCCACAATTCGGCCATTTCGTCGAATAGCCATTGCGTCGATAGGGTTTCGTCTGGGTAGTTTGCTGGGGAAAAACTAAAAATGTATTTAACGTCATTTACATCAATTAGCGAAAGAGGGTATACGATGAAATATTATGTGAGAATAGTCCATATTTTTAATGTTAGAATGCGCTAAACTTTATGGGAATTGTTAATTTAATTACCCAGTATGACTACTTAAGTTGAATTCATTTAAGTGTTTGTGTCATCCAAATTTTTACTTTTTTTATTGAATATTATCATTGGTTTTTATTGGTGATTTTGGTCATCATTATTGAAACTATTAAAGTATTATTAGAACATTTATTTGTAATTTCTAGGTTCGGATTTTTTCATTTTAACCTTTTTCAATAGAATACAATTATATATTACTTTTTTTTTTAAATAATATACCGTGCTTTCAAATACTTTTCTGATTAGAGTAGGCTGCTTTTTAAGCAAATTCTTTAGTAAGATTGGCGACACTGGGCTCAGTGACAAATCTAATTTAGAAACGGTCGCATTGTATTGTATTATTTTATTATAACATGTTAAAATTACAACAGAAAAATCGAAAATTACTTTAGAACTGGGGCCTGTTACATAAAAGTACAATTACAATTTACAGGTGATATTCTTTTTACAATTTGTAAACATTTGGGTTACAGGGGTTGCAAAAATAAAAAGTACAAATTTTTAAAGGTTCCTATAAATTTAACAATTTTACAGGAGGATTCTTGTTATTTGACAAGCGTTTCCGAAAAGATTTGACAGGTGACAAACTACAATTTTACATATAATAATAAAATTGTAATACATATTGAACATTTTTTTGCAAAATAACATTTAATCCAGTTAAACAGTTTGTGGGTAGTTTTCTGATAAGGGATTATTTTGCACACAGAAAGCGAGAAATATTTTTTCGACGCGAGCAAGAACATTTAGGCCCAGAATTAACAACACATCCAAGTATTTGAAGTCAATGAACGCTTTCGATGCCACGATAAAACTTGAGGAATTGTTAAATGTGATTGGTGGTATATTGACATGTGAAGCAGCAAGGAATAATGCCCTATCTGCTAAACAATGGTTGCGTATACTCTTCATTGGCTTGGAAATGGAGGCCAGTATCATGGTATTTTTGACAAGCATGGGGTAAATAAATCCAATGTTTTCGAATAATTCATACTGTGGTAAAAGCAGAAATGATATTCTGTCCTCTTGTATATATTGGCAAATAAACAGTAGAGTAGTGCAGACATTTATAAAATTTGCCACAAAAGCTAAACGTCATTGCTGGTTGACGAACTCTGATTATTTGATGTACCGCATTCAAAATGACCACAGTTATTGATAGACATGAAGCTTCCTTGGATTGTATTGCTTGTTATGGAGTCAGACTGTGATTTTACTACATCAGTGCTAAATGGCATGGATCGCTTCATGATAGTAGAATTTCTCAAGATAGCTTCATATATTGGCGCCTCGTAGGAAAGTGCGATACTCATACACAGCATTACTAATCCTACAGGGTCGAAATGTAGGGATCCAGCTATTTATAAAATTTAGCATGGAAATATAAAATCACACGAGGCTAGTAGAAAACTCTCTAGGAACCTGAAGGAAAGTTCCCCTGTCTTAAACCTACTCCGTTTACAGCTAATCTTTTGCAGGAGAAGTATTAGGCAGATTAAGAAGTCTAGTATTTAGCAGATAGTGCATATTCCTTGCTTGTTTCACCTGTCAATCTACCACCAATCACGTTTAACAATTCCTCAAGTTTTATCGTGGACATTCGAAAGCGTTCATTGATCTCAAAATTACTTGGAAATTTTTTCTGGGCCTAAATTCTTGCTCTGCGTCACTAATTATATCTCACTCTCTGTCTGTTGCAATTAATTATTTTCATTCAGAAGAACTACTCCACATACGCTTAATTGGATAAATGTTATTTTGTAAAAAAAAAAAATTGCACTTACGAAGTCGTTCAATATTGTATTACAATTTCACTATGATATATAAAATTGTGAATTCACCTGTCAAATCTTTTTCGAACGCTCTGTAAAATAATTAGAATTCTCCTGTAAAATTGTAAAATTTATAAGAACTTACAAGTTCCTACTTTTTATTTGTAAATTGTAATTGTACTTTTATGCAACAGGTCCCCTGGTCGAAAATCAGACAATGAGGAATGAGTTTATTTCATTAATCAGTGCTTACAGGATTTCCGCCAACAGTTTTCTAATCTGGCAATTACTTATGCGCAGCTTTTAAGTCATGTTCATGCTTGTATCGTTGACACATTTAGTGCAACTATGGCAATAACTCGTAAACCTGGCGGTGATGCATTTAAAAAACGATCTATATGACAAAATATTTGTGGATCTTATGGCTAAAGACAATTATTAATTCAACAACGACGTTTCAACAATTGAATGTCTTTTTCAAGTTTTTATAAGTAGTGTAAACAATTACTATAGTATGAAAGACTTCCATTTACTATTATGCCATAACATAATGTTGCCCTGTCACTTACATATAACATTTTAAAAAGATGCTATGATCACAAATATTTTGTCATAGAATTAGAATATAATTGATTAACTAAAAAACGAACTGCAAATCGCGTAGAAGATATTCGACATCGAATGGATATTTTAACATCTTTGCACACATTTTGGTGACATACAAACTGTCAAAATGCAATATCATCATAGTGCGAGTATGCAGTGTGACCAACGATTAAAAAAAAACATAGCCTATTCTAATCACGAAAATATTTGAAAGCACGATATAATATGCACTCACCAGTTCGTTCAAAATTTATTAAAAAACAACTAAACTTATAAAAATCACAAAATAACAGAAAGAAAAAAAAATTATCAATGAAGCATTGTAAACACGAATAAATGTAACCTAAATGAAATATAATTAACCACAGTTACAATTGCATAATAATTATTTCGACATTCATTCAACATTGAACTGGTTTTAAATTATCTTTCGAGAAAATGAAATGTTAAATAAACTTTTGAAATTTTGTTTGGAATTTCGATTTTCATGTTGATGTATCCTATATCCTATAGGAGTTCCTCCATTTAAAATAGGTCGCACTGTATTTGATGATATGCTCTTAGAATTATGTAAAATATTTGTATCTCTTGTTTAGATAACTTAATTGCCACGTAAGTAACCTATATATACATGAATATAAGGAAATGCTTTTAATATTCTAGTCTTTATACATAAGAACTAATTAAAATGTTTCTTTTTTCTATTTGCGTGTAAATTATATAATGGAAATATGTAACCATAGGCAACAGGAAAATGTCTACATTCTCTTCATATCTGGAAAGAGTTGCATAACCTGCATTCAAGTGTCGATAATTTAGATCGATTACCACATGTAAATAATACCTACATTGCACTTATTAACAGCAAGGGTCTCATCTAAACCGAATACATTCAGGAGAGCTAAAGATATAACGGTATAATGAATCATAAAACTGTTTGTCTAAAACTGAATGATAATGGAACTAAACTATTGTGTAACATTCGTAAAGAAATTGCAACATGTATATAATAGAGCGAATAAATTACAGGAATTCAGAGGCAGGTATACTCATGAGTAGGTGTCTTCTAGTACGTTATGTAGTCGAATCGGTATTCCTAGTGCATGTGTTCGAGTTTTGTCCAGCTCTGGTAATTAGTATGAAGGTATAAAAAAAAACGTATTAAAGTGTGAAAATTGTCACGCTGGTAACAACAAAATAAGCAATTTTTCCTATGTTATTAAAAAATAAAAAAGAAAAAAAAAATAGGATGTTTTGCATTTTTTTTTTTGAGAAAATGTAAAATTTCACAACTAAACGAAACGATAAAATCACTCATGCATGTGCGTGATTTTTCGTCATTATTTTGTAAACACTAACAAACAGAGAGTGAGTCAAAATTCATCTGTAACAAATAAAAAAGAAAATTTCATATAAGCAAAGCGAATAATTAAGAACCTTCTCGCCGTTTTGACTTTTTTAATGAGTTAATACCGTGCTTTCAAATCGGCGGGTGTAAATTAGACACCAAATGTATGGATCTACCCGCCCAGCAGAAATGATCGCTTAATCCTACATGTAATCTAGACACCATTGTACAAATATATGCGAATCGTTTCATTCCAAACTAAATAAGGCCAGGAATACATTGTTCTGAGGTTTGTGTTGTCATATGCTGCAATGCGTTATGTTGTGACTTGTCGTAAACATATTTTTCTGATGCATCGTGTCGATTATGTTAAAAATAGTCGCTTGGTTTAAAATGTTTTGGTGTATTTTTGTTTTGTTGCACCATGATTTCAACCTCATCAGACGAATTTGAATAGGAAATTGTTGTTATTTGTTTTACAGTACCCAGAAAAGAAAAATTTGGGTACATGAAATAAATATAAGATAGAGAATCTTTTGGCAGATATCATACTCTGGTTAATAATCGGTTTATTACAGATGAAGAACATTTCCGTGTGTAGGTACTTTAGGACGTTCAGAGAACAATATGAAAGTTTACATGGAAAAATAGAAAAAGAATTTAAAAAAAATGAATGCAAGCTTTCGAAAAGCGATCTGTACAGTATGTCCGTTTATACTTTGATCCTTACTTACAGACTGTATTATTTAAGATAGAAAAACACTTTAAATACAAAAGTTATAGGATTTTTGCTCTATTATCTTTCACAATTTTCAAAATTGAACAGCCTACTCGAACCAGAAAAGTATTTGAAAGCATGGCATATTATATTAGACGTTTTCGATTGTACATTGGTTTTAACCAGGTATCATTCGGTTATAACCAATAGTATTCGAGTGTGTTTTTCGTGACGTCACAGTTCCAACCTGGTTGAACCAATTTTAACCGAAGTCTGGACTTGGGTACTAAACGTTTTTAGCAATATACATAACCTCGTCTTACTGTTTACAGCTGTTTGCAACGGGTGTCAATCCTAAGTTTTCATCAGTTGTAGAAAAAGTATTAAAAATGTTGCTTTAAATTTATAATTAATAATATAAAGGTGAGTTAAGAAACTGATAGTATAGTTATAGATAATTTAATCCACGGTAAATATAAAGATATGTGTTTTACATTTATTCTTAATAAAATTTCATTTGCAGATGATAACTTTATGTATAAATTTTTTGAGGAGGCCATTAATAGCGGCAAATTAAAGAAATACGGCTTATGCGATATAGGAAACTTTTACAACTACACTATTAATTGAATAATCTTTTATGAGTAACATTCCATTAATATTAATTATTTTAATTAATATCGTCAACTGCGTTACGGAATATGTGCGTATTCTAAATCAGTAAAAAAATTGAAGTTTACCAGGAAACCCAGCGATTTCTGGCTACTGAAATACGTAGCTTCCTCTGACGTAGGCCAAATAATTATCTTACTTGATATTTTTACAATGCATTCTAACAGTTCATTTATTAGTACACATGCTGTTGAATTTGCAACATTGAAGCGATCTGCAATAGACGCAATTGTCTCTCCTTTCGCTAAATACCAAATTTCTAATGACACTGCCATGCATCCGCCTATATTTTTTCTTGTAATATTTGAGTGTACTAGACGGACTAAGCACTGAAATGTATCGACTTGCATTCTAAAATGCGTATAAAAATCATGCGCCAGATATCTATTAACCCAAGTTTCGAAATAATCTGGTATTCTCTCATATCTTACTCTTTCGTATAAAGGAATAATTTTATATGCACAATTTTTTAAAATGACTGGCAAAACATTCAAACTGTTATTTGGAGAATGTGTGATATCGTCCAACAGCCTAATGCAAGACGCAAATATTTTCTTTTCAGTAATTCTCTTATACATTTCGTAAAAAAAGGCTAGTGTAACGTTAGTATTTCGAGAATATAAAGCCGAATGTTATAACCTACAACAGTTATAACCAAACCTGTATAACCGTTTACATTCGATCGGATAACTTGTTAATACCGGGTTCTTACCTATCAGGGGCCTGTTGCATAAAAGTACAATTACAATTTACAGGCGATATTTTTTTACAATCTGTCAAAATTTGACTTACAGGCGTTGCAAATATATATATATATATAAATAAGTAAAATTTTGACAGATTGTAAAAAAATATCACCTGCAAATTGTAATTGTACTTTTATGCAACAAGTCCCAGGTCATGGTTCGAGCTCATTGGTTAACCAGCTGTGTACAATCGAAAACGTCTATTGTATAGAATAGAAATACTAAGTCCATTGAATGTCAAACTTCAAACGTTACGTCATAATCTCGAATGTCAAAACTTCATCTGTCAAAACTCGAATGACAAACTTCAAACGTCAAATCTCATATATGCAATTTCGAAACGTCGAAAATCCATGTTGCAATTTCCCTATCACCGATCGCATCATCAACCGTTAAAACTTACAGATTCACTGGATGCGTCTCGTGATTTCCCAACGTGGGAAAGATCTTTACGTCCGGAAAGGCCTTCTTCATCTCGTAGTAGACGGCGGTGATCAACCTGATGTTACTGGGGACGCTCGTGTTCCAGATCCTGTGGCTGACCACGTCCCCGGTAAAATAGACGTACTTGAAGCCGACCTAGAAAACAGACAGAGAGTCGCGAATAACGACGGCTCTAAATGACCCGCTTCAAGCGCGGCATCACAGCCTCTCTCATTTCGTTATACAATGTATGTAAGTACCGGATTCCGTTGCATGTGGCCGAACGCTTCCAGGACGAGATTGTAGGGCGAATCGCATTTGCCCCAACTGCCCCAATAGCCCGCCACGTCCTCGTACACGCTTCTGACCACGTTATCGCCCTGACAGCAGAGGAACTTATTGCAGTTGGAAGCGCTGCCCGGAACGTACATGTCGTCGTAGTGAATGTCGGTTAGGTGTAGGACCCGGAAAGGTTGAGCTTTGACGTTTATTGCCTACAATGATTGTATTAGGATTGAATATAGTGAAATATGTACCATGCCGTTTACTTCTTATATTATCTATCTGGTCATGAAGAAGAGATAGAATGCATATGTATGTATACACTGCCCAACAGATATTATGTTGCCGTTTATATAAAGCAAAGTTTAGTAAAATTTTCCACCATTTTGACACGCGGTTATTGGATTAGTATACAGGGTGTCCCACCGAACTAGGTCATTAGACTTTTTTGAGCTTCTAACAGGAATTTGATTTTGAAACTTGCAGTATAGTCATGGCCGACTGTGGTCTATTTAAGGAAAATATTTTCAACTTTATAGCGCTTTCGGTATACAGGGTATTGATATCAACTTTCTTATTTTAAATGGAATAGTACAATTTCTATCGGTACAATGAATGTATCGAGTCATTTACAATTAGTTTACATAAAAGTTCCCTATCCCTAAACTCGACCGTTTTTGAGATATTTGCAATTTTGTTGATTTTTTGACGTTTGCACTGTTTCAAGTGAAATTAAATAGCTGATGAGGTATTAGATATTTAGTGGGTCTACTAATGTCGGTGTAAGTACAAAGACTTAGGTAGAAAGTGTTATGGCGATAATGACCAAATCACATACAAGGTGTTCGAAAACGCTTCTCCAATGTGGATACTTTTAAACCAACAAAACTTTTTTATTTCAATTAGAACATGGTATTTTTTACTACAGCGTTGAATGCAGCGCAAAATTGTACGTCGATTGACATTAGGGTTTGGTATACTTATTTTTGATAGTCATAGTAAAATATGACTAATTTTCAAGTTTCGAGTAAATACAATATTTTTTCCTAAAAACACTCTGTATATTATTTTTCAGAATGATGCTTTATCTTTTTTTGCATTGTTTGATTTCCATATCTGAGATATTTATCACTGAAAATTTTCCAATTATTAGCAAATTTTATGTAATTGTAATTATAAAATATTAATAAGCCATAATTATTATTCGACAGCAAATTATATGTTAATATTTTTGCCTGCTTATTAAATACATCGAAAATAAATCAAATTAAAAAAAAAACCAAGAAACTATTATTTTGAAATAACATTTATATTGGACATTTTCGAAGACTTTTAACAGCTTGTTCCTGATTTATGTTATCTGTCTGTATCGCTTAATACCCAGTTTAATATAAAAAGCCAAGAGCCTTATATAAGAAAATATCTGGTCTAGTAAGTGAACAATATTTGAAATATTATGGCTGTATTTAGGATATCTGCTTTAATTTCCCTTTATATTTTATTTTCTTGAGGTTTTAATTCACTGCAAATAAGTGTAGGTATCTAATCATTGTTACATTCTTCATGAATATAGAATAAGTTTAAAATGTTATTTGTATATGTAACTTTCAATGTTTTTCTTATTTCTTTCGATTTACAATATTTTACTTGTTAGAAGAAAATATGTGAAGGAGTTAACAGCATTAGGACTTATTATAAAAGATCTGACTTGTTAATACTACATAGGTTTACCACTGCGCAATTTGGTAAATTACCAACAATGGATATCGCTTGTTTGTTAGCACATCTCATGGTCGACTAATATCTAATAATGAATGTGCGTTCTCTATGACTAAAAGATATTACTATTAGTAAGAAATTAGTGAACGTTAGATATCTGAAACATAAATATTTAGATAGGTTAGGCAAATAATGTACAGAGTGTTTTGTAGGAAAAAACTCATTTTATTTGGTTGAAACTTGGAATTTAGGCAAGTTTTTAGTATTTTTTTTTTGCAAGAAATGCTACTATTTCGAAAACTATTAAGAATAAGCATACCAAAGCCTAATATCAATCGATGTAGAATTTTGCGCTGCATTCAATGCTGTAGTAAAAAATACCATGTTCCATTTGGAAGAAAAAAGTTTTGTTAGCTTAAAGATATCCACATTGGAGGCGCGTTTTTGAACAGCCTTTATGTGATTCAGTCATTATTAGTAGAACCACTAAATATCTGCTATCTCATGAAATATTCGATTTTATTAGAAAGAGTGCAAATGTCAAAAATATCAACGAACATGAAAATATCTCAAAAATAGTCGAGTTTAGGGATAGGGCACCTTCATACAAACTAAGGTTTGTTCGCTGGTGTTACACTTTCTACACTGGCTTGTGATTAAAATAAGATAGAAGATTTACTCTGTAGGTACCTAAGAAAGATAAAACATGGACCAGTGTAATTGGTGTAACACCAGCGAACAAACCTCTTGTTGGAAATGACTCGTCAAATTCATTAGACCGATAAAAATTATACCATTCCATTTAAAATAAGAAAGTTGATATCAACACCCTGTATATCGAAAGTGCTATGAAGTTGAAAATATTTTCCTTAAATAGATCACAGTAGGCCATGTCTACACTGCACGTTTCAAAATCAAATTTCTACTAGACGTTAAAAAAAAATCTAATGTCCCAGTTCGGTGGGACATCCTGTATATTGGTTTTGCACGGCTACGTGTAGAATAAGGCAATTATACAAGTCAGGCGGAAGAATTGAAATTATTTAATATCAACAGGAAACATAGGTGTAAAGAAATCCGTTCTACAGCTTGGGGACAAAATTGGCAACTTTTAATATTGAGAAAAAGGAATCAAAGAAGGTCTAGATGCTCACAAAATTCTTTAATATCACACCACCGGTTTCGCCCTATCCGAACATCCTCAGTGTCATATAAGGTTGGTATTCATATACTGTGAATACAGACACGAACACGATACATTTAGTTAGAGATATAACTTGTCATTCTTGTGTATTGTTTGTCAATTATTAATAAAGTTATTTATTAATACCATCTAGTATTAATAGTCAAGAGTGAGTCAAGATACATAATATAACACTCAGGTGAGCTAAAGAAGTATCATATAATAAAAGTGTGCAACAATTATTAACAAAATGATATTGTATAATACTTAATATCTGTATAGGCAAGTATTATATGAGTTATATTTTTACTAAATATACGGCAATATTTACCTGACTCTTATTGACAAACTTCCTTTCCGGTATATTGATCTTCCATTCCATATGCACTCTGCAACTATGCATCAACCGACAAACATGCGAAGCAGACGTTTCGATGTTCGCCTGGACTATGTGATGGATGATTTTCTGCGATTAGAGTAGTTTTTTTTTTCTTATTATTATTTGAGAGATAATACACGAATTAAAGTTATCCGTCACCCATCAGTGACACACGCACATACCGCTTGTTCGCGAATAACTTCTTCGCACACGCTCACATCGTTGTCGTAAGCTGCACAAACGTACTTCCCGATAAAGGAGATTTGATTCGGCGACAAGCTCAGGTTCCTTATTAGAAATTTTACCGCCTTAGCTCCTATCCTACATCCGTAACATTCGGCACTCTCAGATTCTTGAGCCATGACAAATCTAGCACCTATAATATAAGTAACTAATATGTATAATTGAAACCCGAATTAAAATAAGTGTAACCCATTTTTTTATATTTACAAAAGTATCTACATGGAATATTATACAGGGTGCTTCCTAACCTCTCCGACAAAATACAAATTTTAAGCCGAAAATGTGGTATAATATTTTTTTTTCGAAGGTAGCTTCATTCCTTTTTAATTTCAAGCAATAATTTTGTCAGAATTACTTACCTTATCTGTTAACGCCAGCTCTTTTATTCCTTAATCAAATTTAATATCAAATCTTACTACAAAATTTCATTATTCAATAAAGTTTTACTACAATACTGACATAACCTACATATAAAAGGAACATAAATTGCATATTACTTGTCGTAAATGCAATAGTGAATTTTCAGTAGGATTTTGCGTACAGTGAAGCTGGACTGTTAAATCAAGGAATAAACGATCCTTTGATTTCAGATGTTTTGATCTCATAAATTATTTTTTTTTTCTGTATGTGACGTTTGCGAATTCTCATTGGTCGATATACAATGATTTTCCGATAAATGCACCAAATCAACTTTTTATAACCGTGTTTAAGTAAAATAGGAGAAGCGCCATCTTTACAACAATGGCTGTATCACAAATAATCAAATATTATACCAGTATACATATGGTCAAAGAAATGTTCCACTGGCATACTATAGATGGCACCACAAGTACTCTCTTATGGAAATATATTACCACTACAAATGCACAACAATAGAAAATGCTGGTGGTGCCATCTATAGTGCGCCAATGGAATATTTCTTTGACCATATGTATACTGGTATAATATTTGCTATAATATATTGAACTACATGGGTAAAAAACTTCGCTATAATAATAATGCTTGGATCACAGAACCTGTTTACAAAGGTGTGGGCTTAGGTTTGGAAAAAAAAGTAATTTGAATATAATAATTAAATTAACTACAATTGCGGTTAGCGTAATCCTTATTTCTTAATAATTAATAATAATAAAGACTCTAAACGCATACACTCAATAAGACTAATTTACAGTGAATAAAATAAAATAATGCCAATTCTTGCATGTTAGAATCATGTGATGGGATGATCTAAGACACAGGTGGCTACTCGCCATTTCATTAGCTAGAAATAAAATTTGAATTAAATTTTGAATCAACTGCATATTTCGCCCAAATATATGGTTATTCCCCCGAACTAACAAGTTTGTTTGAGTTAACAAAGTATCGATGTTGTCTCAACAATATGAAAGTAATAGAACCAATCCAACATTTTTACAACGTTGAACTGTACAGTGTGTTAAAAAAAGGTTGTCGTATATTTAACCCAATTATAGTACTGGTGGAAATAAACAAAAAAGTCTTAGTCAACATGGATCCGCAATTCAACTGTTTTTGACATATAGGCGATTGCATATTTTAAATTAGAAAAAAACATTTTTCGGTTTTGAGAATAGTTCCCTTTGTCAAACAACTGATTGTGACTTAAAATTAGTTCTGTCAGACATCTGTCATCAGATTATTTATCATTTGCGTCATTTTTTTTTGGTTCTCAAATTATGCATAAGTACACAAATGCAGAAATGGCCGATATGCATTTTATGTACGGTCGTGCGAATGGTAATGCCACTGAAGCACAGCGTATGTATGCCGAAGAATCTCCAAATCGGTTGTTACCGAGTGATAAGATTTTCTCAAGACTTCATATCCGGCTGTCCGAAACTGGTTCATTTAAAATTAATGGTGGTTCTGGTAGACCTAGATCAGTTTCTTCTCCCGCTGTAAAATTAGATATTTTGAGACGGGTAGAAGACAACCCAAATATTAGCACTCGAAGACTTGCCGATGAACTGAACGTCAGTCATCCTCTCATTTGGAGAATTCTGCGGGAACAGCAGCTCTATCCCTACCACATTCAATGCGTGTAAGTTCTTGCTCCTCTCGATTACGATGCACGTAGGGTTTTTTTGTCATTGGGTTTTACGAAAGCTGGCAGAAACTCCTAATTTTGCGACTCAGATTTTATTTAGTGACGAGGCTGGGTTTACAAGAGACGGAATATTCAATTTTCATAACAATCACGTCTGGGCAGATGAAAATCCCCATGCTGTTGTTGAACTGCATCACCAAAACCGTTTTTTCGCTAAATGTTTGGCTTGCTATTTTTGGAGACTGTTTAATTGGTCCAGTATTTCTCCCTAATCGTTTAACGGGACAAGTATACTTGGATTTTTAAAAAAATGAATTACCCGTTTTGTTGGAAGACGTGCCACTTTTTAACAGATTAAATATGTGGTTTATGCACGATGGAGCTCCTGCGCATTTTTCCATCGTAGTTATAAATTTCTTAAATTAAGATTACAACGAGAGATAGATAGGACGGGGTGGACCAACTGCATGGCCTCCTAGGTCCCCTGACCTGACACCTCTAGACTTCTATGTTTGGGGGCATCTAAAACAATTAGTGTACGCACGATCTGTAAACAATTTGGAAGAACTCAGGCAACGAATCGTAAATTGTTGCGAGGAAATTCGGAGGACTCCAGGAATTTTCGAAAGATTGCGTCCATCTTTCATAAGAAGGTGTGAAGCGTGCTTAGAAATGAACGGTGGACATGTAGAACAATTTCTTTAGTTTTACTTTAAATAAACATTTGTTTAATTTACATTGCGATCAGAATTTCTTTGAAAATTTTTATCCTACTAAAACAATATGCAATCGACTATATGTCAAAAACAGTTGAATTGCGGATCCATGTTGACTAAGACTTTTTTTGTTTATTTCCACCAGTACTACAAATGGGTAAAATATCCGACAACCTTTTTTTAACACACTGTATTATTATGTTAAGACCATACTAAACTAAATAATTTGTTTGAATATATTAAACTTTCTAACAAAATATTTTGTTTCATCAGTCAATAACGTACATTTTTTGCATATATTTGAAACAACAAAAGGCAAGTTTGTGTCAAAGAAAATATACTTAACAAGATATATTTAGTTGGTTTAAATATGTCGATTTTTCAGTGTACTTGTTTAGAAATGGCAATGGATTGCCTTACTAAATTTTACACGTTCCGTGTGAATAAGCCACTATATAAACTTGATAGAGGATTGTTTGTTAAAAAATAAAAAGATTACAAGCGATTTTCAATCGATAAATAGCAGCATTCAAAGAGTATATACCGTTTATTGTGTGTTAGTAATACCGGAAATTTGTCACAGTTTTAACAAAACGGTTGAAATAAAACATGATTCAAACCTAATTACGGAAGCAAGAATAACAGGAAATCGAATTGAATGTCGACGAAATAGAATAGAAATCGCGAGGATTTCATTTTCGAAACTGGCCCCTGTATGTACCAATCATAAAAAAAAAGGTTTCGCTTCGGTAAGTATCTGTTTTATGTTTTACGCGGACACATCAAACAGATTTCGCTACCATAGCTACGTAAGAAAGAAACGAAATCTGTCACGGTATTTAAGTTTCCCACTAACAGAATTATTACTTTACCAATTAGTTCAAGTTAAATATTACTGCCGCTTCTTTAAAGCTTAAAGTGTACTTACAGGATTTCCGTTGTATAAACATAATTTATTTAAGAGAAGCCAGCTCTTTATTTAGATCTCTCGGTTTTATAAATGTAGTTAATACCGGCAGAGGAATTGAGTAGTTCTCTTAGATACTATATTACTGTTAGAATTACTTTTTTTTTGTAATTTTGAATATATTTTAAAATTAAGGAAATATTCTTTATTTAGTTATTATAATACTCAATAGGCGTCCTTTATCTTTACTAATGCTATTACCCATTAATGCCACACAAAATATATACACTATATACAGCTACTATATCCATAAATACACTTCCTACGGATATCAGTTTCACAACTATTTTTGCATAATAATACATTTTTGTTGAATTTAATTACTGTGTTATTTAAATATATACAATGTAAGTACATACATATCTTTATTTAGCAGAATTGAATTACAATATAAACGGAAAATATATGGAAACTGCCATACTGAGATCATTGTTTTCCTATTGTTTTTGTTATTTTTCCCCTATTCAGTAAATTTATCGCCTGTATATTTGCTCAAATTAAACAATTGTATAAACAACTCTGACCTAATAGAGATTGTCTGTTATAAACATCTACATATATGTCAGGAGATTCCACAGATCGCAATTTTATTTTTATTGAGCTTATGAATACGGTTCTACACTCCATTCACTGTAAGAATGCAGCGTTACATTAGATAGGCGAAAGATTTACGACTTGCGATTGGCTAATAGACGAGGTGAATTCACACACACGAAAAACATTTTATATAGCAAATGAAATTTAAGTTGGATAAAACAAAATATTACTGAAATCTATGACATTTATCAATCCTGATGTTGGTTTCAGCTCTGTATTTGCGTGTTTATTGCTTTTTTGTGTCGTTCGTGTGATATTAGTATAATTTTTATAAGCAAATTGTTACAAAAATAATTGTTCTTAAAGCTCTACTGAGTACTGTTGAATATTTAAAGGTTTTGTCTTAATAACTATGTAAAATGATAGTGATGACAGTATTTTTTACATCAATTTTAGTATGGTAGATGAAGAAGTATTTGATCTACCTGCAGGGTCATCAAAAAATCCTCAGGGAAAACATATTGGCGGTAAGGAAAGGATAATGGCTTATAATTTGTATCTGGAGCTTAAGCAGGACACTTCTAAATGCTGCAAAGCAACTTGGGGTGGGTGAAAGAACAGTGTGGGATATTGTAAAAGAAAAGGATATCACAGGAGTTATCAGTTCACCCCCTAAAAAATGTCTTCGTCAGAGTGCATATAATTCCTTGGACGAAGCAGATAGGTCAGCAATTAGACGACACGTACATTCTTTTTTCTTGCAGAACGAATTACCTACTACTACCTGTTATTTTATCACCTTATATTATGACTATAACATTCTAAATAAACTACTTTCATGTTACCCTTTGCTATTATTACAAAATTTTGATAACGAAACTGTTCGCTTATGACACTGACAATTTACAATTTGAATTTGCCGTAAATTTTTCATTTTTCGGTGTCATTTGGGCGCCGATCGCAGCGCTATCTACTGCATTCTTAAAGTGAATAGAGTATAGATATATAATATATGATCAATTAAATTTACCCTCTAGCTAGCCATGATTATATTATTATTATTTATTCAAAATATCGTGTTGGTGGTGACGAATAAAATACACCTGTCATGTGTGCTGCATTGGTTTAATTGACACTCAAAAACGTTTACTATAAATCATAAAGTTTTTATTATCGAATTATACTTTAGAAATGGTGGAAAATTATAGAAAATAGTTGTAGTCTCCGCAGCCATGTATAGAAGAATTTCGCGCAGAATCTCCAAATTTTCCCAGTAACATATGACAGTTTGCGGCAATTGATACAAGAATCAGTAGCAACATTCCGTGAAACAAGGTCTGTGTGCCGAAAACCAGGTAGAGGTAGACCATTAAAACGGACAGTTGAAAATATAGCAGATGTTCAGGAGCAAATAACTCAATCACCTAAGAAATCGATTCGCAAGCTTTCACAACAAGCACAACCTTCTTATCTGTAACACGCCATAGAATCCTTAAAAAGAATCTACAAAAATTTCCATACAATTCATTGCGTGCAAGAGCTCTTATCCATTGATCACACGTAACTCAACTTAATTACTGTCAATGATTTTTAGGCACGATGAATAATGACCACGTTCTTGACAAATTCTTTTTCTTGGATAAAGCACGGTTTCATTTATTTGGATATTTAAATAAAGAAACAATGCGCATCTGGTCTAGTGAAAATACACATGAAATTCTTGAAACACCCTTACATTCTCCAAACATAGGTGTTTAGCTTGCTACTTCTAGCAGACGGATTATTGGTTCATTATTCTTTAATACACAAAATGCGGAACGATATCGTAATAATTTATTACAACCATTTTTAAATCAATCACATGATGATGAACTCCGCGAGATAATACAACCACCCATAAGGCAATGGAAACGTTAGAATTATTGCACGAATTCTTTGATAATCGGATAGTAGGCTTTCCACCACGATATCCGGATTTGACAATTGGATTATTTCATTTATCCACACCAAAAAAATGAGTACCTATTTACAAATCGTCCTCATACCATTGAAGAACTTGAACTGAAGCTATCCGAAATGTCTGTGAGAAAATAACACCACATAATTTAAAGAATGCCTTCAATAATATGAAACGAACTTGTAATTTTTACAACTGAAACGTTCGTATGTAGTCATTTATCAAAACGACAAAACTTAATCTGCAAACGATATAACATAACCTGCACCAGATACACGCCACAGAATAAGTCAACTTACACATTTTTAAACTTATACTACCAATTTAAGTTTAAAGAAGAAAAATTCTATGACTTTCTAGAGGGTAGAAATATTTGACCATATGGTATTATTTGCCTTAAGACGATGAAGAATCATTGGTCTGAAACAGATACATATGCACTGTTTTATTAATTTTATTCATACAATTATCATCTTTCTATTGCAATTCTTCATTGTCAATTTAATGTTTATCAGTGAATAATTGACCATTTGGAACTTTCTGGATACATATCTGTACCTCAGAGGCAAACTATGTTAAGTCCAAAATTGGCATTTTACGCTGGACTTTTTTTTAATGAATTATGCTAAGGCTAAGGTGTGAGTTAACATAGTTCAAAGTGTTAATAAACTTTTAAATAAAGCAAAATAAAAGTACAAAAAAGATAGTAATAGAAGATTATTGTATGCTTGACTTAACATACTTAACTTGATTTCGTCATATTTGTGCTTAACATGGTTTGCCTCTGAGGTACAGATATACCAAAAAGTTCCTTTATTTAAAAAAGCAATGTCATTTGTTATATTATAATAGTTTGTTACTTCCAGTTTTACTGGACGGAAATACATGATCAAATTTTAAATGGAATAAACTGATTATTTTTGCACATTTGGATTTTGAATACATTTCATAAGTTATCTAGAACAATAAAGCATATCTCTAGCTCTTCGAGTAAATCTAATTGGAGGTGTAACTTTTAATTGAAAAAAAATCATAAGTATATACCAGTGGTACAGATAAAAAGATTGTTTGTTTTTTCAAATTAAGGGTCAAGATCCATGAAATTCCATAAATTTTTTCAAAGTATACATATTTGCATCCTATTACTGGGCGTATAAAACAAAGAGTGCAGCATTTAGTATTTTTCAGTGTTATGTCTACTAAGTATGTATGTATTACTGACATTTTAGATTAAAAATAAATTTCATACCAAACATTTTTCGCAACCAAAGATACGAAAAATAGGTACACAAAATAATAATTTGCTCAAAAATTACTATCTGCATTTTAAATACCTACTAGGTAATTTTCCATACGAGCAAAGATATTATATATATTATTACAAGAGTACTATTTTATGTGATTTTTCAGTTTACGAATGAGTTTTAATCTTTAGAGCCAATTGTTCTTTATAATTGCACTTTAACGTTATGAGGATTAAATAATAATAAATGACTTTATTGCCATAACAATCATAATATTAAACATAAAAAAACAACAATAATAATAATAACAGATCAACAATCTGAAGAGGAATTTCAGTTGAAAACTGTTGTTTAACCTTCACAAACGGAACTATGAATTAACAATAAATACAATGCCTAAAAACTCAACTCGATGACATACAGATAATTCAGTCTATAAAATAAATCAAATATACAATATTACAAAAAGATTAATATGAAGATGAGATATATATGTTTGTATATTGAAGAAGAATCATCACATTGCAGCAACATCCAATCTCCCAACCAAAACCAGCCTAAATCTAGTGCGAAATGCGGCCAATATCAATGATTTCAGCTCAAAATGAAGCCGGTTATATTTTATGTATATCACATAAGAAAACGATCTTTGCCCAAGAGAAGATCTGCAATATGGTGGTGATATTAATCAAACCTGGTGGTGAGACTATGAATATCAGACCTAAACACGATTTTATAAAACAGATAAGGCGTTATTTTAAAAAGAAGAATCTTATGAAATAGTCATATCATTAAGTGGTCTCTAGGGTAATACATATTTAACCATCCTACTTCACGTAACTTATGAGATATGTAATCAAATTTCTTCAGGCTGCAAAACATGCATGCTGAATCTTTTGAATCCAACAGGTAGTAAAATTGTCCAAAGCACCATGATAGACAGCAGAACAATAATTAGAGTGTGATAATACAAAAATATCACATAAATTCTTCTTAGTAGACTGGCTAAGCACTGATCTATGAGGATATAACTTTTTTAAATTTATGTAAGCCTTTTGCTTATGTAGAAATATGTAGAAATCTGATCACGAAAACGAAAACAATTATTTCTGAAAATATTTTGGAAATTTAGTTCACTTTGAATAACTCGCAGATATAGAATTTGAGTTAATTCTGATGTTTGGTTCTCCATATATGTACATATAGTCGCGAGCAAATGTTATAGGCTCTCTAAATTTTGGGCGAATATCACAGTAAAAAATGAAAAAATAAAAACTTGTAGATAATACATTATAAATATATAGTATTTTAAGGGATCGTATTAATTTGTTGCATATTAGAGTGTTTTTAGTACAGTTATAATACTTTTTAGATGGGAGGGGAAAAGTGACATCTTGAAGATTTGAAAATGTATAAAAAAAATAATACATTTACAAAGGATATCTATAAAGGCTATTGTAACCATAAAGACGATTATATAAACGTTAAAATATCTGTCAAAAAAAAAACATGAGACCCATTAATTTTGTTAAAAGTGGTGTAAAATCCTTTGCCGGCAACTACAAAGGTTTTAATCCTGGGCGGCATCTTTGTCGGGCACCGTAAAGGGTATTATCTTTCGAGACGATAGTTCATTGCATCGCGGATTACGATGGCATTGCATTTAAAGTAGATATGTTAGAATTAACGTCTACGAATTCGTTTTACCAATCGTGGTATTTAATAGTAATTTTTTGAGGTAATTGTACCTCTAATATGCCATCCACCTTGGGACACACAGTATAATATAAAACTATTTTACTGCAAATATAAACTGTATATTGGTAAATAATAATAATAATAAATGAAAGATAATTTCAAAAATTAACTGGCATCTTAGATTAAAAATAAGCCCACAAATGACCCATATTAAAACAATAAAGAAAACTAGATTCTTTTTTTAATATTTCAATCATTAAGGTAAAGTCAGGTAAGTGTGTAGTAAAAATTGCATAGTGCGAAGAAAATGTAACACTGTTCACATAATAAGACATTTTGATAAATTTTACACATAGAAGTACATAATGTATGCTCAGTTGAAAGCCTTCAATAGATACACCTTTTATAATTATCAACGGTTTACTAGAAAAAGAATAAATTTTAAACATTGTCAATACTACCCACTTACCCAGCAAAATGGGGCAAGTGTGTAATCGTTCCGCATTTTATATATTAATAGCATTATGCTTTAGTTCGGCCAAGAGTGTAATACTAAACTGATGCCTGTTTAATAAGGTATGATATATTCACAACATATTCAAGTTATTACACGTAAGGAGATGCGAACTTTTGTTTATAAAATTAGTATGAAGTTTAGTACATTAGTATTATAACAAGAGGACGTCTGTATTTCAATTTTAAAAATAAATATAAACAAACTACACACTTGCCCCGGTTACACACTTACCTGACTTTACCTTAAATCTCTCTCAAGATGAGTAAAAAAGTGTAATTAATACTAACACAATTACTGGCTTTCTTAAAAGATAATAGAGGAAAAAAATAAAATCTAATTAAAATATAATAACACATAATTAATTACTTACCTCGATCGTACGTGAAAATCCATAAAACGACAAGAAAATACCATCTCCGCTGGTAAAGCATCGCGACTGGCCAAGCGAAAAATAAAAACAAAACAATTGCAGCGCACTGAGCGCACTTCCTTGTCCGCCACAGGCTCTTACGACAGTATCTTCTCGCACATACAAGCTCTAATTTAATTCCGAGAAATGCACGGCACACCAGAGCCGCACACTCACCACATCAGAAGCTTTTGCAGCACAATGCATTCAAAATCGAAACCTTGCCTGTCGCATTACGCGGCTATTGCCCAACCCGTATAAGTGAACTGGTGCCGGGTTTAGTTAAAGGACAACTGCATTAACAATAACACAAATACCGCTTCAAATAGGCGAACGAATGCGGTAATTTCAACTTCCCCAGGTTCCGTATTCGTAATCCGTTACCTCAATGATTTATACATAAGTTGGTAATTAGGAGATTAATAATGAAATCGGCGCTCGGCACATAATGAAAGCGCAAAGTTAAACGGCCGTTCTTTGACGGGAGATTTAGCCTTGAAAGCGGGCAAGAATTCAACAGCAAGTGCGATTTAAACCTATGTATGTATGTATGTATGAACACGCTGTGGTTTTGCCGAATATTGCACAGTGACTACACATGGGTACACATATTGATATACTACATAGTATTTCGTGCACGATTGGAACGGAAAATGTCAATAGAAAGTAATACTCATATGTATGATGTAAAATCGAATGTTACTGTGTCTCTGTGTTTGGGCAGTAAATATGAATATATTTATATCTGTAAACATATAGGCAAAGTGATATATTTACATTTTACTTGTGAAATATTAAAGCAGCAAATATAGATTATTGTGTAAGCATTAATTAAGTGTAGCATTTAAGTTTTGCTTATGAGTTGCCTTATAGTTTCATTTCGTATTGTTTTAAGATATGAAACTCGATTTCTGACTGAGAAGGCTGTGCTCAACACAGTCAAAAACCCGACTCAGATCTCAAAATACGTCCAAAGCCAACTGTCTATTCTCTATTTGCGCAAACATACTTACAATTGTTGTAATGGTGGATTTACCTTCTCTGAAACTATGTTGGTAATCAGTAGAGACCGGATTATATGCAAAGTGCATATATCTTATTTTTTGCATCTTTAATTATAGTCTATATGTAGACGTATTACACTAATTTAAGTTAATTAGCGCTAAATAGTGATTGCATATATTGCATATTTAGGCATTTCTATGCATATTTTTACAAAAGTTGCATATATTGCATATTTAAGCTTTTTCTTATCCTTTCTATTAGTAAAATTCCTAGTAATTCCTAATGTAGATCGACAACCGACAATTCTCAGAACGATAAATCTTTTACATTGGTTTCTCTAAAACTTTTTTCCAAGAACTGCACGTGTATAATTTCGCCTAGCAGAAGGGATGTGGTAAATACGTTTTATTATTATTATTAATTCCCAAATAAACTATTCATTCATTGAATATCTTTGAGCGAAACAGCATGTAATTGTGTTACGTTTTTAAATACTGTGCGCACATACAATGAGTATAACGAACAAAATTTCTTTATGGATTAAGCCATATCCTGAACTGGTAAAGGATGGCGACAAAATATTTTGTCGAGCCTGCAGTAAACTGGTGTAAGTTTAATTTTACTAAAAGCTTTACAATTGTTTTTAAATTCTTTAACTTTTGATATAAAATGACAATTGTTGTTGTAGGCGTCTTCTGAGAGAAAATACCTGATTGATCAACACGCTAAAACTCCATCACATATTGGAAAATGTGAAATACTAAAGCGATCCGCATGTGTCCAGCAATCTATACGTCAATGTGTAGCATCAACTTCACGAAACTCAGAACAAGAAGAATATAATACGGATCTGTGTAACGCATTAATTTCGTCTAACATACCATTAGCAAGATTAAACAATATTAATTTGAAATCATTTCTGCAAAAATATTGCAAACATAATATACCTGACGAAAGTACCTTACGAAAAAATTATGTCACATCTTGTTACCAGCAAACAATAGCAGAAATTCAACAATTGGTAGGGAATAATTTTATTTATATCATGGTGTAGATGAAAGTACGGATAAGTGTGGGCAATATAACAGCCCATTTGTTAATAGGAATTCTTCATGAAGATATTGTAGGTAAATCATATTTAATTTATTTTAAAGAACTTCAAAAAACAAATAATGTGATAATTGCCCAATTCATTCAAGAAGGTTTATGAAATTTCTTTTTACCTGGAAGTATACCTTGTGAGAAAAATTTACTAATGTTGTCCGACGCTGCACCATACATGATAAAAGCCGTGCAAAATTTAAATTTTTTTTATAGTAACATTATTCATACCACTTGTTTAGCTCATGGGTTCAATCGTGTAGCCGAAGACATTAGGAATCAAATCCCTTTGATTAATGATTTAATTAGCAATGTCAAAAAAGTATTTTTAAAAGCACCTTTACGAATCCAATTTTATAAGGAGCGACTTCTCGGTGTTAAGTTGCCTCCTGAACCGATTATTACGAGATGGTGTGCATGGTTAGAGGCCGCAATTTTTTCGCCGATAATTTTAAAGGAATAAAAAATGTAATTCTTGAAATCACTGCTGACTGCATTGCTCTAGAAAACTGTAAAAAGATAGTAACATCAACGGAATTGCTACAAAACCTTTTGTATATAAGTCAAATTGTAGCTTTGTTTCAAGTTCCATTCGTAAACTAGAAACGCAAGGGATGTCGCTCTCGGAATCAGTCGAAACAATAGACGAATTTGATATGGAAGGAACCTATAAGAAGATTAAGGGTACAATAGGTAATTCTGTATACAATAAATTTAAAAAAGTGATAAATAAAAATTCGGAGTATTTGAAATTGAAGAAAGTTAAGAAAATTTTGGAAGGTGAAACAGTAAACGATTTCGACTTTAGTTTTAGTTTAGAATGTATTGCAAAGTTAAAAAATGCACCAATTACGTCTGTGGATATTGAAAGAAGCTTTTCTATTTCGAAGCATATGTATTCTGATAGAAGACAAAAATTTCTTTTACACAATTTTGAAAAATATTTAATTATAAATTGTTTTAGAAATATGCTGTGAAAAAATGTTGTGCAATAAAGTTAATGTTTAAATTTCTGCTCTTATTTATTTTATGTAAAAATTTTGCATATTGTAATTCTTTTGCATATATGCCCCAGGTTTATGCATATTTTCTCAAAAATCGATGCATATACATGCGCACATATTCCAGTTTTTCCTTGCATATAATCCGGTCTCTAGTAATCAGATAGGACATTTTATTTTTTTAAAAACGAAAGAAGCCGCGTTTGCCTGGCGTTCTCCAAGATCTTGCTTATAGAGAAGAAGTAAGGGAGATAGGTCTGTAGTTAGACATCTCACTCACTTCATCTTTTTTAAGTACAGGGATAACTAATGACTTTTTAAAACATAGTTTCAAAATAATGGAACGTCCAACTTAAATTTATTTATATCTCTTTTTAAGCACATATTGATGTGCTTCAATTATATATGTTATCATTAAAAATAAGTTGCCTGCACCACTTTTGATTTCATTGTTTTTAAACCAATGCAGTAGTTGCTATCAAGGATACTAATTACAAGGATAAAGCTATTAGATTGTAAAGCAAGTTTAGATTTTAAAAGTATATACAATTCCTTTTTAATAGGCGTGAATGCTTCTTATTAATATATGATAATTAAATTAATTACTTTGAATGCCTCAATAGGATTGGAAATTGTGCTTTTTATACGTACAAGTAAACATTATTTTTTTCCTATTAATATATTATTATGACACGGATTATTTAGACAGGTGTCCCACCGAACAAGGTCATTAGAATTTTTCGAACTTGTAATAGGAATTTGATTTTCAAACTTGCAGAGTAATCATGGCCGACTATGCTCTATTTAAGAAAAATATTTTCAGCCTTATAGCACTTTTGGTATGCAGGGTGTCAATACTAACTTTCTTATTTTAAATGAAAAGTTGCTATTCTTATGGGTTCAGTGTATTGC
This sequence comes from Protaetia brevitarsis, assembly GCA_004143645.1. NCBI lineage: Eukaryota > Metazoa > Arthropoda > Insecta > Coleoptera > Scarabaeidae > Protaetia > Protaetia brevitarsis. The sequence goes on along the minus strand of RXPK01000314.1, from coordinate 1,238,937 downwards.
TCCCATCATTTTTGAGATAAGTATTTGTAATTTTGTCAAAATTTTGACGTTTGCACTCTTTCCAATAGACGCAGCGCTAGATTCTTCATCGATTAGTATTAAGGTTCGGTATAAGGTAAAGTCAGGTAAGTGTGTAACCGGAGCAAGTGCGTAGTTTGGCTAAATTTATTTTTAAAATTAAAATATGTATGTCCTCTGTTATATTACTAAACAAACTAAACTTCATACTAGTTTTACGAATAAAAATTCACATCTCCTAACGTGTAATATCTTGTAAATTTAAAAAGCCATCAGTATAGTATTACACACTTGGCCGAACTAAAGTATAGTGCTATTAATATATAAAATGCGGAACGGTTACACATTTGCCCCATTTTGCTGGGTAAGTGTGTAGTAATGACACTGTTTAAAATTTCTTTTTTTTTTCTAGTAAACCGTTGATAATTATAAAAAGCGTATCTATTGAAGGCTTACAATTGGGCATATATTACGTACTTCTATGTGTAAAATTTATCAAAATGTCTTATTTATTATGTGAACAGAGTTACATTTTCTTCATATAATGCAATTTTTACTACACATTTACCTGACTTTACCTTACCTAGTTCTGATAGTTTTTTTTTCTTATATGCCTTCTACTGTAAAGCAAGTCATTTGGAACACCCTGTATAACATTTTTCAAAATGATGCATTCCTTTGTAATAATACTTGAATAAGCATTTATTGTGACTACTAAAATCCATTTAAAGATATAGACAATAATTATTAGATATTAGCAAGCTATGAGTGTTATTGTTATTACACATTAGCAAGTAAACACATTGTTTACATAGTTTGACATTTAACGTTCTTGTAAATTATTTAAAAATAAACTGCTACAAATAATGCAAAACAAAAAAACACTTTCGTTATACTTTGTATAAATGCGGCTAAATTTACAAAAGCGTCTACTGGCAATTTCTTTTTTAATTTACAACCTTTTATTTGCAAATAACTTAAAAAGATTTTGAAAGCATATGCTGCCATATAACGTGAACAATATACTCCTTTGTTACTATGTAATAAACATGACTAATTAAGGTGTATGTTGCGCACAGTTAAAAATTTTACTAATAATAAGGAAACTAGTCACAATAACTACTTCAATTATTATTACAAATGAATGCAAGAAGAGATGACGCATCATTTTGAAACATACTATACTGAGAATTCGAATAACTTGCTTAACTTGGCATATTTCTGTCGGTTTTATGAAATAATAAGTGTGAATATTTCAAAAACTATCAGAAATACTACCTAAACCTAAATACCAATCGATGTAGAATCTTGTGCTGCATTCAATGCTACACTAAAAATACTACGTTCCATTTGAAAAAAGCCTTTAAAGATTTCCATTTTGACATGAGTTTTTGATCACCCTGTATGGGACATGGTAGTTTTCACTGTCGTAGTCAACACCTATGAACGTGTACTTGCATCCACAGCAGTAGAACATCTTTATGTCTAATAGCCTATGAGATATTTAATTCTATTGGAAAGAGTGTAAACGTCAAAATTTTGACAAAATTGCAAATATCTCAAAAACGATTAGCTTTAGGAATAGAAAACACTAATACAAACTCATCATAAATGATGTGAGCAATACAGTGGATCCATAAAAATTGCACCATTCTATTTAAAATAAGAACCATGCATCAGGCCCGGACTAAAGAATTTTTGGCTCTAAATTTTACTTCTTTTTATTCTTTAATGATGAAATCCGGTTTCGGCGGGTTTGTGCTTTATATGTCGTGTAGTTAACACCCAAGCAAAATTTACTTTTTTATTTGATACACCCTGCATAATCATATTCAAATAAGCGACATTCTTTAAATTAATCTATTAACAGTAACCTTCAGATCGATATGCGTATTATCTGGATGCGTCGATTTTCGTCGGGTAATTTCGTTATCCGATTCCCAATTAGCCCGTCCGACATAAAATAATTAAATTTAAGACGAAGCCCGACGCGTATTCGGGGCATTTTCAGTTCGTGGAAGGCCCGGTCTTTTAATCGAATTAGAACCGATAAATTAATTATCATGAATCAACCATTTATACATCTCTACCGATATACATTAAGCATATTACTATATCCGTATATATACCGTATATACCTCAGGATATGCAGACGATCGTGTAACTAACCAGAAGGAAGTTGAAATTACATAAATCACGAAATCACGGGCGCTACTTGAATAATCCCAGTACCTAAGTTGCTTTCCGCTTTCGCACAACACACAAAGAATAAAACGAATCACCCAGCACTACTTAACTAAATTAACGATTTATCAATAATTTAAATGTGTATTTGTATTGTATTGTATGTATATTAGAACTCGCGCGAACACTGTTCTACTACTGATGACAGTTTAAGTGTGGCAGGTACAGAATTCCGAATATGATGACAATGTTAGAAAGTGGCTATCATACGATGATCGTGCGTAACTTTCATCTATTCTTTAACGCATGTATATCATATTATTATGGCCTATTAGCGCACATAAATGATGAATCTTTGAATGAATTTATGTCGTACAATCTGCGACAAAAGTATATGGACACATGAAATTGCATAGTACTGAAACAAGTCTTTGCAGCACTTTACGCAAATTTGTATTCATACAAATAGATTTTCTTTTGAATTCGTGATATGACTGTATTCACATAACTGATGACGTAAAATTCTTAACGATGGATTACTAGAATATACATTATATACACACCCAGAAGGAATAATTTGTTCAATTCGATTTTATTGACAATGTGAGATCAATGACTGCAAGAACGGTACAATTGGAACAGAATGTGTTGGAGATGATAGAGAATGATCCTGGTAGTTCTACGCGAAAAATTACAAATTCCTTGAATGTAAGTCATTGGACAGTTTGGAAAATTCTTAAGGACAATTTGTTGTATCCATACCACATTCAACGCGTTCAGGCACTACTACCTGCTGATTTTCCTCCACGTATTGCATTATGTCAATGGATATTGCAAACATTACTTAAATTCATTTTAGTAGATTCTTTTTACCGATGAAGCCAGTTTCTCAAGAAATGCAATAAGGAATTTGCATAGTAACCATGTATGGCCGGATAAAAATCCGCGTGAGATATTTGAAGATCGTTTTCAACATCAGTTCTCGTTGAATGGTTGAGTTGGAATTATGGGTGACTTTCTAATTGCACCGGTATTTCTACCAGGAAGACTTACTGGCGTGGTGTACCCCAGCTTTTTGGAAGCAACGCTGCCTGAGTTTCTGAAGGATGTACCATACGCGACAAGAATTGCAATGTGATTTATGTACAATGGTGCATCACCACATTTCAGTTTGGTTACTGGTAATTTCTTAACAGCAACATACGGAGATCGCTGGATTGGTGGAGGTAGGCCGCACTCATGGCCTGGTCGATCCCTAGACTTAAACCCCTTAGATTATTTCTTCTGGGGATCTCTGAAGTCAATAGTTTACGCTACTCCAGTGGACAATTTAAACGATTTGCGAAATCGGATAATTGCTGGGTGTAACTCAATTAGAAACGACCCTGGTGTGTTTGAAAGAGTTCGACAATTAATGACGAGAAGATTTAATGCTTCTATCCAGGAAGCATTGAGCAAGTTACATGCTAATCTTGTTCGCCCTGTATCTTCGAAACAAAGGAGTTTTTCGAAAATCCTCATAGAACAAAATATTCTTAGAGTAGACCACGGAATAACCCCTTGAATTTTTGCCGCATGTTTACCTAACACCCTGTATATATAAAGGTAATCTTAACAATTAAGAAGTCACTATCGACATACGCGTTTCACCCTATCCAGAGTTCATTGCTTTCCTACGCGTCTGTATATATGCCTGACATGCGAAAGAATAATCAAGTGAGAGTTAATTAACAAATTTAGCAAATGCTTCGCGATCAAAGGGTTAAAACATCTGATTAACTCTCACTTAATTATAAATATATGGGTAGAAACAACGTACTCCCAGATAGGGGATATATTCTACAAGCAAGAGTTAGATAGCGATGGACTGACTTCTGTCCGCAATTCTGAGCAACATAGGAACAATTTGAACAGCAATACGAACATGATCTTCAATCGAATTCACATTGGAATTAGAAAAATAAAATGCCATTCCATTCTTATATCCTTATTCCTAGTCTAAAAAATGAGGGGAACATAAATACTAGTGTGTGCACAAACATCCTACACAGGGCAGTATTTACATCACCAATCAAAGGGAAAGAATGTGACTCAATACCTATAGCAAATAACACAACGATAACAAGAGTGAACTATCGGAAACAAAGAGTGCGATAAGATATCCAGGTAAATAGATCGGTCAAAACGCTCCAACGCCGGTACAAGACTAAAAATAGCAACAAGGTGAGTACCAAACGAGAAAGGAAATTAAGAACTAAGTAGATGCATGGTGGAAAAAAAAGATCGTTACAAAACATTCCCACACGGAGTACACAATGTGTTTATTCTTATACCAATTGTGCGATTTACCACAACTGGAGGTAATTATATAATTTACATTAAGACGATGAAACGAATCTAGTAAATTTTCCAAGTGAAATTAACTATGAAATACTAGACATACTTTAGTTTTACCTTAAAAAAAAAAATTATGATCACAATAGAATTATATTCACAGCATCATCATATCGAGAAAAAAAATAACTTTCCATTTCCCCTCATCAAAATTAATTTCAACATTTAAACGAAATAATACGCGCTTCAGAACAGCGAAAGAATTTTTAAAATCGATCCGCTAGTTCTAAATCTACTTGCGATAAACAAACCGACCATAAGGTGCGTACGACAGACAAGGAAGCACCTTCTCTGTCTTAAACCGGCCCGCGCGTTTGTAATTCACGTCTCCCGTACGACGTGCGACAAACGCAATAGGAAAATTACATAGCGGCGTGTATGATAGACAAGGTCGTAGCCCATTTTATCCCCACTCTATCGCCCCGACTTTGTCGCTCTCATTGGCCAAAAGATAGGAGAGCGGAGTCCTGTTCACGAAAACGATTCTCACCCCAACCTGATCCGCATTCCATTGACCAATGTACGGTGCACCGATCGATTAAATCATCTATAATTCTCTTCTTTATCGATAGAAATTCGTGAAATTTGGTATGCATGTTAAGGGGGGTATGGTGCGTAAGATCGTATGATAAAATTTTGAAAAATGATTTAGTTTTATATTTATCAGTTGATAAATATGAACAAACATGAAAATTGAAAGTTTTGTATAATAACAGGGTACGTAAGTGGTTCATTAAAAGTTTATGATGTTCTATTATTTACTTATATTTGAGATTTTGGTACCATTATCTGTTCGATTGGAACTATAAATGTAAAATACTTTAACAAAAATATCACTTCCGGTTGACCGGAAATGGACGTCAACTTTGTTATTTTAAATAGAATGATATAATTTTTTGTTCATTTTTGGATTCAACGACCATAAATACGTCAGATTGCCTTAGCTGTTGCTATAGCTACATGTTGCCGTTTTTGAGTTATTTAAGTTTTTCTTTTTTTTTAGTCATAATCATTGCATCATTGAGAAATTAATATCTCGGTTAATACTGCAAGTAGAGACTCCAAATTTGCTATGTTATGAATGTAGATATAACTCTAAGAAACGGTAAGCACACTTTACATTCTAACATACAGGGTGTTCAAAACTGAGGAACAAAGTGACATATTTTCAAATGCAGAAAACGCATTTTTTTTAATAGAACACCCTGTATTTTACTTCGAAATTAGAAAGCAAATATCATTCCCTATCATGTTATATCAGCATTCCCTATACCTAACTTTAATAGATTTTGAGATATGAGCGACTATTTGTTAAACAGACTAACTAACCCTATCTTTAAATGTTTGTAGCTGGCTCTGAATGGAATTAATGTCAAATTCATTGACTAACCATAAGTGTTTATGCATATCATCGTAATTACACCTTTGTACAACGCAATATTAATAGAAATGAATATTCCAACAGCGACATCCTTGTATGGTTATTCAAAGAATAATACATGAATTTGACATTAATCCCATTCAGAGTCAGCTACAAACATTTAAAGATAGGGCTAGTTAGTTTGATTAAGCCAAAAGATTCGTTGAATCAATCTCCCACAACTTTCCCGTAACTGTATATATTAGAATTAATTTCCCACAAATACATACGTAGATAAAATTAGTGGATGATAAAATTAAATATTAAGAAATTGAAGTATTACATATGCAAAAGCTAATTTCTTTAATTTATTGGAGCTGTATTAGATTTTCATTCATATTTTTGCCATGTATGTATTTTACTTTTGGAGCTAATTGTATTACAAATGGTTATAGGCACGAATGTTTTGCTAGCACTTATACATGTTTATAAGGTAAAATTGTGTAAACGTTTTCGCACGTGTCGAGTATGTTATTACTGTCACACTTTCTTTTTTGGCAACGTTGCGTTGAACGGACAACATTCGTAGTTATGCGACTGGAATATTTCGTGTGCCATTAACCTTGATTATGAAAATTCCTAATCGAACTATCTCAACGCAAAAGGAAACGGATCTACAATATAAATTACGGAAACAAATAGCTTTTCCCGAATAATAATTTTGCGTAACAATAACAAAAAAAAAGTGTGACCATTATAGCACCATTAAATATACAGGGTGTTTTGAAATATCGTTTAAAGATTTTAAGGGCATGTAGTACGATCAAAAATAAGGTTAATTCATAATAAACATGTTCACAAATCAACCGTTTCGTGCTTATCAACTATTGTTTTATGGCAGTTTAATTTGACGTTTTGTGCAATTTGTAGCAATTACAATGGTTGCGTATTCTAATGCTGAAATGAGCGATATGGTGTTCATGTACAGTCGTGTTAATGAGAATTCTTTACAAGCACGTTGCTTCTATGCTGAAACGTTTCCTGATCGCCAACTGCCTTCGCATGTGATGTTTCAGACGGTGTTTCAACGACTAAGAGAAACTGGTTCGTTTGAGAAGCGGTCTTCTGATACTGGACGGCAGAGAATAGCATGTACTCCACAGATAGAAGATCGAATTTTGAATATTATTGATGAAAATCCCGAAACCAGTGTTGGAAGAATTTCGACTCAAGTGGGTGTAAGCAGCAATCTTGTTTGGAGAACCTTCATGAGCAACTCCTATGCCCTACCATATCCAACGGGACAAGCCCTTACTGCTCCGAATTATCAAGCGAGAAGGGCTTTCTGTGAGTGGTTTTTGCGAACAGCTGCTGATCGGCCAGATTTCGCTGATAACATCCTTTTCACTGATGAAGCTGGTTTTACTAGAAATGGAATATTTAATTTCCACAACAATCACGTTTGGTGTGACGAGAATCCTCAAGCTACCGTTGAAGCCAGGCACCAGCAACGTTTCTCTCTAAACATCTGGTTAGGCATGATAGGGGAACAGTTGTTAGGACCGATTGTTTTGCAACAACGCTTAACAGGTCCTGCATACCTCGAGTTCTTGGAAAATACTTTACCTGAACTTTTGGAAGATTTACCTATAAATCTAAGACTGAACCTCTGGTTTATGCAAGATGGAGCTCCACCGCACTTTACGCGTGCTGTTAGGGAACATCTTAACAATGGATTTCCTGGAAGATGGATAGGGCGAGCAGGTCCCATTGCTTGGCGTCCAAGGTCTCCCGAACTAAACCCGTTGGACTTTAGTATCTGGGGTTTTTTAAAAAGTTTGAAAAGTTTGGTGTACGCAACACCGGTAAACGATCTTCCAGAGTTGCGTCAACGAATAGAACACTGTTGCCAGAGAATACGAGAAAAACCCTTGTGTTTTGAAAGAGTGCGCACTTCCTTTGAAAGCAGATTGAAGGACGTCATTTTGAACATCTTCTTTGGTTATAATCTATTTTATGTTAAAATGCAATAACACCTTAATAAAAACCGCTAAAGCAAACTTATTCTGCAATTGCGATAAAATCGCTGGTATCTCGTAAACAGTTAATTTGTGGACATATGTTTATTATGACTTTTAATTAACCTTATTTTCGATCGTACTACATGCCCTTAAAATCTTGAAACGATGTTTCAAAACACCCTGTATACATCTTTAAAATAAATATACATATAGATTTGTAACGTCCTGTATATTTTTACAATCAGGGAATAGCGTATTGCGGTTGCCAATGCTATATAACTAATTCCCCTGCAAATGAGAATCAATTAAATAAAACAAGCTTTTATACAGCCTGCTCTCTGGGCATCCTATCGATTAATTCAGTAATCAGAAAGCAATTAAGCGGCAAATGAAAACCAGGAATAACAAACAAAGCGAGGCAAAGCACTTAATTAGGAAATTACTTTTTTTATAACCAAACTAAGAGACAGATATATATCAGTGTATATAGGAAACGCCAATTACGAACAATTATAAATACAGTAAGTTGCGCCAACTTATGAGAATATATTGCAATTACTTTTATGTGATAATTTTATTTTCCCCAGAATCAGTAGTGGATATAATAATTGCGATATGATTTCTATACTAGAATGTCGAAATTCTCACTCTTGAGTAAGAATATTTATTCTAAAATTTCTTTCCTGTTTTGCATGTATTTTCATCCTTTATTGCAACTCAATGCGCGAGATGATTTCTTACCATAGTATAGAATAACAACAGATCGTTTTTATTACCCGTTATAGTAGTTCCAGTTGCTGTAAAATTTTCCTCGTTTTGAAACGGAAACTTTAAGTCATTCTGCATATGTTATCTCGCAGGTGCATTTTACGTAATGCCCATTCGATACGCGCTATTGCGACGTGACCCTGTTATTCTTGCGTAAGTTTATTTATCTCGCTAGCAAAATTTCCAAACATATCACTCTTACTACATTCAAGTATATTCCTTCGCCACACACAACATGATGGAAATGTTACAATGAAGCGAAATAGTTTTTAGATAATTTTCGCTTCGTCCACATTAAAAAGCGTCGAACGTAGATTCTTTCTGATATTATGCACGATGAGGTTACTGCACTTTAAAATACTGAGACATGCGAAATATGTATGAGTCACGCCATCAGTATGTGCATATATTATATCAATGTCAATGATAGCTACAAGGTTTTAAATAATAATACCCGTCTAACAAAAAAAGAAAACGATAAAGTTGAATTTGAAAGACTTTGTTTCAAAGTTTGTAGATTTCTGAATGAATCTTTACTAATGAAGTTGAATTGAAATGAAAAATTCAACAAGGTAAAAAACTGGAATATGGAGACTATTCCATATTCCAGTTGAAGCAAGCACAAAGAGTTTGTAACAAGAAGAGAATTGATGTGTAAGATGGACTAATAACGACCAAAGTTTGTGAAGTTTGACATGCTATGAAAATTTTAATGTTAATAGCTGCTTTTCAGTTGTCGAACCTCTAAATCATTAACAATAGTAAAGTCAGCTGATCAGAAGAGAGTATATATTTTAATTGAGGCAAAATATTTGAATGAGATTACTTGAGATTTCAGACAACAGAAAAGAAACAGATAAAAACATATGATGAGTTTCTTTCAAGCCACTTATGTAATAGTTATTTGTATCACTAGGCCAGAAACTGCAGTTTTGAGAGTATGAATTTGGTTGCGGAGGCGCAAAAATTAAATTCTCTAGCTTTAAGATTGGTACAATATTTTTCTATGTTTATAGTTTTTAACAGATGTTTCTAAAAAACAGTACTTACATGTCATCTGGCCGTTATTTTCCATATTTTGAGCATACCTAAATACCAATTCTAATTTGATATAGAAAATTTCATTAAAAGTGAAAAATATAAAGGCTCTGCTCCGATAAGCCAATGAATAGTGCTCCTAAAGCTATCGGGTTGAAATTAAAGCAAATGAGTACTACTGTCACACATACTGTAAATACCAAAAATTAGCTCAATCGATGCCACCCCATTCGAGATATTAGCATAAGGGTAGGAAAAATTGAATATTTTTTTTTCTCAGGAACTACTTAAGTTATCATTATTTTCCCCAGGGTGCTTCTCAATATATGCGACAAACTTTAAGAGCTGATTCCTGAGGTTATTTTGATCATAAAAGTTCATATGAGTATATGTCCAAAACGGTTTGGTTTTAAAGTTATTGAATGTTTAATAATAAATTATGAACTATGACTAACACGATATAATATCACAGTTGGTTCTTCAAAAACTATTGTGTTGAGAGGGAATTGTTTATATGTCATTTCAATATTTGTCAATAGTTGTCAGAGTATTCATTCAGTTTATTGCCAGTTTCTGTTTTCTAAAATGAATTATAGTATATATACTATATAGTATATAGTATATATACTAGACGTCTTTATGAAGAACGATACCTGAACCGTATCATCCCGCATCATTCAATATTTGCTCGTCTTCATCAACGTCTTAGTGAAACTGGAAATTTAAAAAAACGGACGACTGATAACGGGCACCCATCTACAGTGAGAACTCCACAAGTTGAAGAAATGGTACTAAATAAAATTGAGGAACATCCTACTACAAGCACGAGAAAAATTGCGTTTGCTTTAAACAGTAGTCAGGCCACAGTTTGGAGAATATTGAAAGATCAACTGTCGTATCCATATGACATTTAACGGGTGCAGGCACTTTTGCCGACAGATTTTCCGCAAAGAGTGGCTTTTTGTCAATGGATGCAACACAAAATCGCACAAAATCCTGACTATTTGGCTCAAATATTCTTCACCGACGAAACGCGATTATTAATTTTCATAATAATCACATATGGGCCGAAGAAAATCCGCACGAACTAGTGAATGCCCGTCATCAACATCAATTCTCTGTCAATGTGTGAGCCGGAATTGTTGGAGATCGCTTGATAGGTCCACATTTTTTACCGATGCGGTTAAATGGCGAGGTATACCGCGATTTTCTTGAAGAGGAGCTACCACTACTGCTGGAAGAAGTTGCGTTGCAATTAAGATTACAAATGTATTTTATGCATGACGATGCTCCAGCGCATTTTAGTTTAGTTGCTCGCGAGTTTTTGGATAATACGTATCCAGATCGGTGAATAGGACGGGGAGCTCCACAACCGTGGCCTCCTCGGTCTCCAGACTTAAATTTTTTGGACTATTTTCTCTGGGGTCACCTTAAATTATTAGTTTATACGACTCCCATTGAAAATGTCGATGAACTGAGAAATCGTATTATCGCAGCTTTTCAAACAATTCGAAATACCCCTGGTATTTTAGAACGGACTCCCCAGTCAATACGACGGAGGATAGAAGCTTGTATTGCAGTTGGGAGCGGTCATTTTCAACAGTTAGTATAAGTTAATTTTGTTTTACTAATTATTTTGTTAATTTATATTAAAAGCATTAATTATGTTAACTTACTATTAAACATTGTACAACTTTAGAACTAAACGATTTTGGACATATGTTCTTATGAACTTTTATGATCAAAATAACCCCAGGAATTAGCGCTTAAAGTTTGTCGCATATATCGAGAATCACCCTGTATATTTTACATTTGAGTCCTAGTAGTATAAAAATAATTTTATAAGAATAAATAGTAGTAGGTACTAAGTATTATTATATGATATAATTATTAACATATATGTATTTACAATATAAAATAATTTTTAGTTCCGTACACGAAGTTCAAAATTCCCTTTTGGCGGTTGGTTTTTTGAGTTTAAGATTCCAATTTGACTTTTTGTTGTATATAAATGCCTATATTTGGGTTTACTACATACTTTCTTTTTCCAAATTATTTAAATATCAAATAGATTCAAAGATTTTACTTGGTTTAGCTGTTCGAAGCGAAAGAAAATCGAAATATGTAATAATTAAAGTGTTTAAGTAAAATAAAAAACGTTTTTTTTGTTTTATTTAAATTTGTCCAAAATACAAAATCAAATCCTATTACCATTCAGCAGCCAATTCATCGCATTGCGTACGATCACCGTATTGACTCTTCAGCAGATCACAGAGTTGCGTCTTCAAACAATCGTCATTGCAACCCATTTCCAAGGAGGTATCTGCATACCTGACGCTAAACCTAAAGTACTGTTCGACGACACTGCGATCGCTAGCCATTTTCTCGGCTAATTCTCTCACGTCGCTAGGAGCAGCACCTGACAATCCGTAAGCATCTTTGAACGAATACAATTTGAACCAATTCGGTCTGGTGTCCGGAGCCAAATTCGCTGCCGTGATATTATAAGTCCAAACGTCATAATCTAATACCTCCTACGAACAAAATTAGTAGAAAATTAATCAAAGATGAGAAGGCGTTTGACGGTATCTTACATAGCTCTCAGCGTCAACCTCGTATAGTTTGTAATTGGGATTCTTATCGCTAAAAGTCGTGAGGGATCCTCCATTCCATGCCACGCCGATCGGCTCTGTAGGTCTTTCGCTGTGGTGGTACAGGATGAGCTCATCGCGGTGTGAGTGGCCGTTGAAGGTGGCAGTAATGGTTCCGGCAAATCTAAGATCCAAAAGAAATACGTTCGTGGGTAATATGATTCAAGATATTTACCTTTCAGCGATTCTGCGGTATTCCCTGCTCCACGCAGAATAGGTGGTTGAATCGCTTGAAGGTAGGTGAGATAAAATATGTACTTTCTCTTCATTCTGCTCGGCCGCAAGTAAGGTCTGAGCCAACCAGTTCAGTTGACCGTAGGGATCGTAGTCGTCATAGATTAACCACCTTTTAGTTAGAAGAGGGTTAACCGCTTTGTGGTATTTTGATTGTATTGTACTATTTACCAATTCATGGTGTACGCCACATTGCTATTGAGGACAATTATTCTGAAACCCGGTTTTGCTAGAACCGTGTAGAAACCGCCATTTCGGACTGTATCCAACGCTTCCTCGTCTAACCATCTCGACCAGATATCTGCGGATAGATCGAATAGCCATTGTGTCGATAAGCCTGGTGTTGTTATTTCCAAAGGAGCGAATCTAATAATTTCAAAATATTTAGACAGGATGTCTAGATATTGGCGAAATTCCTTTCAAAACACCCATTCAATATTTAGGTGTGGTTTTCTTATCAAGATGAGATAAATTATTCTTTTGTAAAGTTACCCCCAAAACATTTTGTCCCGGGGGCAAAATTATTTAAATAATAATTAATTAATATATACAGTGTGTTAAAAAAAGGTTGTCGGATATTTTACCCAATTATAGTACTGGTGGAAATAAACAAAAAAGTCTTAGTCAACATGGGTCCGCAATTCAACTGTTTTTGACATATAGTCGATTGCATATTTTAAAATAAAAAAAAAACATTTTTCAGTTTTGAGAATAGTTCCCTTTGTCAAACAACTGATTGTGACTTAAAATTAGTTCTGTCAGACATCTGTCATCAGATTATTTATCATTTGCGTCAATTTTTTTTGTTCTCAAATTATGCAAGTACACAAATGCAGAAATGGCCGATATGCATTTTATGTATGGTCGTGCGAATGGTAATGCCACTGAAGCACGGCGTATGTATGCCGAAGAATTTTCAAATCGGTTGTTACCGAGTGATAAGATTTTCTCAAGACTTCATATCCGGCTGCCCGAAACTGGTTCATTTAAAATTAATGATGGTTCTGGTAGACCTAGATCAGTTTCTTCTCCCGCAGTAGAATTAGATATTTTGAGACGGGTAGAAGACAACCAAAATATTAGCACCCGAAGACTTGCCGCAGAACTGAACGTCAGTCATCCTCTCACTTGGAGAATTCTGCGGGAACAGCAGTTCTATCCCTACCACATTCAACGCGTGCAAGTTCTTGCTCCTCACGATTATGATGCACGTAGGGTTTTTTGTCATTGGGTTTTACGAAAGCTGGCAGAAACTCCTAATTTTGCGACTCAGATTTTATTTAGTGACGAGGCTGGGTTTACAAGAGACGGAATATTCAATTTTCATAACAATCACGTCTGGGCAGATGAAAATCCCCATGCTGTTGTTGAACTGCATCACCAAAATCGTTTTTCGCTAAATGTTTAGCTTGCTATTTTTGGTGACTGTTTAATTGGTCCAGTATTTCTCCCTAATCGTTTAACGGGACAAGTATACTTGTATTTTTTAAGAAATGAATTACCCGTTTTGTTGGAAGACGTGCCACTTTTTAACAGATTAAATATGTGGTTTATGCACGATGGAGCTCCTGCGCATTTTTCCATCGTAGTTAGAAATTTCTTAAATCAAGATTACAACGAGAGATGGATAGGACGGGGTGGACCAATTGCATGGCCTCCTAGGTCCCCTGACCTGACACCTCTAGACTTCTATGTTTGGGGGCATCTAAAACAATTAGTGTACGCACGATCTGTAAACAATTTGGAAGAACTCAGGCAACGAATCGTAAATTGTTGCGAGGAAATTCGGAGGACTCCAGTAATTTTCGAAAGATTGCGTCGATCTTTCATAAGAAGGTGTGAAGCGTGCTTAGAAATGAACGGTGGATATGTAGAACAATTTCTTCAGTTTTACTTTAAATAAACATTTGTTTAATTTACATTGCGATCCGAATTTCTTTGAAAATTTTTATCCTACTAAAACAATATGCAATCGACTATATGTCAAAAACAGTTGAATTGCGGACCCATGTTGACTAAGATTTTTTTGTTTATTTCCACCAGTACTATAATTGGGTAAAATATCCGACAACCTTTTTTTAACACACTGTATATATATATATTAATAATTATTATATTATATGGGCAAAATTATTCAAATAATAATTAATTAATATTTCACGTTGAAAAGTTTTCCTCTAAATTTAACATCTTTAACAAATTACAGCGCGCATCTTTGTTACTACCTACTTCATTCACCTTACCGACAAAATACAAAGCGTAATAGCGAATGAACAAACTTCCCCCGCACGTGAGCTTTCATGATAGACATTTCACTAGATAAATTACTCACACATTTAAGGGATGGGATTCGTGATTACCCAAGGCGGGATAAATAGGCGTGTTCGGGAAAGCCTCCGTTAATTTATCGAAAATTAATTTCATATCCTCGGTGTTTTCTTCGATTGAAGTACTCCAGACCCTGTGATGGATGATATCGCCCGTGTAGTAAATATAATCTATGTCTTCCTAAACATAAATATGGAAAAATTGCAAAGGGTTATTACTATTTGCTAGGTTGGTTTTGGAATTTTTAAAATTGCCGTTTTAAAACACAACTTATGCGATATGAATACATGCGTACAATCTGCACAGAGAAAAATGCCGTTGTCGTAATTACAAAAGTAGCTTTGTAATTACTTTGGTGAATATCATGCTTTACAATAGTTAGCTATGATAAAAAAATCAGTTTATATCGCTCTATTGCACTGCAGTATTAGCAACCTTACAATTGGTGAATTTCCAATTTATATAGAGTAATTGCCTCAGTATAAACTGTAATCTTAACATATAGTAATTTTAACCCAACAGAAATACAAAATAATATGATTATTGGGTACACTTTGTTGTGGTTTTAAATTGAAGTTATATTAGCAGGCGAAATTGTGTCTATAAAGCCAATTGATTAAGATTTTACATGTGCAATAGGCTTTTCCGGCAAAAATAATAACATGTAATGATTTGTGTCTAATTTTTGAAACTTACGCAACTATTGTGATATTATATATAAAGGCTCTACTCCGATAAGCCATTGAATAGTGCTCCTAAAGCTATCGGGTTGAAATTAAAGCAAATGAGTACTACTGTCACACATACTGTAAATACCAAAAATTAGCTCAATCGATGCCACCCCATTCGAGATATTAAGCATAAGGGTGGAAAAAATTTAATATTTTTTTTTCTCAGGAACTACTTAAGTTAGCATTATTTTCCCCAGAATGATTCTCAATATATGCGACAAACTGTAAGAGCTGACTCCTAAGGTTATTCTGATCATAAAAGTTCATATGAGTATATGTTCAAAACGGTTTGGTTTTAAAGTTATTGAATGTTTAATAATAAATTATGAACTATGACTAACACGATATAATATCACAGTTGGTTCTTCAAAAACTATTGTGTTGAGAGGGAATTGTTTATTTATCATTTCAATATTTGTCAATAGTTGTCAGAGTATTCATTTAGTTTATTGCCAGTTTCTGTTTTCTAAAATGAATTACACGAATGCTGAGATGTGTGATATGCATCATTTCGTTTACGGTCTTGCCAATGGCAATTCGCGTGCTGCTAGACGTCTTTATAAAGAACGATCCTCGAACCGTATCATCCCGCATCATTCAATATTTGCCCCGTCTTCACCAACGTCTTAGTGAAACGGGAAATTTAAAAAAACGGACGACTGATAACGGGCAGCCATCTACAATGAGAACTCCACAAGTTGAAGAAATGGTACTAAATGAAATTGAGGAACATCATACTGCAAGCACCAGAAAAATTGCGTTTGCTTTAAACATTAGTCAGGCCACAGTGTGGAGAATATCAATTGAAAGATCAACTGTTGTATCCATATCACATTCAACGGGTGCAGGCACTTTTGCTGGCAGATTTTCCGCAAAAAGTGGCTTTTTGTCAATGGATGCAACACAAAATCGCACAAAATCTTGACTATTTGGCTCAAATATTCTTCACCGACGAGGCTACTTTCTCTAGAAAGGCGATTATTAATTTTCATAATAATCACATATAGGTCGAAGAAAATCCGCACGAACTAGTAAATGCCCGTCATCAACATCAATTCTCTGTCAATGTGTGGGCCGAAATTATTGGAGATTACTTGATAGGTCCACATTTTTTACCAATGCGGTTAAATGGTGAGGTATACCGCAATTTTCTTGAAGAGAGGCTACCACTACTGCTGGAAGAAGTTCCGTTGCAATTAAGATTACAAATGTATTTTATGCGTGACGGTGCTCCAGCGCATTTTAGTTTAGTTGCTCGCGAGTTTTTGGACAATACGTATTCAGATCGGTGGATAGGACGGGGAGGGTCTACAACCGTGGCCATCTCGGTCTCCAGACTTAAATTCTTTGGACTTTTTTCTCTGGGGTCACCTTAAATCATTAGTTTATACGACTCCCATTGAAAATGTCGATGAACTGAGAAATCGTATTATCGCAGCTTTTCAAACAATTCGAAATACCCCTGGTATTTTAGAACGGACTCGTCAGTCAATACGACGGAGGATAGAAGCTTGTATTGTAGTTGGAGGCGGTCATTTTCAACAGTTACTATAAGTTAATTTTGTTTTACTAATTATTTTGTTAATTTATAATAAAAGCATTGATTATGTTGACTTATTATTAAACATTTTACAACTTTAGAACTAAGCGATGTTGGACATATGTTCTTATGAACTTTTATGATCAAAATCACCGCAGGAATCAGCGCTTAAAGTTTGTCACATACATTGAGAATCATCTCGTACAAAGAAACATTTTTCTTTCCAAAACCAACAGTCAAAAAAAGTAATTCTAATGTAAATACACCCAATGTATATTTAAGCTACCTACGTGATCATGAGCTATACGATCCAAAGCCTCGTCTATCGCATGCAGCGGACTATCGCAATCTCTGTAGTCGCCCCAGAAACCGGCCGCGTTCTCCTCTATATCCGGTACGGTGTTAATCGTACAGCACACGGGTAAACCGCAAACTGCCTCACTTTCGGGAGCATAATAGGGATCATAATGGATATCGGTAAGGTGGAGCACCTTAAGGGGTGTCTCATCGGAAACTATTCCCTGTGAAATAATAATTAAACGTGAAATGTATAGATAATCAATATGATTGGCCCGAACACTAAGGTATACCTTATCGATTACAGGTTCTCCTTCCGGAATGTCGATACTCCAATCCGCTGGGGTACCAGGACAGCCGAAACCCTGTCCTACGATGCCGCATATGTTAGCGGCTTGTTTGTCTGGCCGAGCTAAAGCGATATGCCAGACAATTCCCTATAAAAATCGCTTATAGTCATGTATGTATTGACAAGGGAACATCGACAACCCAGATTTTTACAAAACTGTAGACACTGAAACAGCTATCATGGGGTATACGTATTTTTTGTTTATCGCCCGATTTCGTCATAGAACGTTCCTACAAATTTTCACGATTTTTAGGTATATAAGTATCTCGGAAAGTATAACAGACGCGTATACCTCTTGCCTGAAGAGAATTTTTTTCTTGGAGACAATTCCTCTTAAAATTATTACAGTAATTAGCAGAAATACATTAATCCGTTAATGATTTCATACTGTAAGAAGTTTGCAATCTTTGCAGTATAACAGATATTTTGTTGATTATAAGATAATTTGTAATAAATTATTTTATATTAAGATAATTTGAAATATATTACATAATTGAGTATGACACAGAATATTTACAGTGAAAAAATAGTAACAGTGCACGGGGTACTCCATACTGGTCACATTATTTTTTATTAGTAAAAATAGAGTCCGTTGATTAATTTTTTGAAGGGGCATTGTAGTACATTGTAATACCGAACTTCAAACATTGATCCCAAGAGATAAAACTGTGAACGTTTCAAATATATTCAAACGAAGACAATAGTAAAATTTCACAATTTCAGCATTTTTATGTTTGTCAACTGTAAACACAGCATTAGTTGTCAATTAATGCACCAGTAGGTTTTAATGCGGTAAAGCACACGGCATTTTTCGCATCTCACAGATACTTGCAATGTAAAATATGCATAATGTTGTCACGGAAAGTTCCACTACATAGAAGGAAGTTAGATTTATGAAACAGATAATGATGTGTCCAGAGATGACAATCGGACAACCGGAACCTCGTCAGCGTTTTGCGAGCATAGCACTCGCGAGGGCATTGAAGACGAGGTATTAACATTCAGTTTGTGATCTCTGAATTATTTGGTATCAACTTTATTAAAAGTATTGATACATTGCGAGTACTCACTGGTATTGAATGAACACTACATTGGCGTATTAATTATTAAATTAGATAAGATTTTCTGAATAGTTTCCTAGGCTAACAAGTCTATTCCAAATCTAATCGTGCGTTAGGTCATTTACAGCACAGAATAAAAAAAATCGGTGGATATGAGTTGCGGCGACTTCCGTTATTATTTCTTTTTCTTTTTTTGAAAATAATTCAGGTCATCCTTGAGTATATCTCAAATTATGAAAAAAAAAAAAAAAAAATTAAATATATATTCCGGAAATGTAGAATCCCCGTTGCCTATTTTTATCAAAAATAATGTACGTCTTTTTGAATAAAAAAAAAATATTAAATATCTGAAGAGTATAATACACTGCCCCCCTATTTCTTTTTCTGGAAAGTGTGCCTCCCTTTTGAGGGATATATATAATTATTAAAAAAAAAAAAATGGTGATGTGAGTTACTCGCTTCCCATTATATTTCCTTTTTTGTTTGAAGAAATCTACGTCGCCCTTCAAAATATACTTCAAATTATCTTAATATTAAAAAATTAAAAATAATAATTTAAGAAATGTAGGATATTTCGATTGCCCGTTGTTTATTTTGCTAAAAACAATTTTTGAAGAATGAAAAAAAATATAAAATATATGAGGGGTAGGTATCTAACCTGCTTAGTTATTTTTTTTTTTTCAGAAACAGTTTGTGTCATTTTTGACATCACATTATTATACTATATCTCTCATAGATTAAAAAATAAATTGTAAAAAATATTAAGGATATCGGTTACTCGACATATCATTTTATTTTTATTTTACATAATTTACGTCGAATATTTGTTATAGTTTCTGAGATATTTATAAAAATATAAAAATCACGGAAAGAATGGTGAAAATTTATGCTCGAAAATTTGGGTATCAACCTCTAACAAAAATTGAGGTATTTTTGTACTAGATTGAAGAAATCAACTCTACAGTTTTATCGAAATTTAGATTTTCGGATCCAGTAGTTTCTTGTGTACAAAGGATTTGAAAGATTCAAACAAATAAAATTAAAAAATATGTACTATAAAAAAAAAATATTTCACTAAAACTGACTAAGGTAAAGTCAGGTAAGTGTGTAACCGGGGCAAGTGTGTAGTTTGGCCATATTTATTTTTAAAATTGAAATACGGACGTCCTCTTATTATAATACTAAAGTACTAAACTTCATACTAGTTTTACAAATAAAAGTTCGCATCTCCTAACGTGTAATAACTTGAATATCTTGTGAATATATCATACCTTATTAAACAGGCATCAGTTTAGTATTACACTCTTGGCCGAACTAAAGGATAATGCTATTAATATATAAAATGCGGAACGATTACACACTTGCCCAATTTTGTGTTATATGTGTAAAATTTATCAAAATGTGTTATTATGTGAACAGTGTTACATTTTCTTCACACCATGCAATTTTTACTACACACTTACCTGACTTTACCTTAATCAATTTTCAGTGAAAATTGATTTTGAAACGGGGCTTATGAATAAGTGTTTTGAAACAGCAACAAATATTTACATTGTAACATATAACGTTACTCAATATTTATACTATATCTCTTATGCAACTTTAAGTACAAAAATATATTGTTAATACGCAATAAACGCCTGTTCTATTTTGACACACACTAAAATACGGTCAATATTATTTTTTTAATACATTTATCATGATTATATCTGAAAACGGCGTAATGTCCATTAAATAGTTTATGACTTTACAATTATACCTCTCAAAATTGCATAACGGATTTATAAATATTAAATAGCGCTGTATGTCACAGTAAAAGGATTTAGGTATAACCGTTTCAAAACATTTTAAAAACCGATTACCGCTTTTGTTTTGAAAGCGATTAATGGCCACATCCAAAACCGATTTCACATAAAACCGGCTTTCAATTCGCAGCACTATTGTACAGGGTATTCCACGTAACTGGTTCATTAAAAGTTTATGATGTTCTATTATTTACTTATATTTGAGATTTTGGCACCAGTATCTGTTCGATTGGAACTATAAATGTAAAATACCTTAACCAAAATATCACTTCCGGTTGACCGGAAATGCATAACTTTCTTATTTTAAATAGAATGATATAATTTTTTTATTCATTTTTGGATTCTACAACTATAAATACGTCAGTTTTCATTAGCTATTCCTATAGCTACATGTTACCGTTTTTGAGTTATTTAAGTTTTTCTTTTTTTTTTTTAGTCATAATCATTGCATCATTGAGAAATTAATATCACGGTTAATACTGCATGTAGAGACTCCAAATTTGCTATGTTATGAATGTAGATATTACTCTAAGAAACGGTAAGCACACTTTACATTCTAGCATACAGGGTGTTCAAAACTAAAGAACGAAGTGACATATTTTCAAATGCAGAAAACTCAATTTTTTTAAATAGAACACCGTGTATTTTAATTCGGAATTAGGAAGTAAATATCATCCCTATCACTTTATATCAGCATTCCTATACCTATCTTTATAGATTTTGAGATATGAGCGACTTTTTGTTAAAAGACTAAGTAGCCCATCTTTAAATGTTTGTAGCTGGCTCTGAAATGGATTCACGTCAAATTCATGTATTATTTTTGAATAACCATACAAGAATGTCTGTTCGAATAGTCATTTCTATTAATATTGCGTTGTACGAAAGTGTAATTACAATGATATACATAAACACTTTTGGTTAGTCAATGAATTTGACATTAATCCCATTCAGAGCCAGCTACAAACACGCAAAGATAGGGCTACTTAGTCTGTTTAACAAAAAGTCGTTCATATCTCAAAATCTATTAAAGATAGGTATAGGGAATGCTGATATAGTGATAGGGGATGATATTTACTTCTTAATTCCGAATTAAAATACAGGGTGCTCTATTTAAAAAAAAAAAAGAATACTTAGTCTGTTTAACAAAAAGTCGCTCATATCTCAAAATCTATTGAAGATAGGTATAGAGAACGCTGATATAAAGTGATAGGGGATGATATTTACTTCCTAATTCCGAATTAAAATACACGGTGTTCTATTTAAAAAAATGAGTTTTCTGCATTTGAAAATATGTCACTTTGTTCCTCAGTTTTGAACACCCTGTATGCTAGAATGTAAAGTGTGCTTACCGTTTCTTAGAGTAATATCTACATTCATACCATAGCAAATTTGGAGTCTCTACATGCAGTATTAACCGTGATATTAATTTCCCAATGATGCAATGATTATGATTAAAAAAAAAAGAAAAACTTAAATAACTCAAAAACGGTAACATGTAGCTATAGGAATAGCTAATGAAAACTGACGTATTTATAGTTGTAGAATCCAAACACGAATAAAAAATTATATCATTCTATTTAAAATAACAAAGTTGACATCCATTTCCGATCAACCGGAAGTGATATTTTGGTTAAGGTATTTTACATTTATAGTTTCAATCGAACAGATACTGGTGCCAAAATCTCAAATATAAGTAAATAATAGAACATCATAAATTTTTAATGAACCAGTTACGTGGAATACCCTGTATAGACGATCTTAAATAAAAGTTTGTTCGCGTCGCATGAACTATTTGCACTTTTATGCACTTTTTAGAACTTTTGTGTGCAAAAGTGCATAATGGTGCAAATAGTTCATGCGACGCGAACAAACTATAAGTCACACTTGTTCCAGTCCAGGCATAACGAAAAATAAATACTTACGATATTGAAGCCGATAATACCGTTACACACATCGTCATCATCATAAGCGAGTGCTTTACAAAGACCCACAAAGGATTCGTGCATCTCCTCAATGGTAGCGCTACCGTCACGGATTATCTGCAAAGCCTCAGTCAACAGCTCCTCGCAAAGTACACAGAACATATCGTCAAAGATGCTAGTCGGTAACGCGTCGCTACGAAACACGTAACTGATATTCGTGTTCTTCAACAATGCTTGAAATTCGGGTGTAAAGGTATGGTACTTAAAGTAGTGCTGCATACCCTTCCGGTACGAACCAGGCGCCACTGATGAAAAAAAAATGACCTTTTTTTTAACGATTTCTTCTGTTTGGGCGAATTCCGTAACACCGCTTTTCACTTACCATTGGCGCTCGAAGCAGTTGAGGCCGTTACAGCCAGGACGAGAAGAACCGTCAGAGTACGTATCCACATTTTGATGATGCGTTAGACACTAATCGTGGCTTTTGCCATTACACCGTTTTTATACTCGCTGATTTCCGTCGATAAGGATAATAAATGAATACAAGTCGAGGTGATTCGCGATAACGGAAGATATACCTATATAAGTTTTAAGTATAGAGGTATGTCAATGAGTATCTAATCTAAAACTACCTAGTTGCGTAAATCCTGAGCAAAAAGAATAAAAGTGTGTTTATTTTTTTTAATGATTTTCCTGACATAATATTCGATTCGTGTGTTTGGAAATACAGCATGAGTATTTCGCTACGACACCTGTACAATTAATAATCCTATACAGGCTATCCAGCAGGCAAGTAACCAAACTCAAGTTAGTTTGAGTTGCGAACAAATCCACAAGTACTTTTTTAGCAAGACAACGCACGTTCTCATATTGCTCATCGAACTATGGACTTTGACATAATATTTATTACTTTTTAGTATAGTTTCTTTATAAAATATACATCTTTTTTCTCTATTTCACCGATTCCATATCTAAGAGTCCCAGGGGAATATGCAATTCTCAACAACCTAATCTAATACATTTAAGGTCCGCAAAAAAATAATCGCTTTCGAGTACCTAACAAATAAAAACAACAATTTGTATTCAGCATACTTAGTTGATTTGCTACTAAGTTTCCACAAGACCTAGCGCCATTGGACTTGCATGTGTTGAGATTTATGGAAGGCCATGTCTACACTGTTGAAAATTTTAACACTTTTTTGACTAATTTAATAGTCAGGAGAGGTCCACACCTTTTTGTGTTATTTTGTCGAGAACTATAGAAGTTTAAATTTGACGAGCAAAGATAGTCAAGTATTGTCTATTGCTAAGGGTTATTTTGTCCAACTGACACGTGGGATTATAAAATACTTCTAGTCACATTTTATTTGATCTAGACTAGACAAATTTACTAGCTGTTTAACTAAATGAATGCGATCTATTGGGTGTTTTAACACCATTTTCTAAACGCAACGTCTTTTTAATATGCAACTCCTATATTTCTTAGTGCTATAATATTCTCTCTTTAAGACATTTTCTCAATTATAAATATGCCAAACCACTCATCCACAAGTTTTGGTTTCAACTAAACGTACCAATTTTAAAATGATTTTTTGAGAACCATTATAAAATTAAGTGAATGTTTATGCTATTTGATTCAAGTCTAAACTAATTGCGTAAATAGATGCTCCCAATACATCTTTAAGATATTGAAATTTTTGATGCCCACTGGAATTAACGTTTAATAACACGAGGTTACACTTTGCAAGTCAGTCACATTTGGTGGTTTGTTTGGATATGTTAATACGGAGAATCAAACACGAAAACAGATACACGTGCAATGCAGGTGGTGCGTATAATGCAATATGTATTAGATTAGGTGGGGTTTCTATATTTCTATCCGAGGGAAAAATTCTGATTGGTTGACGCTTCTGAATGTCTAGAAAAATAGTCAATCCTCATATCTGAACAAAGAATTCACACGAAATTCTAGTAATTTCTGTTCTATTAAATACGCGTAGTCAACTCGTCTGGCAAAGTTTGTAAAAATCAACACTAAAATATTTGACTAGCGCAAAATTAACGCCAACACCGTAATATTTTCAACAGTGTACGCTAGAAAAATGAACACTCGTGAACAAATTCGTGAAGCAAACATTCAATATATCTGACGCGTCTTCAACTATGTTTACTTCAAAATGATGGACACGTTAAATTTTGTTTTTGTAAATTTTCATTGTGTTCAATCTTAACTCTTTTCAAGTATTAAAACATCTCTTTCGTTTATTAAAAAATACCGAAGGCATTCTGTTGTTTTCTTTCTAAATCAAAAGTGTTAGGCTATTTTGATTTTGACTGACGATTGCTAATTCAAATAATAGTCTTAAAAATATTTTAGGTAACCCTAAATATCAAGTAGATAACTTGGACAAATCAGGTATTTATAAAATATCTTGTAATAAAGATTGTGATCATGTATATATTGGGCAAACTAAAAGATCAATTAAAACGCGTTACAAGGAGCATTTGATTCATCTTAAATTTAGAAGGTTTGACAAATCTAGTGTAGCCCTACATATGCTTGATGAAAACTATAAAGTTGACAATGTAAAGTTATAGTTATTGGAAGTTTTT
Organism: Protaetia brevitarsis; assembly: GCA_004143645.1. NCBI lineage: Eukaryota > Metazoa > Arthropoda > Insecta > Coleoptera > Scarabaeidae > Protaetia > Protaetia brevitarsis. The sequence continues at coordinate 1,213,623 of RXPK01000314.1, read as the reverse complement.
GGATTGGTGGTATATATGGAAATTAGTAATATGCTATAAAATATGTTCTTTCCAATCCTTTATTATTTAAAAATCACTGTCGACTGGTTTGGGCTTATGCCAACCTCATATATGACGTAGCTCTAATTCTTTTATGACGTATTGTGTCCAGAGGATGGCATAAGCCGAAATCGGTCGACAGTGATTTTTAAATAATAAATTTCCAATGTAAAGTGGACCTTGTAAAGTGCAATTAACATATTTTAGTGAATTCAGATTTAGGACCTTTAAATTCTTATCTTTATAGTTTATTAAGTAGAAATAGTAGATTAAATGGAGCTAGGATTAAGGATTAGTACCTAGTTAAGCATGACGGCAATCAGCCATGACCGTAATTATTGTACCATGATCCTTTTTAGATATAAATTAGGGTAGTTTTAGTGTAGTTATTCAGTTCAGTGTTCCTGCTGATGATGATAGCTTTGCTATTGAAACGTACATTCAGTTTAGTGCAGTTTGTGGTGAGTGGTCTAGAAGAAATTTGGAATATTACCAGTGCCACAGTTTGGAATATTTTCGTCAAAGTTATTTTAAATAAGAAAAATCTCCCAACTTGTTCCCTATTTAAGCACTTTGTATTTCCACAATTTCCGAGGTAGCAATTGTGTCCTTATCAAAGCCACCCTGTATAGGTGAAACGAGTTATTTGCGGAGCAAGATTCATTAAGGAATTTTGTCCAGAATTATGTCAGTTACCTTTACCTTAAGTTTGGCCATTTGACTGCGGGACACCTATAGATAATCCGATTAACACATAACATGTAGGAATGAATAAACAATATCAAACTATTAGGGAAGATTAAATATTTTTAAATGTCATATTTCATAATTTAATACATAACAGAACAGTTGTGAAATGAATAGATACTTTAAATCTCTAAATTAAATAAGAAGGAATAAGAATTTAAGTATCACTTTCTACCTTATCAGTCAAATATGATTGGATAAATAAGAAAAAGTAAATTTAATGAATGAAATTGCCTGCTTATGCATTAGAAATATTAGAATGTATTACCCTTTCCAGTATTTACAATATATACTTTATTTTTTCTTATCAAGTACTCTACCTTCAGTATATTATGATATGTTATACTCACAAAGGATTCCTTTTAAGCGCATTAATTTCATAATTGCCGCTATATCATTTGCTTCATTTCTGTAGTGATATCATCCAACTCTATTATACGTTTTCGAAAGCCTTTTTCATCAGAGGAACAATTAAAATAAATATGTACCTACCTTTAACTTATTATTGTATTACCTGCAAATTACATATACTGTACTTTGTACTTACCTTGTATAAAACCTCCTTAATACTCCTTTATACCTAAGCCATATCAATCACAGTAAAACACATTTATTTGAATAAGACCATAACGCCTACATATTATGTATGTACGGCTTCAAAACCTAAATGCATAAATGTATTTTGAACAAGGCAAACCGTCTAACAAGATTCGATAGCGCGGCCCAATGAATATTTAAATTGCATTTCCGAACATTATTTACAAATTAATACGCAAGAAATCGATTTTGTATATTATGAAACAATTAAAGATAATTAATTCGGTAGGTATCTATGTATAGGCGTATCTATTACCAACAATACTGATAAACTCGTACGATTTTACTAATTGCAATATTCGTGTAAATTGCCAAATCTAGTATGATGTTAATTGATAAGGAACGTTAAAAATACTTCAGTCGAGTGCTGTGAGTATGATGGATACTCAAAAATGACTCCAATGCGTGCGTAGTAGCTACAAGACTAATGACATGTTTTCTTGCTTGTTAATTAATGCACATATCGTGATGTAAGAAGGCGGAGATCATTTTAAGGTGTAGCTTAAGTATGTATATATTTTTGTATGTTTTCCTCAGTGACAAGGGAATTATTTCGAAATATTTTGCATGTATAACAAACAGTACATGGATAGCTTGACTTTCTCATTCACTATCAAATGGTGAATCTAGAATAAACACTTATATGTATTAAGATAATGATCGATCACGATCGGAAATATTATTCTCCTAATATCTAATTAATATTAGTATAATATTGAATATTGTTTTGTTGTAGACTTTTTCTTATTTATTTTTAATTACAAGAGTTTATTTTTAAGTAGATTAAATTGTAATTAAATCATTCTTAATAAGAGCAAATGGAGGATACAAAATTATAAAAACATACACCACACCTTTCAGTTTAGAATCATATATTTGGAGAAAACAGTTTTACAGAAAGTTCTGCTCAAGAAATTGGATTGGAAATTAAAAACTACATTCTGATATATAATTATATTAGTCATCTCCGAAAAATCAAATTTTGTAATCTTTCATAAAATTATTCACAAATTGATGTGTTTCCTTAATAATTTTAACTTACTTTATAAAATATTAATTCGCTAATAGCTACTTTTTTTTTCTTTAAATAAATTATTTAACACCTTTACAATTCTGTTTATCTTTACAGTTATTCATCCTACAAAATCTCCGTACAACCTTATGTGGATATTTATCCCAATTAATCTATTATTACCTTAAATCACATCTACATTTTTTATATGTAGATGTTATTGTATTAAATATAAATATTATCTTAAAAAGATCGAAATACATCTTACATTTCATTGTTAGACTAGCCTTGTTACAGTTATGAGTAGAATCCAGCAAAAGTTTTGATTCAATCTATAACTTTTATACTCCGGAACTTTATAGTACACTTTTGAGTTCAATTTTAAATATACCTAATATTATCGATGGTAAAATGTATAACATCGATAAACGTAACACAACTCTATTCACGCCCTTAGAATTTTAAGCAAGTAATAATGCGGATGTAAGGGAAGTAATGAAACCTGTTTTTTTTATTATTTGTCAATTTCGTTTCAGGATAAACTAGTGAAATCGGCCCTTGCATAGATTTCGCTATTTTTTTCTTTCTAAAGTTGCTTTATATATACTCAGTGACATTAGATGTGGTACACCCAGAAGGAAATAATTTGTTCAACTTGATTTTTGGCATAAGAATAACTACATTTAAAGCAAGCTATGGTAAGAATATGAACTTTTTATCTGTGATAATTTTTTGCGAACAAAACAAATATCTCTGTATTTTTGTAAAGGAATCTGTTTATGAGAGCTGACTAGTATAGAAATGTTCAGGTATTGCAGGTCCGTCTACGAGTGTTAAGCGTAGCAAAATGCTTAGACTTCGAACACGTTAACATTATCATTCTGTCAGTGACTTTGACACGGGTAGAATTGTTTCTGATTGTGATGTTGGTTTGTCGGGGGATACACCATGAAAGCTCTTTGACAACGATCTCTTTTAAAACTTTTGCTAAAGTTCTTTTATAAAAGACAATTGTCAGTCAAAAGTTTTATAAATAATACTTTAAAAACTATCAAGAATAAATATACCAAAGCCCTATATCAATCGACGGAATATTTTACACTGCGCTCAATGCTGTAGTAAAAAATACCACGTTCCATTTGACAGAAAAGAAAATTGTTAGCTTAAAAGTTTCCACTTTGGGGATGCGCTTTTGAACACCCTGTAGAGACGTGATTCAGTGATTACTGCTAACACTTCATACATACATCCCCCAGTGACCAACTATATTTATTTCATATTTTATAAATATTTAAAAAATATTAAATCTTTCTTGAATATTAGTTATATTAATATAATATGCATAAAATATATTATGGAAAATATATTAGGAAAACATTTAATAAAAATATATGTTATGTAGCATTAATAATATTTTATTGCAAATGTTTTCTCAATATATTTTTCATAACTCTGCAAGAATATTTTGCTTTGTATTTCTGTAAATATTTATTTCATATATAACAAAAGATTGAATTTTTGTTTTTGTACATTTAGTGCGTAGGACGAATAATATAAAATGGGTAAAATATGCATACATATTAAGTAGGTATGTATGTACCTATTTAAAATGATAGTTTAAAGATTAAATTAGATAATATATATCTAATATGATTTAATTAGTATCTAAGTTGAGCGCTGTAACTTTTCTATTAATATATCTGCGTTTTGTATTATATTACTTGTAATATTTGTAAGTTGCGAACGTCAACACAACACCTCTATTCATTACGGTGCCGGTGTTATAGGATTTAGTATTGTTTATGCGTCTATGGATTAGGTACATAGAATGCATACGCGCACGTGCGTATCATCAACGTTTTCATTCGTTTGTCCGTTACATGTTATAGTTTATAATAGTATACGATTAGGGCAGATTAGGGTTAACTGTGTAATTAATTGTTGCGGGGTGTGTTTTAGTTTTTGTGGTGACTACGAGGTAAGCAAAACTTTGAACATGTCATGGCATTTATAAGATAATTGGAATGCTCAATATCGCCTCGTTACAGAAATCGTTTAATAATATAATTGTAGGAATTTTATGCATCATATATGTACTGCATCTACCAGATAAATTGCTAGTTGATTTGCTTAAGAGATTCATCTCGGTAGATAAGCGTCATAACCTCAAATAGAAGTTAGAATACGTTGTGTTGTTTTATTGTTTGTACATAGAATGTTTTCAAATATTATGAAATAAAGTAAAAATAAGTATCGTAAGTATTAGAATGTAGCTACCACTCCAATTATTGCAAATGCTCCAAATGTATTAGTAGGTGTTGATAATGTTGTACGATGTTTTATTCATGGTATGATCTGATACAATTGGCATTGTTTTAGAGGCCACAAGGAAACGCCATGAGAGCGCCACTACCGAAGATATGAAAAAAGCCATAGGGTTGTACCTGGCACCAGCCAAGGCTATACTTAAAAATGAGTATTTTTCATTTTTATTGGCTTATTCAAATAAAATGATAATAAATACGTTTGTTTTTTATTTAGAACACTTCAATTGAAAAATAGTGATTAATTTGATAAACCTTCAGTATGCCTTAAAAGATGCCAGAATTATTGATTATTAACTTGTATGGTGAGTGTGAAAAAACAAGTTCTTGCCTTTTACACAACTCTATGTATGTTTCAACTTTTCGTTATCGACGTTATACATTCTAAATAACCAAGAACAATTTTAGTTCATTTTGACAAATTAAATAGATTGCATAAAAAATCTCAATTTTCATGTAAATATTTTACAAATATTTTAGAAAAAATATAGCGCTTACATTAATTTTAAAATATGCAATAAATAGTTTAATTGAATATTTTATCTATACTTAGAAAAAATATGAAAAATATATTCAAAAACCTCCCACGAAAAATATTTATAAAATATATTTTTAAAAATATCTATGTAATATTTCTGGCTGTTAGGGTCGTTATGCTTACATCGATCCTAGAAGAATCACTAAATATCCAAAATTTCATAAACTATTTAATTTTATTCGAAATAGTGCAAACGTCAAAACTTCAACAAAATTTCTCAAAGGACGGTTGAGTTTAGGAATAGGAAACCCTCATATGTTGTAAATGACTAGGTAAATTCATTAGACCGATAATAATTGCACCATTCCATTTAAAATAAGAAAGTTGCTATAAAATTAAAAATATTTTCCTTAAATAGATCACAGTTGGTCACGATTAGATTACAAGTTTAAAAATCATGTACTGTATGTATATAAAAGTACTTTAAAAAAAGAAATTAGCCAAATCTACGCAATGGCAGCCTTGCCCGATTTCACTAGCTTATCCGGGATATATAGTCTGTCTTCAGTGTTTTATTAATCTATCAAAACATAATTAACTTACTGTTGGAATTTTTTCATTGTCATATATTTCTAATTGGCTTTTTAATTTTATCAATTCCCAATACTTATATTTGTAATTATTATCATTTAGAATTAGATGATTATCGATTTGAAATCCTTCGATAACATTGCGCACTTAAACCTCATATTTTCTCCAACATTCTTGGCCGATTCGTAAAAATCAATCTTCGCGCCAAAACAAGAGGAACAGACAACACTAATAAACATCCTACCTTTTTCTGACGCAATTTGATCGCCAACTTCAGCCTGTTCAGGTGCATCCTCTCCCCATGCTCGAAGGCCGGTCCCGTGGGATCGTGATTCAGCAGGACTTCCAACTCGTAGGAACTCCTCGTATGATCTAGTAGGGCCGTCGCGAAGTCCTGACATTGTTTCCTTAATTCTAAATATTCTAATTTAAATTCGTGTTCCATAAAGCTCAGTCTGGAATCGAAACGAGATTAGGTTAATTATTAACGGAATCCCGGCATCTCTCGCATCTCATCCTTAACACTATATTAGTAAGAACTCCCGAAATTCTAATCCGTTTACCGTGTCTGGTATTTCGGTTTCCGAAAGGAAATTATAGAGATCGTATAACAACGCGCGTATATTCGCCTCGATAAATTAGCTGCGGGAGGTTTAAGCTTACCTGCGCAGCTCCCAGGAGAGCTCGAATGCCGTCAGTATGGGGTCCTTGGAAGACAGCGCTATTAGCGAGGGGGAAGCCAGTGCTCGATAGGCGTTGATACGCGAACGCGAATGCCGTAACGAATCCTCCATACGCGAGGTAACGCATTCGTCACAGCCGCATCTGTAAATAAGAAATGGGAAATCATACGTCGAACAATACAGGGTGTTTTGAAGCATCGTTTAAAGATTTTAAGGGCATGTAGTACGATCGAAAATAAGGTTAAAAGTCATAATAAACATATGTCCACAAATTAACTGTTTACGAGATAACAGCGATTTTATCGCAACTGCAGAATAAGTTTGCTTTAGCAGTTTTTATTAAGATGTTATTGCATTTTAACATAAAATAGATTATAACTAAAGAAGATGTTCAAAATGACGTCCTTCCATTTCGACACAGGATCTACATCTGCTTTCAAAGGAAGCGCGCACTCTTTTAAAACACGAGGGTTTTTCTCGTATTCTCTGGCAACAGTGTTCTATTCGTTGGCGCAACTCTGGAAGATCGTTTACCGGTGTTGCGTACACTAAACTTTTCAAAAAACCCCAGTTACTAAAGTCCAACGGGTTTAGATCGGGAGACCTTGGAGGCCAAGCAATGGGACCTGCTCGCCCTATCCATCTCCCAGGAAATTCATTGTTAAGATGTTCTCTAACAGCACGCGTAAAGTGCGATGGAGCTCCATCTTGCATAAATCAGAGGTTCAGTCTTAGATTTATAGGTAAATCTTGCAAAAGTTCAGGTAAAGTATTTTCCAAGAACTCGAGGTATGCAGGACCTGTTAAGCGTTGTGGCAAAACAATCGGTCCTAACAACCGTTCCCCTATTATGCCTAATCAGATATTTAAAGAGAAACGTTGCTGGTGCCTGGCTTTAACGGTAGCATGAGGATTCTCGTCACACCAAACGTGATTGTTGTGGAAATTAAATATTCCATTTTTAGTAAAACCAGCTTCATTAGTGAATAAGATGTTATCAGCGAAATCTGACCGATCAGGAGCTGTTCGCAAAAGCCACTCACAGAAAGCCCTTCTCGCTTGATAATCCGGAGCAGTAAGGGTTTGCACCCGTTGGATATGGTAGGGGTATAGGAGTTGCTCATGAAGAGTTCTCCAAACAAGATTGCTGCTTACACCCACTTGAGTCGAAATTCTTCTAATACTAGTTTCGGAATTTTCATCAATAATATTCAAAATTCGATCTCCTATCTGTGGAGTACATGCTATTCTCTGCCGTCCAGTATCAGAAGACCGCTTCTCAAACGAACCAGTTTCTCTTAGTCGTTGAAACACCGTCAGAAACATCACATGCGAAGGCAGTTGGCGATCAGGAAACGTTTCAGCATAGAAGCGACGTGCTTGTGAAGAATTCCCATTAGCACGACCGTACATGAACACCATATCGCTCATTTCAGCATTAGAATACGCAGCCAGTGTAATTGCTACAAATTGCACAAAACGTCAAATTAAACTGTCATAAAACAATAGCTGATAAGCACCAGTTTACTGGGATATGTTATATCCATGTACTACTAGGAACACTCGCTGTTATCTGGTAAACGGTTGATTTGTGAACATATGCTTATTATGACATTTAATTAACCTTATTTTCGATCGTACTACATGCCCTTAAAATCTTTAAACCATGTTTCAAAACACCCTATATATGGAAAAATGCTCATTCGAAAATCTATTTTTGACAGGTGTTTATTGGTTTTTAATAGCGATGTATAAAACTGCTTCTTTACGTTAGCAGCTACAACCTGTTTCTGCTGCTTTAGGTTAGCAGTTTAAAAAAGCTGCTACTTTTTGTAGCAGTTTTCCTTAAATAACAGATAAACTGTTTCTAAAACTTTGCACACCGTCTCAAAGCGTCTTTTGTTACCGCTATTGATTCATTCAACACATTATTCTTTTGTCAATCAAATTGATTGAAATCATTCAATCAAAACGTATAGTTTCTTGAACGGAAAAGTATAAATTAGAATTTTTTATCAATTATAAAACGGTGATTGTAACAAGTAACAATAATAACTAGTAATAGATTCTGAGGGGTTACGTTTCATAATCATCGAGTTTCTATAATGAAATGTATTAGAGAGATTAGTATTAGAGATCACGAGGCATGATGGGAACATCGTCTTATCTACAAAACGGTAGTAAGCATCTGTCAAATAATAGCAGTCCTAATATTAACAAGTGCTGTTTTATGTTTGTTGTAATGCTGGAAACCTTACTAGTCGTAATAACAAAATTATTGCCGTTTGTGCGTGAACTTTGCAATTTCCAGAATTTCGTTATTATTTTGATGGTGAGTTCAACGGCCAGTATCGGAAGCATAAGTAAATTATTTACAACTACACTTTTCTGTGCTTATTAATTGACATGTATTGCATGTATATTCTATAGTGCGTTATTTGTTTCTTTCAAATATTTAATATGTTATTATAACGTAACCAGAAAAATGTCCCAAAGAGGCAAGATGGGGCTATTGGTATGGGGCAACATGGGGACATCACTATCTCACTCTTCAGTCTGGCCCGTTATGCCTGGATATGCCATTATGCTTTCTCGAAGACATAATGCCTATTTCTCCTGTTAAATGGGAATAAAGTACAGGTTCAATCAAAGCGTAACAAGGGAAAGACAACAATCCTTACAAGCACTACGTATAAAAATCTGCTACAAGAAAATAGAAGTCTGGAGAATCACTAAGGCAACTAGAAGGGCTGAGGGAAAGAAAAAGGAAAAAAAATGACAAAGAAGAAAACAGAAGAGATCAAGAAGCCGAATTTTGTAAGGAAAGCAAAGAGATAGATTTTCAGAAAACGTCAAGGAAATAATCAAGTTCTTCTGTTGAGGAAGATGACGCTCAATGTTAGTATTGTAAGGGGAAGTATTGATACAATGCCATGGATGGCGAAAGTTGGGTACATGGAGGCTATGCGAATAACGTGGATGAGTTCACCTTTTATTGTCTCAATTGTGAAGATTAAATTTAATATTCTTGTCGTTATTGTATTTTTTTATTTTAAGTAGTTCCGCTTTAAAGAGTTTAAGCTTTGTTCCTGCATTTTTTTAAGAATATTTTAAGAATCTATTTTTTTTTTACCTATTATCTAGATTTTCCATTCTTAACTGGAACCCCATCTTGCCCCCATGGTGGGGCAAGATGGTGTATTTACACATTTCTTTTCAAAATTTTCTCACAACATCAAGAGTACCCATCGAAAAATTGTAAATCCATCCATCAGCAGATAAATGTTTAAAGATTACAACAAGCGTACTTAGAACCTTGTATATCAATTTCCAATCCTGATGCAGTGTTCTAAAGCTTAAGGTTCCTATCTTGCCCCACCTTCCCCTATGTGTTTTTCGTATAGGTAACTAACATATAGTTTTGTCATTCCGATATTTAAATATCATACAAAAATATTCACTTGAAAATAACAATTTTCTGAAAAACATACACAATTATGTAAATTTATTGTATAATTTTTTATCGTTAACGTTTTGTCTCGCTTAACTCAAACGGAAAACATACATTGTTGCACCAACATTTCAAGGTTATGAATCTACTGGATACACTGACGAACGTTCCTCGCCCCAAATGCAAATTACCAATCTAACTGATGTGATTATCATAGGATCTCCCGAGTTCCAAGTTATCGAAATGCTGCAGACGTATTCTCGTCGAATTAGATTCGCCTGTCCGGCGGTGTTATGCTCGTATATATATGACGACGTTCGTCTGGATGGAATTTGCATATTTTCGATGGGAAAACGTTATATACGAAGTACAACACCGCGGCACGCGCTGTTACACTCTTTTCTAATAAATATTCCGAACGATATTATGATTGATGGTTGGCACATTCGTTGGTGCATACATACATTTCATACAAGACCAAAAAGCAAAAGATGTGAATGACGTCAAGCACTACATACATACGAAATGTTTGATTCATAGCAATATTACCTGAAGTAGGATTTAGTTCATTGAAGAAGTGAAGGGTAATATGTAAAGATATACTTTCTAGAAAACGTGAATATGAATTTGATTGATAAATATTGCCGCATATCACACATTGCTATACAAGAAACTAAACGCACTTGCATAGACCAAGGACCATGGGTAGAGAAACAGCAGTAGAGCTATGGTTTTCCTTTTTTCTAGGATCGATATGACATGGAATCTCTGGAAATGTTGCAGTCTCTTGACTTTTTGTAGTTAGGCTCCCATTAAATTATACCAGTCATTCCTGGATTCTAGTACCCTGCACTAATCAGGAAAAGGTCTCTGGCTGGTTGATCGAAATGATCCTCTGGGTTCGCTTTTGGCTTGCCAAAAAATGCCTGCCTTCTTGCGTCCAGAGCAATGCATTCACAGAGAATGAAGTATGGGTTCTCTGCCATCATGACACAGTTTGCAGTTGGTATCTCCAGTGTTGATTCCAATTTTCTGTAGGTGTCCTATCAGCGTACAGAGTCCTGTTAGGATACCTGCTACGATACGAAGTTGATTCATACTGAGCTATGTATGTACTTCAACCGTCTCTTTTGATGATCCCTTGATAAAGGTCTTACCACTAATTAGCCTGGTTATATTATTCCAGTGTACTTTGTGTATCTCTTTGAACCAACTCCTTACCTGCCCAAGTAGCACATTTAGTTGTGATTACCGCTGCTATAGGCATAACTAGGTCATTATAGTCAATTTGACGTAATCTTTACTACAATTACCAACTTTAAAGGTATATATACTTAGACGACATATCTGTAGTTGCAATTACGTCATCGCCACTAAATAAATTACTTTATGGTACCAATAAAACAGTAATTGTTACGTCATTCTTACTTCTTGAATTACTCTAAAGTTAATTCGTGCGCATAGTTACAGATTAAAAGTCGGCGTTAGTAACATATGCTACCATACGGTAGAATTGAGGTGAGCAGCACGTATAGATATTACCTACCAAAGTTATTGACATTATTCGAGTTACAATTACGTAATCATTACTTCCTAAGGCGACTATATATACCTTTAATCAAAAAGTTGACACTTGACTACCACCTTAAAGTAACCATTCCAAATATGTGTATACAACTTTATAGGAAATTTAACTATAAAGTAGTAGAGTTTAAACGCATTTAGATGAGCAGTAGCTTTGCTAGGCACAATACAGGGTGTATCAAAAAAAAAAGTAAATTTTGCTTGGGTGTTAACTACACGACATATAAAGCACAAACCCACCGAAACCGGATTTCATCATTAAAGAATAAAAAACAGTAAAATTTAGAGTCAAAAATTCTTTAGTCCGGGCCTGATGCAAGGAAACGTCATGTTAAGCACCCGCTAAACGTGGTCTTATGTATAAATACATTGCACTCATTTAGTATTATTCTTAATAGTATGCCGTAAGTTCATTTAACGTCATTCTGAATAAATAAAGGCCCTTGTAAAAATAGCAAAACTGAGGCATTCAAATTTCTTCTTTTTATAAAATAAACATTCCTTATTTGTTAAGAGCATTCTACGTAAGTCTGCAAAGTATTATTTTTAATATCCTGATAAGACGTTCGAGTTTCACCGGATATGCGACTTCAGTAGTTACAAAAAACGTAAATATTTTTCTTTTGCTTTGTCGAATCGAGAGTTAGTTGTTAATAAACGGTATCACATGAATCTGAGTTATTTCTTTTGGATTTATTTAACCATATAACGCAAAATGAATTGAATCTAATTACACAGAAATAAATGTGTAGATACAGAAAATTTGCAAACACGCCTTTTTACTATGATATCGCGTGAAAATGAATCTATACATTCCCGCGCTTTTGCCGATGCATCATGCTTCGATTTTCTTTATATGAAATCATGATGGTCCTGAAAAGGATCGTTTTTTCGAGACGGGAAGAATTTAAATAAAATGTTCGAAGTGGCTTGCACTCCAAGCGGCGATCCACACAAAACTAACAGCGGTAATGGCTGAATGATAGTGGTATGTGGGGGTATACTCGGGACAGCATTTAGGTTGGGCACAGGTGCGGTTCTAGCCCACGGCATTTATAAAATATTTTTTTCTCGTTAATGCTTACAGATAGACCCCCTGTGCATTAAGACTTTTTGATTGTATATGATTACAGCTGCTACATATTATTATATTTACCTGTATATCTGATACACCCTGTAGATAAAAAAAAAATCGATTGGTCGGTACAATAGACGTTTGCATAAGGCACGTACTGGCGTATTTATAGTTACATAGACGTAATCCATATTGAGAGTATCGAATTTGAGATTTGCTGCTGGATCTCGATGGAAAGATAAGGCACGCCACCGGCCATAATCTTGTAAACCGAGAACATGTAAACACGAGGTTTCACACGGAATCGATATCTAATGGCTTCTCTCATTAGACGCCGTCAAAGTTATATTCCCAACTTGTACCTGCCTATATACTTTTCCCAAACGCTGTGGGATTTAGCAGCCTAGCGCGAAAGTACGAAAAAGGGTTGTTGCTGCGAAGTTTCGCGGTTAGATTTAAAACTTTCTCCCTTATCGCGTTACGAATAAATGCCGAGGCGTTTTACGGTTTCTCTACAGAGCAGGCGAATCGAAAGCTTTTCCTTGTTTTATGGTTGGAATAATACAAATAACTTTTTCGTATTATATTTCTCAGTAGGTACAGTATCCTAGTAAACTTTGACTGCAAAACGGGAATTAGTTTCGATTAGTTGGTGTTGCAGTCGGGATTTTTAGGTAATCAAAATGTGAGAGAAAGGGATAACATATCTAGGGAAGAAATGTACAAGGTATTCCATCGAAGACTGGGTCTTTGATTTTAGGAAAAAGCGTCTTCTACAAGAGTTTTACAGAATTTAAAAATATTTTTGATTGCACGGCGTGTTCCAAAAGTAGGAAAATGGATACTTATTCCGTTATTCTAAATGGAGCACTTTATACAGGGTGATTCTCAACATATGCGACAAACTTTAAGCACTGGTCCCTGGGGTTATTTTGATCATAAAAGTTCATAGGAACATATGTCCAAAATCGCTTAGTTCTTAAGTTGTATAATGTTTAATAGTAACTTAACATAATTAATGTTTTTATTATAAATTAACGAAATAATTAGTAAAACAAAATTAACTTATACTAACTGTTGAAAATGACCGCCCCCAACTGCAATACAAGCTTCTATCCTCCGTCGTATTGACTGGCGAGTCCGTTCTAAAATACCAGGGGTATTTCGAATTGTTTGAAAAAGCTGCGATAATACCATTTCTCAGTTCATCGACATTTTCGATGGGAGTGGTATAAACTAATGATTTAAGGTGGCCCCAAAGAAAAAAGTCCAAAAAATTTAAGTCTGGAGACCGAGGAGGCCACGGTTGTGGACCTCCCCGTCCTATCCATCGATCTGGATACGTATTACGAGCAACTAAACTAAAATGCGCTGAAGCACCGTCATGCATAAAATACGTTTGTAATCTTAATTGCAACGGAACTTCTTCCAGCAGTAGTGGTAGCTCCTCTTCAAGAAAATTGCGATATACCTCGCCATTTAACCGCATCGGTAAAAAATGTGGACCTATCAAGTGATCTCCAACAATTCCGGCCCACACATTGACAGAGAATTGATGTTGATGACGGGCATTCACTAGTTCGTGCGGATTTTCTTCGGCCCATATGTGATTATTATGAAAATTAATAATCGCGTTTATAGAGAAAGTAGCCTCGTTGGTGAAGAATATTTGAGCCAAATAGTCAGGATTTTGTGCGATTTTATGTTGCAACCATTGACAAAAAGCCACTCTTTGCGGAAAATCTGCCGGCAAAAGTGCCTGCACCCGTTGAATGCGATATGACTACAACAGTTGATCTTTCAATATTCTCCAAACTGTGGCCTGACAAATGTTTAAAGCAAACGCAATTTTTCTGGTGCTTGTAGTAGGATGTTCTTCAATTTCATTTAGTACCATTTCTTCAACTTGTGGGGTTCTCACTGTAGATGGGTGCCCGTTATCAGTCGTCCGTTTTTTTTTAAATTTCCCATTTCACTAAGACGTTAGTGAAGACGGGCAAATATTGAATGATGCGGGATGATACGGTTCGGGTATCGTTCTTCAAAGACGTCTAGCAGCACGCGAATTTCCAATGGCAAGACCGTAAACGAAATGCATATCACACGTCTCAGCATTCGTGTAATTCATTTTAGAAAACAGAAACTGGCAATAAACCGAATGAATACTCTGACAACTATTGACAAATATTGAAATACCAAATAAATAATTCCCTTTCAACACAATAGTTTTTGAAAAACCAACTGATATTATATCGTGTTAGTCATAGTTCATAATTTATTATTAAACATTCAATAACTTTAAAACCAAACCGTTTTGGACATATACTCATATGAACTTTTATGATCAAAATAACTCAGGAATCAGCTCTTAAAGTTTGTCGCATATATTGATAATCACTCTGTATATTATTCCATTTTTACCAACATAAAACTGGTAAAGACATGTATCTATGCAGTTATATTTCCACAGAAAAAAAAATGCTCGTATTTTATTTGGTGTTTTTTATTAATTTTCCTAAATACCATTATAACATTGGCAACATAAAACCCGCTTCAGTAGATGGCAAAAGCACTTGAAGTGTCACCAAAATCACACGCTAGATGCAATTCTAGTTGCCTATAGACAACTATAGGTATTACTCTCTCTAGTAACTAGTAATGGGTCGCTATGAAGCAAACTGCTACTATAGAGCAGCTAACAACCGTTAGCAGTTTGTAGCAACTATTCAATCAAAATAAGCTGTTACTTTTTTTGTAGCAGATATAGTAGACAAGTGCGAATGTTGTAAAACATGCATGTTTATTCGTAACAGTATAGCAGTAAAGCAATGCATAAAATGTTTCTAAACATGTTGTATGTATAGTTTGTGTGTCGGAGCCTTACGCGTGCAAATTTTGTCGCATAGAAGTATTTAGAATTCACATACATACTGTATGCAGTAACAGTGCATCACTTAAGTATTTGTACATAGTACATTTAACCGAAATGAAAAAAAAGGAACTATAGAAATTCAAAATTAAGCGGCTGTTTATTTTAATACCAAAGAGAAAAGCATTATTTTTAATAAAAACAAAGGAAGATAATATAAATATTAATATTTTAATAAAAAATCAGAATTTTGAACTCACAAAAATATTTGTACACGAGAAAAAAAAACAAAATAAATATTTGTTAGATTCATTCTAATATTTAGTATGCATTCCTATTGCATCTATAACAGCTTGCAAGCGCTTAGGCATGGACATTACCAATTTTGCCGTTTCGTCCTGCGTAATTTTTGACCATTCTTCTATCAAATGCTTTCTAAGCTCATGCGCATTTTGGGCATGATATTTTCTGATGTGTACGTTTAAAATATGCCACAAATTTTCTATCGGGTTAATGTCTGGACTTTGGGGTGGGTGGGGAAGGGTTCTAATACCTTTATATAAGAACCATTCCTTAACGATCCTAGCAGTGTGCTTAGGATCGTTATGTTGTTGAAATATAAAGTTTTTTTCTATATTCAATTTTCGAGCACTTTCCATTAAATTAACTTGCAAAATTTTTAGATGAGCTTGAGCATACATAATATGGTCAATAAAATGCAAATTTCCTACCCCATAGTAGGACATACAACCCCATACAAGTACGTGTCTTCCTCCATGTTTTATGGTAGGAATCAGATTTTGTGCTTGAAGTTCCGTGTTTGGCTTCCGCCATATCATATGCCGTCCATCGGATGCAAAAATATTATATTTTGACTCGTCGCTAAAAATAATGCTTTTCCAAAATTGTAAAGGTTTATTGATATATTCCTTCGCAAAATTCAAACGTTTTATTCTATTATTCTCACTGATGAAAGGTTTCTTACGGGCTACTCTTCCGTTATAGCCAGCTCTTCTAAATACTCTTCTTATAGTTTCAGGATTAATTGTCTTCCCTTTTCTCTCTGCGACGTGAACAGCTAACGTTAAAGCGCTAGTTCTAGGAAATTTTTGAACTTCTTTTACTCTAGCTCGTTCTTCGCATTCGGTTAGTATCTTTGAACGTCCTGGGCGATGAGCATTTTCGATGCTTTTTTGAAATTTAAATTTGTTAATAATATACTGAACAGTACTATGTGGTCTTTTGACAAGCTTACTTATTTCTCGTAAACTTTTTTGTTCTTTAAACAAGGCTACAATTTGAAGTTTTCCATTAATTGTCAACTCTTTTGTTTTCGGCATTTCCTATACGGCAGTTATGAATTGCTCTTCAAAAATATATTACCGGGAGCATCTAATAATGTACACAGACCGCTAGATATTAGGAGACCATTGTTGGACATCTATGCGAGTCTCTACCTGTCGCGACAAGGAGCGTACGAATACTTTTGTGTTGTCGCCTACTGGATTTTAATTATTATTGTAGTCAGAGAGCATATTTAGCTATTTGAAATATTTATTTTGTTATTGCATTCTAAATAATAATGTGAAATTAAAAAAAAGCTTACTGTTTTGTATTTTTATTACTTGTTGTAGATAAATGGGACATGTACAGATATTTAAGTGATACACTGTATGTCTACTCGTTATTGAATCATGTAGAAGCGTCCACAATATAAATACATATAGATATTGAGTGAATAGCGGTAAGAATGAGACACTATAAGCTGCGTGCAAAGTTGTAGAAATAGTTTATGTGTTTAACTACCGTAAGCTGCTATATAGGCAAGATTCAATATTTGTAAAATGATGCATTTTCAATCAAACAGTAACTTATCTAATGATAAAGATGATTAATTTGTGGCAGATAATGGTTGTTGTGTCTTAAAGGATTCTATGACTCAATCTTTTGAATCCGGACATTAGTTTATTATTACAAAAAGTATCCTGGATCATTTGAAAATTAAGAAATAATTATTCCGTGACACAACGATCAAGTAAATACCCTCATAAATATTAATTATATCAAAACACTTCAAACAAAGCTTCCTCTTTTCCCGAACCTTTTCCTAAACCACCCTTCATTTCTAAAGCATTTTAATGTACTGCGATACACCTCTAAGTAATTAAATTGTCTAAAAAAACTTCCCCAAGAGAAGCCACCAAGCTCTCGGAAGCCCTTAATCAACTTTCAACCTCATTTCGGTCCTTTTCTCCATGTTATGACCTCCCCGCCCCCCTCTACTTCCCCGCCATTTGTGACCCGTCCTCCGGGAATATTTTCCTTAGAGGTTGGTATTCCTCCGTTCCCCCTTTTTTTTACAATATCTATCCGCCTAGTTTTATGGCGGGATTTTTACGATCGGGCAAACTTACCGGACGTCGTGTGGCATGGGCAGGGTCGCGCCTCGATCTAATAGAATCTTGATAATCTCGTAGTTGTCGCGGTGGGCCGATAATATCAGGGGCGTAATGTCCGGAGTAAAGGTCGCCGTATCCGGTGGCAAGGCTTCCCAACTCTGTAATCAAAAAAATAATGTTCAAAACCGGCAAAAGGAGGACAGTTTATATTGTTCTTGGTGCCTGGAAAAAAAAGGGATATTCTAACTTTACTTCGATATCAAAATAGTGTATACACCTATACAGTTAAGTTAAGAATGGGAAGTCTGCAAACTGGAAATAGTAGAGCCTAAAACATGAGCATTGAAAGCAAAGTGCCTTATGACCAAAAACACGCTGGATTAATGATAGGGTTATCAAAAGCTCGAAAGAATTAAAAGAACTTTTTCGGTTGAAATGCCTTAGTGATATGCCGGAACTTGAAAATTTATACAAAAATAAAAAAAAAAGAACATAGACGTTTAATTCAAAAAAGTAAACAGGAGTATTATTATAAGAAAATAGAAATATCTACAAATAAATCAAAAGATGTGTGGAAAATTGTCAATGAAATGCGAAATGAAAACTCTGTATGGTTTGAGTGATGATTATTTAATTGAAATTAACGGTGAAGAAACATCTGACTGTCACGTTCTTTGTTGCGGTTTTGCGAAATATTTCTCAACAATTGCGAGAGATCGCATCAGAACAGCATACGGTGATCGGGGGAACGCACTGCAATATACGGGTATGCATGAAAATACATTTTTTTTTGGCACCAACTTGTTTCCATGACGTAGTTAGTTGTATAAGTAATTTAAAGAACAAAAGATCTTCTAGTTTTGATGAAATTAGCAACTACTTATTAAAATTAATAAGCTTGGATATATCAGATGTTTTATCTCACGTAATCAACAAATCTTTTGAAAAAGGAAAATTCAGCGTTAAAAACTGCTTTGGTTATACCCGTGTACAAACGAGATGATCCCTCTAATATTGAAAATTATAGACCTGTTTCTATACTAAGCTCGTTTTCAAAAGTCATTGAAAAAATTGTCTATAATCAGATAACTGACTTTCTTAATAAACATAGAATATTGCACCCGAGCCAACATGGATTCGTAAAACAAAAGTCAACTGAGACCGCGCTTTTTCATGCTTTGGAATGTATTTACACTGCTTTGGACTCTAATAATTACGTAGCTGGTATTTTCTTTGATCTGACATGCGCGTTCGATTGCGTAGATAGTAATGTTTTGGCGATGAAACTGTATGCTATGGGATTTAGAGGGCTTCCATTAGATTGGTTATTGTCGTTTTTAGAATGCAGAAAACTAGTGGTTAAATTGGGAAATGAACAGTCACCTGAATTTGACATTGATGTGGGTGTTCCGCAAAACTCAGTTTTAGGTCCATTGTTATTCCTATTACACATCAATGATCTGCCGGAAAGCATAACTTGCGGGTTCCCTATTTTATTTGCTGACGATATTTTTGTAATTGTGAAGTGCCACTACGACATTAATTACAAAATTGAAAGAACTATTGAAGAGGTGACGGGCTGGTGTAGTAAAAATAGACTGATTTTAAATGAACAAAAAACAAAAATCATTAATTTTCATATACGGAAGCCTATCACAAATATAAACAAAAACTTTACCAACAACGCGTCTGTACTAGGTGCAATATTAGATAAAAATCTCAGTTGGGAAAACCAGTTAGATAGTGTATGTAAGAAATTAAACAAAACCTATTATGCAATGTTACAATTAAAGAATGTCCTAAAACAGCAAGATCTAGTAAACGTTTATTATTCATTGGTGTACTCAGTGCTTTCCTACAATGTTATTATCTGGGACGTAGCCACCAATTGGGAAAGAGTTTTTATTCTATAGAAATGTTTTATACGATTAATTTTCAATCTGCCTTATAGAGCCAGTTGTAGAGAAACATTTAAAAATAAAAAATATTAACCTTTCCCTGCATTATTATTTACAAAGCATTGACATACATTAAGGTACACATACATGATTTTGAATCGTATAAGACAATACATTCGCACAACACTAGACAATTAAATGTTATGACAATTCCACAACACAAATTAACACTAACAAAAAGATCTCCGGCATTAATGAGTCTAAAACTCTATAATAGTCTTCCGAGCGAGGTACGGTCAATTGGTTGCTCTAAACTTTTCAAACAGCGCGTAAAAGAGATGTTATTGGAGAGGGCATTCTATACCATTAGCGAATATGTAAATGAATAGACTTCGTATTTATTTTTGTATAATTATTTTTTATATATGTGCTATATTATGTTTTGTAAATGACGTCCTTATACTTTATATATTTTTGTACTTTTGTTTTCTATGACGATTCAAACCAATGTTAGATTGGCATGCTGAATAAATATATTATTATTATATTATTATTATTATTATTATTATTATTATTATTATTATTATTATTATTATTATTATTATTATACAAATGTTGCTCGTTTAACAATTATTTGCACCAATTTTCCCTAATAACAAACTTAGTTAAGTAGAGGCTCAGCTTAAGGTGAACCTTAAGGTGAATATGTTTTGTACCGTCGAAAGTAGGAATAAAGCTTAGCTAAAGTATTGAAAACGGATGGCAACAGTGTCAGACAGTGTGAAACTGATTTGTAACTTGTAAGTTTTTGACAGAAACACACAGAAAGAAAGAGAATGTTGACTTTTAATTCTTGATACGAGTTTTCGAGTTTTCATTATTGTTGTCAGGTCAGTCTCAGGAATATTAACAGCTGATTCATAAAAGCAACACTATTATTGCTGAAAATTTGTTGTTTAATTAGATAAAACATAACAAACTGTATGCATTCATGGTCATAGGAATGGTTATTTCGTCTTAGGTTACATGATAAACTTAAAATTATTTTGTATAGCTACACTGTTGAAAATATTACGGTGTTGGCGTTAATTTTGCGCTAGTCAAATATTTTAGTGTTGATTTTTCCAAACTTTGCCAAACGAGTTGACTACGCGTATTTATTAGAACAGAAATTATTAGAATTTCGTGTGAATTCTTTGTTCAGATATGAGGATTTACTATTTTTCTAGACATTTAGAAGCGTCAACCAATCAATTTTTCCCTCGGATAGAAATATAGAAACCCCACCTATTCTAATACAGTATCGCATTATACGCACCACCTGCATTGCACGTGTATCTGTTTTCGTGTTTGATTCTCCGTATTAACATATCCAAACAAACCACCAAATGTGACTGACTTGCAAAGTGTAACCTCGTGTTATTAAACGTTAATTCCAGTGGGCATAAAAAAATTCAACATCTTAAAGATATATTGGGAACATCTATTTACGCAATTAGTTTAGACTTGAATCAAATAGCATAAACATTCACTTAATTTTATAATGGTTCTCAAAAAATCATTTTAAAATTGGTACGTTTAGTTGAAACCAAAACTTGTGAATGAGTGGTTTTGCATACTTATAATTGAGAAAACGTCTTAAAGAGAGAATATTATAGCCCTAAGAAATAGAAGTTGCATATTAAAAAGACGTTGTATTTAGAAAATGGTGTTAAAACACCTAATAGATCGCATTCATTTAGTTAAACAGCTAGTCAATTTGTCTAGTCTAGATCAAATAAAATTTGACTAGAAGTATTTTATAATTCCACGTGTCAGTTGGACAAAATAACCCCTTAGCAATAGACAATACTTGACTATCTTTGCTCGTCAAATTCAAACTTCTATAGTTCTCGACACAATAACACGAAAAGAGTGTGGACCTCTCCTGACTATTAAATTAGTCAAACGTGTTCAAATTTTCAACAGTGTACTTGTTAGTAATAATATTTCTCAATTTCCCAATAATTCAGCAAGTTTTGTGAGTGTGTATGCATTATTTCTTTTCATTATTTATTATTTACCTGAACTTCGTAATAAGATAAAAAAATGTGTTAATACAACTAACTGCATTAAAACTTACGAATGCAAATATCTCGAAAAGATTTCAAAATTAAACAAGTAGGTACACTGTAAAAAATTACAGTAATTTTGCCATGGTAAATCAGGAATATTGCATGTAATAACGTTGTGAATTTACCACAATAAATCATGTAAATTTTGTTTTACATGTCTTTTCTAGGATATTTAACATGGAAAAAGAAATTTCGGTAAAATTTATAGCTTTTTCATGTAAGTTTAAGATGTAACAAAAATTCAAAAGGAAAATACAGGAAGAAACATGTACAATTTTGTATTTACTCTAAAAATTTACTTAAAAGTGTAAAATTTACGTTTTCTGGGGTATTTAGTGCACTTTAAAATTAATTTCGCTAGTGAACTATTAATTTTGCTGTAAAAATATGAGGATCTTTTATATTTATTTGTTTTCACTTGAATTTTCGGGTAAAACTATAAATATCATGGAAAATACGAAATTCATACGCCGCAATGTGATTGGTTATTGGATTATTTATCTGTGCGCGTAGGTAATTCTATTCGTATGTCGAACTTATTATTGGCTCAATGATATCATGTACGTCACAAACAATCGCAGGTTTCGCGTATAAGCGTGTTCATTCTTGATCCCTGGTTGAGCGATTCAGTATGACCTATTAGGTGCTATAAAAGAATTAGGTAAGTTGCTTGCTCTCTTTATAAAAATACATATGAAAATTACTTCAGTGTTCGGTAAATATAGAGTTCATATAAATATTACATACGAATTTTACAGTACAATCTTTGAAAAATACATCAGCATGTAAAATTTACTAGATGGTAGAAATTTTACCTTATGAAGCAAATTTACCTGTAAAATTGTAGACAACTTTGTTACCAACGATTTTACATGTAATTTTACTGCAACTTTTCTTACAGTGTAACAAGTTTCAAGTAAAAAAGGTTGCTCTTTCAAATTTTCTATTCGGTTTATGTGATTTTGCATACATAAAAAAGATAAGTTTCGATTTACCTATTCAGCAGGGTGTAACTAGCGCCCTCTAGGAGCAACGGTAAAAGTGATCACAAATTCCTATTCATCGTGCTGGAAAACGTAGTAGTACCAATTTTCACGTTAATTCTATGAAAACCTGCCGAATTATTTGGAAATTTAGAAATAAAATTATTAACTTGAACATCCTGTATGTCCTAAACGAGTAACATTTGTATGAAGCATGTTGCACTTTATTCTCATGTTTTAGGCTCTGCTATTCCCAGTTTCCGAATTTCCCATTCTTAAAGACTCACACTGTATATACTGTGGTGAAGTTTTTTTTTTTTTTAATTACACAAGCTATATTTTTTGTGCGTATAGTGTGGTAAATAATGTTATGTATGTAGTTCAAAAATTTAAAGATATTCCTTACTGAAACCTTTGAGAAAATATAGAAAATTAAAATATGCATAATCATCTACAATCTACAAAATGCGCATAAATATTATAGTAATAAATGTTGTCTTATTGGCAATTTTTACTAATACGATAAAACAAAGAAAAAAACTAAAAACCAAAAAAAAAACAATTATAGCAGCAGCTGTTGAAAAAACAAAAAAAGGAAACAAGGAAAAGAAACACATCATGGCAGCTCTTCAAAATGACCTCCATTGTTTCTAATATTGACAATGTTCGAGAAAGTTCCCAACAGAGTGTCAGCGGCCAAATCTGTGAAATTAAAACGCGTTTGGGCAACTGACAAGCTATAAATAAAACATTAAAGAGTATTGAAATCATCATAAAGATATGCTGCAGGGTGTTACAAATACATTTACAAATTAGAGATGAAACAAAATTCTGCATACTATACAGAATTTATTAATAGAAAAAGCTCATTCTTTATATTTTAATATTTATGTTCGCATATTATGATCTGATACTTATTCGTATTTTAAATTAGGCAGCTAGTTTTAGTAAATCTAAAAATATTCTTTGAAATACACAATTACAAATTTACAATATTATAATCTGCAGCATAAGTGCTATACAGGGGTGAGTTTTTTTTTATCTTGAAACAACGGAATATCTCTAAAACACTGCATCAAATCAAAGAAAAGGTCTTAATAAGGTTTGTTATAATGTAGGGGGCTCACTGAACAAACTTTAATTTGTCAGTAAAGTAAATTTCTCAATAAAATTAATATGATAAATGATATGATATATTAATTATTTTAATTTATCGACTCTTTTAATTGCAAGTGTCATCTCCTTGAGCATTTACATATTTGGGATAGTTAATTGACTATATTTCTGTACCTCAGAAGCAAACCATGTTAAGTCTAAACATGGCGATATCGAGTTAAGTATGTTAAGTTAATATACATACAATGATCTTTCATTGCTATCTTTTTTGTTTTTTTTTGTCTTGTTTTATTAAAAAGTTAGACACGTTTAAATTATATTAAGTCAAACCTTAGCCTTAACATAACAAAAACTTTAAACGCGTCTACCGTAAAATGCCAATTTTGGACTTAACATACTTTGTTTCTGAAGTACAGAATTATACCTTTATTATATTTATACATTGTTTCATATGTTATTATATTATTGTAGGAAATATCTAATATGTAGCTCCTTACAAAACTATAATTCAATAACAAAGTATTGAAATGAAAAGAAATACTTTCATTTAAAATAGATCGATAAAATTATAAATATGCATTCAATGCGCCGTTGAATTAATGTCCTTGAATGTTTTTATGGTGCAGCTTAAATATTTACAACCTTTCTTCGGTTACCTGAATATATTAAACATATATTAACATACTTTGCCTATGAAATACAGAATTATACCTTTATTATATTTATACATCGTTTCATATGTTATTATATTATTGTAGGAAATATCTATGTAATACGTAGCTCCTTACAAAACTATAATTCAATAACAATGTATTGAAGTGAAAAGAAATACTTTTATTTAAAATAGATGGATAATATTATAAATGTGCATTCAATACACTGTCGAATTAATATCCTTGAATGTTTTTATGGTGCAGCTTAAATATTTACAACCTTTCTTCCGTTACCTGAATATATTTCCAAACCTTTTTTTTACATGAAGTTAATCTCTCTCAAACCCCGTATCGCTTAGCGATAATGCACGAACGATTTACAACCAATCCGAACCGGCTTTTTTTTGCATTATAGGGTGATGTTTGATACTGCGTCTATTCGCATTTAACTACAGACTTCGGACGGCGTCGCTTTTCGCCTGACGAAAATTAATCAGTTTGAACTGTGTAATGGTAATTGTGTGAATTGTGCGATTGTGAGAGTTGGATATTCTCTACACCTGGATTATTCTTTTGCCGAAATCAAATCGCCCCTAGGATCTTCACTTGAAATTTTCGCACTGGATAAATAAAGGTATGTTCATGTATATTTATTATTATTTATTTACATAACAGTACCTGGAATGCACATTTATATTAATAATAAATATGCGTTTTAGGCATTATTGCATGGTATTTTTGAAATGTTCATATTTCCGTATGAATATTATATCCCTTCTAAATGTATTTTCAAATCCTTTGTTTTACATGTCAATCTTATTTCGTACACATCGGGCATGCAAGTTTTTTTTCTCAAATTCCGCGCGCTAGAGTCGATGACGATGCGCGAAGGATTCCGGACCTGCCCGAACCAATTTTCGCGCGCATAAGTCGATTTCAATATAGCGTCTCTTTTGCGTTTACATATTTCGAATGGCGTCGCTTTTCGCTTTACACAAATTAATTATCTTGACCTTGTGTGTGAATTTTGTGATTATAAGAATCGGATATTATTTCTATCTACATCATTTTCATGCCGAAATCAAACCACTCTGGGATTTTATTTTGTAATTACTGTGCTGCGGAAATAGAGGTATGTTGGTGACGCTATTATTATTTATTTGGGAAATATTAATATAAACTTGCATTCTAGGCGTTGTTTGGATCTTACTTTGAAACTTTATATTTCTGTTTGAGTATTATATATTTTCTGATATTGCTATAATGTATTTCCAAATCCTTTTTGTATTGTATTTTTTGTATGCATCGTTGGACATGCAAGTTCTTTCACAAATTCCGCGTCGTCGAGTATGATGCACGAATGCTTCCGGACCTATCCGAACCAATTGTAGTGCGATTAAATTCAATTTGAATACAGCGTCTCTTTTGTGTTTACATTTTTGGGATAATCTAACACTTTCTATTACGAAAATTAATTGATTTAAATTGTAAATTAGGTACTAATTGTGAGTTGCGCAGGTATGCAACCAAGGGTATTATTTCTATATACGTCATTTTCTTGCCGATATACACAAATCAAAGTCTAGGATTTAGCATTAAAGTTTTTGTTGTGTGTCTTTAAATATCGTTTTTGGCAGATCCACAATGATGCGTGCACACTTCTCAGTCAAACCGAATCACACATTTCGAGCAATTTTTACCGCGTATTCGTTCGGCGACTTAGATGTTTAAAATTTTTATAATTTAAAGTTGCTGGGTAAAGCTATTAATCGACATGTTGGCAACTTCTATTAAATGAACAGCTCTAAAAAATTCTTCTGTAATAGAATGATATTTATAAGTTCTAAAATATCTTTAACAACTAATTTAGCAATTTTTTTTATGTTAACATTACTAATTATGTTATTGTTATTTTAGGATAATCTGCAAAATGTATACGCCTTCGGATTTCTGGACGATGACTTCAAGGGAGTACAAGGAAGAGGAATAGAAGACCGAAGAATGGATTGGACGAAGGGAAGATGAGCCAATAAGGTATTTATTAATTTTTTTTAGTTCTAATTTCATTAATTCGGTCTTTCCCACGTTAATTTTTTTTTGTATTCGTTATGATTCAGGAACAAATTTTTAACGTCTGCTTTTGATGTATTTTCTGAAAAATTGATAAATTTAATTATTACTTAATAAATTACTCATTATGAAGATCATTATTATCAGTGTTATTGTCGCAGGATAATCTACACCATGGAGCAATTCACCGGACTTTTGAACAACAGGAATTTAAGCAGCGTAAAGGAGAACAGAAGAAGTGGCGCGAACGAAGAATCTAAAGGCTGAATCCATAAGGTATTTACTAGAGCTTTAGTTATAACTGCGTATCTTAATTTGTGTTTTTGTTTATCGTTAGTTTCCGCGCGTTCTCTCTAAATATCGACGGTTATGAATTCCTTAAGAATTGTAATAAGAAAGATGAATTAATCATTGTAATTATTATTGTCTTGCCTGTATAATCTACGTATTTAGTTAAATACTGCCGTTTCTTTTTTTATATATATTATACATTTTAAAGGAGGGGGTGGGGAGGCGATTTAGTAGCTACCGTCATTTGTTTGTTTCGTAGTTAGCAGCTTAGGTTATCTTTGTTTTTCGTTCGTACATCGTTTTGTGGTATTGATGAATGTTAATCGCGAACGGTTATAACGCGAATTTTTTTTTTGGTTAATTTTTTCACTGTAGAGACACTAGCTTAGCCGGCCGTAGATCTAGTCGGTGACGGGTACATCACATGTTCCTGACTGACGCAACGGATTGGCCGTAGGGTCTCGGGGTAGTCACTTGGTGTGGGTGTGGTGGTAGACCCGGCGCGAGAGTGAGGTGCTTTCCAGAGTACTTTGCTAAAGTGGCTTATGTCAGACGTGGGGTACTGTGAAAGATTCACAAAGGTTACATATGTCAGACTACGTGAAATTTTTTTCACGTTTTCTGGCATGTGCCTACCTATATCTCCTGCTAATCTCACTGTTACACGTACTCACTTGCGTCACCACCGGGATGGCCGCGCCCTACATGCCGCTTGGTCCTTCGACGGACATCCCTGAGCCAGCGACCACTGATCCGACGGGCTACGGACTTTTAGGCGTTAGATTTTTTATTTTGGTTTTCTCGGGTTTCACTTTCATATATAAACGGTGGTTCGGATCTTAATACCTTTATTTTTTTTATTATTATTTTCTATATTATTTATTTTCCATCATTTGGGGTTTTCCGAAATTGATATTCTTAACAAATAGTTAGTTTACAGGTAGATATACAAGGTGCTCAGTAAGATCTATTGTATATCACGACAAAAATTATTAAAATAGCGCTAAATATGATTTAAAAAATTAATTATTTTTAATTTTTATTTGTATTAGAACGACTCAATACATAATAATTCAGGGAAAGCAAATTGTAATAGCGATCGCTTATTTCAAGGATTCAAATCGCGGGTGTTGATAAACTATTTTTTTTTTGTAAAGGTTTATTTAAATTTAAAGCGCTTGAATGAAACCTTCAACTAGCTGGGTATTCGCGACTTTTTGATATTATGATTTAAATAGGTATGTTTATTTATTTCATTGTTTTGTATTTCCTACGGTTCTTTCAAAATGTCAACAGTTATGAATTCCTTAAAAATTAAAACTAAGAAAGAATTCATTAATTGTAAAGATTATTTGTACGTGCATTGTATATCTATTTACTTATTTCGTTAAATGCCGCTGTTCCCTTTATTTACATTAGATCATTTAAAGGCGGAGGGCGGGAGAGCACGTTTTTTATAGCTGCCGTCATTTTTTTATTTTTCTTAGTTAGCAACTTAGGTTATTTTTTGTTTTTTCGTTCGTACATCGTTTTGTGGGATTGATGAATGTTAATGAATGTTTTATTAACACTTTAACGCTGCTTTTAGTACAAATTTTACGACTTTTTTTCGTTTTTCTGAATCATGAGGAAAAACAGTAAACAATAAATAATTTTTGAAGAGATTTTGCTCGTTAAGGGGTTAACTCTGACAACTGTTAGAGCAATTAGCTTAGCGGCCGTAGATTATGTCGGTGACGGGTAGGGCACATGTTTGCTGACTGGGCGCATGCGGTCAGTGGCTCGTAGGGTCCCAGGGTACTTACTTGGTGCGGGTGTGGTCTCACTATGCTAAGCCTGCTCTCTCGTTTCTCACTGCTGCGATATTCGCGCCCACGCATACCGTTTGGGGTCCCTTTCGGGAGCATCCCTGACTACTATCGATCCGACGGGTGCATACTCGCGATCTACGGACTTTTGGTTAAATTTTTTGTTTTAATTTTCTCGGGTTTCACTTTAATATAGGAACAGTGGTTCGGATGGTAATATCTATATTTTTTTTTATTTTTTATTTTATTTATTTTCGATCATTTGGGACTTTTTTTCCGAAATTGATATTGTTGACAAATAATTAATTGACATATGGATATACAAATGTACTCGATAAGATTTATTATACAACAAAAATTATTAAAATAACGCTGAATATTA
Source organism: Protaetia brevitarsis (assembly GCA_004143645.1). NCBI lineage: Eukaryota > Metazoa > Arthropoda > Insecta > Coleoptera > Scarabaeidae > Protaetia > Protaetia brevitarsis. Next base: position 1,184,459 of record RXPK01000314.1, on the reverse strand, counting down.
ATAAAACAGATACATTATTTTTATTTGTATTAAAACGACTCAATACGTAATAATCCTTGAAAACGAATTTGTAATAGCGGTCGCTTATTTCAAAGGTTCAAATGGCTCGTTTGAAATAATGTAATTATTTGTAAGTGTATATATACGTATATATACTCTATCTGGTTAAATATTTTATTTATTATTTAATTTTATTTTGAGCGAGGGGTGGGGGGTTCGTGGTTTTTTTTATATTCAATGGTAATTTATTTATTATTACGATCATCATTACACAGCCTGTGATAGCCGAGCTCCTTAGTCTTCACTTAGGGTCCCGACTATTGTCAGGTTACCGCAGGTTCAAATCTCGTTCCGGTCAATTGTGATGACTGGATTCTTCCGGGCTCATGATGATGATTAGGGGGGAGATTTGGGTCAGCGGGGGGGCGCGTCTGACAAGCATTGAGTTGCTTAGACAAACCTCTTTTTTACTATATTCTACCAGCGACTGCAGCGACGACTGGCGGTTAGACATCTCAGGTCGTATCTAGTCAATCGGGGTCTGGGACTGTTAGTGTTTCTCGTGTGCGACTAGGTGGATGTGCGGAAGGCCCTTTACGAAGGGAGGGCGTGGGCAGGGCATTGGTAATCCCACTCTGCAACGGTGGTTGGGCCGCGGCGAACTGCCCCGTATCGCTCTTCAATCCACGTTAGCCTAGTTTCCCCGAGTCAACAACACTCTTTCTTCGCCCGTGCGACTTGGCCAGGGGTTAATAACCGCCCCATCACCATGGATTCTTCTTCTGACTACTACCAACCAATTTTTTTTTTTATTTTAATTTATAAATATTTCAAACAAGTTGAAAGGGGTTTTGATTATTTTCAATTGTGTATTTTTAGTATTCATCTTTGAATAATATTCAGGGGATTTCCGAAATAATTATTATTAAGAAATAAATATACGTATATACACACAAGATTGCTGAAATTATATTAGTATGTAAGATTGTATTTTGTACTAAAATGATTCAATATATGTATTTGTGGTAAATTATTTTAAAAATGAATTGTTATACCTAAAAACAACATGTATGCGTTTTATCTGATCTAGAAATAAATACATCGTTTGTAACTCAAAACGTTTACTTATTGAATAAAACCCATCTACTCCTATATAATATAATTCAATTATTGCTTACTTGATACTAAATTAACTTCAATGATTAACTTCTGATTTATCTTACGGCTTGAAATAAAAAAGTAAGTCGCCATTCCTTTGCTAGGTAGGTATATCAAGCAATAAATCCAAAATTCTTAAATTAGTATAATATGTTATAAGTAATTATGGTTTTAAGAAATCTTATCGAAGTGGAAAATAAATATATTAAAAACAAAATTAATGGTTTGAAAACAAATAAATGAAAATACCTCGTTTTGTTGGTCCTCCTTCACTTTATTTTTAAATAATATCTCTTAGACTACATGTTTCGGTATCACTTGAGCTTGCCATGCTCAGGTCTAAAAATAAGAAAGAAATCGTAATTTTTTCATGACAACAGTTAATTATGAAGTATGTATATTTAGAATATAGAGATAAGGATTGTGAATTTGTTGAGTGAATACATACTTATGTGGAAACATACCCACGGAGTTGCAAGCTAGTTTGGTTATTTAGGTAGGTACTTATGCAATAAATAATATAAAACTATATTGCACTCTAAAAAATTAACGGCTGCCCATCTATGGCTAATATTACTAATTTTACAGAAATACTCCAAGGTGTCCTCACTATCATCTAACAAACCGGGTACAAATCTGAGCTTAATATTTGGTGAATCCTCCTTGTTAGTATTGCTCCCTTGTTATTCCATATCAAATAATTGTAATGACAAGCTCGGTTAATTATAGCCTGCTACATGGCTAATATAATAAAATAAAATAAAGCACTGATATAGAAAAAGAAATAGAGATTTCAAATCGAAAGTCAAGTGAAGTTATATCGCAAGAAAATATACTTTTAGTTTTGTGTCAAGCTGACAATATTTTATTATTAATTTTTTTTTTTTATATTTCTTACAATTTACATTAGTATATAAATTATAAAAAAATCGTATAATTAATTCCTTTTCAAATAATAAATCGTAACTTCTAGTTTTCAGTAGTAAATCATAACAATTGCCAAAAAAATACCAACAATTAGCAAAAATTTATTAATAAAATGTCACATTCCCACTTTTTTTATGCACTGTCTAACTCTGCGAAGCATGAGTACTACAAGATAATGTCTCGTCCATAGTTATACCTAAAAAAAATATTTCATTAACTCGTTTTAGTTCATTATTTTGTGAAGGTAATTGAATCAATGTGCCTTGTATTTTAAATGGTATGGAATTACATATTTTTTTTTTATACATTTTAAATATATTTTTGTTAGTAAAAATCTTTCAAAGCTGCATTTGACGATTTTCCAATTTCTAAGATATTTTTACTTGATACAATAGGATTATGGTACTAATCCAGCAAACATAATTATTTTATAATTAACTAGAAAGTCAACGATGTCATTTATAAAAATTAAGAAAAGTACAGGACCCAATTCACTACTTTGAGCATATACAGTTGTTAAAAAAGGTTGTCGGATATTTTACCCATTATCGTATTGTGGAAATAACAAAAAGGTCTTAGTCAACATGGGTCGCAATTTCAACTGTTTTTTGAGCATATAGTGTTTGCATATTTTAAAAATAAAAAAAAACATTTTCGGTTTGAGTATTCTTTGTCAACAACTGATTGTGACTTAAAATAGTTCTGTCAGACCACCTGTCATCAAATTATTATATTTGCGTCAATTTTTTTTTTTGCTTTCTCAAATTATGCATAAGTACACAAATCAGAAATGCCGATATGCATTTTTATGTTACGGTCGTGCGAATGGTTTTGCCACTGAAGCACGGCTATTGTATGCCGAAGAAATTTCCAAATCGTTGTTACCGAGTGATAAGATTTCTCAAGACTTCATATCCGGCTGTCCGAAACTGGTTCATTTAAATTATGGTGGTTTTGGTAGACCTAGATCAGTTTCTTCTCCCGCAGTAGAATTAGATATTTGAGACGGGTAGAAGACAACCCAATTTTAGCACTAGAAGACTTGCCGCTGAACTGAACATCAGTCATCCTCTCATTTGGAGAATTCTTGCGGGAACAGCAGTTCTCATCCCTACCACATTCAACGCGTGCAAGTTCTTGCCCCTCACGATTATGATGCACGTAGGGTTTTTTGTCATTTGGATTTTACGAAAGCTGGCAGAAAACTCCTAGTTTTGCGACTGAGATTTATTTAATGACGAGGCTGGGTTTACAAGAGACGGAATATTCAATTTTCATACAATCACGTCTGGGCAGATGAAAATCCCCATGCTGTTGTTGAACTGCATCACCAAACCGTTTTCGCTAAATGTTTGGCTTGCTATTTTTGGAGACTGTTTAATTGGTCCAGTATTTCTCCCTAATCGTTTAACGGGACAAGTAGACTTTGGATTTTTTAAGAAACGAATTACCCGTTTTGTTGGAAGACGTGTCACTTTTTAACAGATTAAATATGTGGTTTATGCACGATGGAGCTCCTGCGCATTTTTTCAATCGTAGTTAGAAATTCTTAAATCAAGATTACAACGAGAGATGGGATAGGACGGGGTGGACCAACTGCATGGCCTCCTAGGTCCCCTGACCTGACACCTCTAGACTTCTATGTTTGGGGGTATCTAAAACAATTAGTGTACGCACGATCTGTAACAATTTGGAAGAACTCAGGCAACGAATCGTAAATTGTTGCGAGGAAATTCGGAGGACTCCAGGAATTTTCGAAAGACTTGCGTCGATTTTTCATAAGAAGTGTGAAGCGTGCTTAGAAATGAACGGTGGACATGTAGAACATTTCTTTTGTTTTACCTTTAAATAAACATTGTTTTAATTTACATTGCGATCAAATTTCTTTGAAAATTTGTATCCTACTAAAACAATATATGCAATCGACTATATGTCAAAAACAGTTGAATTGCGGACCCATGTTGACTAAGACTTTTTTGTTTGTTTCCACCAGTACTACAATTGGGTAAAATATCCGACAACCTTTTTTTAATACACTGTATATTTGTGGCTAATACATAAAACAGTACCACAAAGATATACACAGAGTGTTTCATATGCGAATTGGATGTTATTTCTTTGTACTAACACCTTGTATATAATACCGGCTAATTAATGTAGACATAATATTAATTTCGGTATAACTTTTGAATGGTAAGTTCAAATTGACTCATACCATATCGAAAACACTTTCAAACTGCATAGGTAGTTTTATACGGAGTATTGCTATTTATTTAACCGAAACAAGAATTGAACATTTCTTTTTATTATTTTTCGAAAATTTTCCGTACATATGTTATTTGTGATTGGCGCGTAAAACAGGATAATTAAAAAATATACAGAATGCTCCATAAGTAAATGTTGTTTTTTGTTTATGCGTATAAAATAATTAAATTTTAACCTAAAAAAATCAAGAAATATAAATAAAATATTTAAATATACTATAGTCATCATTATTAACACGCTACTTTATAATTTCATAATCTATTTATATTTAAATCGCATGAAAGCTCTATTTGATTGCCAATTATTACCTCACCTAAATAAATATTTAAATAGGTTTGGCAGACATCATTTGTAAAAGTGTAAATTGAGTTATTGTCAACTCGATTTACACTTTCAAAAATAAATTTAAGAACCTTGCTTTTCCCCGGGACAACGAATGAATTAACGCAGTATAAGAAAGTTAAACTCGTTAGCCAGTCCATTAAAAAGGAGACGTTTTACGAGAACGACTTTAAAGCGAAAGACGATAATAATGCAACGTAGGAGCGCGTGTATAACAATCTTAAAATAGGTCGAATAAAAACATGGGAATTTCGTGATTTGTATTGTATATAGTAGGAAATAAATAAATAATAATATAATTTGACTTTATTGCAGATAATAAAATCGGAAACGGTACGTTTACACGGGCGAAAAAAAAACTGGTATAAAAAAGCAAATATACATAGGATATTATGAACAACATATAAACATACATTTTATCTCTTTATATATACCCCAAAGGAAGAAATTCCTTTCACATTCTAGAATATGTATGGAGGTAGGAATTTATTTGTATTCGCTTCTGACATTATTGTGTTCGGTCGACCTTCGGAGATGCCCTGAATATCGAATAAGCTTCCCTTATCCGAACCTCTTCGAAGAATAATAAAATATCTTCGCATTCATATGTATCCCATACGTATAAATATGGTAAAGGTTTTGTTGTAAGGTAAGTGTATCTTATAGAGGCAAGACTGTATAATATATAGCCGTCCCACCAAGAGTGGAGACTGAGGACATCCACGAATTACAATAAGCTTGTTCTTGATGCAATCAAACTAGACATAAACAACAGCCCAATCACACAGTTCCATCTCACTTTCAAACTGCAGTTTCTTTTTCTAGTGTCGCATCTTATACTTTTCCTAATCTGTGTCTTAACTGTATCCCAAAGTGAATTTTTGGACGATGATTTTTCGTAATAACAATATTAAAGAATGTTAAGTATATTTAAGCAACTGTGAGATGAGAAAAAAATGTGCGCTGTACCACAATAGGGCGGTATAATGAAGCTACTGTTACATTAGTTACAGGTAATTTACAAATGATGGACGTAACCAAAAAATAAATGTCATGTAAACGCTCTTTTGTTATTAGATTTTATCCTAACACGATGTATAATAAATACATATACACTTATGTACACTGGCCGACTTATTTAATGTCGTCGTCTACAGCGTAGTGACTATCAAAACTACTCACCATTTAAATGATTTATTGGGGTATACAGTTGTAAAACGCTTCGCAATTACGCATATCAGGTAGATCTAAGATTATTTGTTATCGAAAGGAAACCTTTAATATTATGGTTTGAACCCAGTTTGAATTGAAATATCTGTTTTACAGTTTGAGATCAAGTGACTTTTAAAACTAAAGCTCTTATTTTATGTTTAAAAATAATCAAGTGAATGTATAAATAACAAATTAAGTTACATTAATTGCTAGGTTATTTCTATTAAATTTTATTTACTTTATTTGTATATAATTTATTTTTAAGATAGGAAATGTATTAGAAAACAAAATAATAATACTTCATAAGTTCATTACCTTTAGTTTCAATAAATATTATTATTATAATTACCCATAGGCAAGAAATATCGTAAAATTCGTGTTCCTAGGAAAATCACACATATCCTTTGTTAGACTTTTTGTTAAATGATGCTATTTATAGAGCAATTATATTAAACAGAAATTTTAATATACTACATAGATTATTTATCACATTACTAAGAATAAAGCTTTCCTTTGAAATTTCAATAGCCAAATTAAAAACTCATTAATTATATGCATTTCAATCTAGGGCAATTATAAAACTCAGCCGCTTACCATAATTAGTATGAATCCTCATTGTAACGCAACCAGTAAAATTTTACTGAATTATGAGCTGATATACTTATGTGGCAGAGCAACAATTCTATAAAAACTTTTTTTTTAATATTTACGTGAGGAATGAATTTAAATGATTAACAAAACTACATACTCCTAATGTTCCTAGTTTCAGAATTAGAGGGAAATACTTGCAACACAAAATTATTAATAAAATTAGAACAAATATAATTAAATATGAATACAATTTAAAAATTTTATAAAATTGAGAATGGATTCATTCAAATATTCTTATTTTCGTAAAGACAACAACAGGAGTCTATATGATTTTTCTTTTGCAGATTTATGTAATTTTTTTATATATTTATATGTATTTTAAAATATAAATATGAAAAAAAATGTTTTTAAAAATTTATTGCTCAACTAAACACTATCATGTGGATATATGGCTCGTCATTTCAAAAACACTAGGCGTCGTTGGATTAATAAAGGACTAGTAATAGTAAGTTAATCGTAAATTTGTGTATTGAAATTCAAAGAAAACTTGATTTTCAGTGATGTGATAATTAATATACTTTATTAAAATTGTTGTTTATTACAATTAGGGATAAATCCTTTCATTTAGAATTATTCTTTTATTAATTTATGGATATATTGTTTTGTTTATATATTTTTCAAAATTTGTTTTTTTTTTAGAGTGTATATTTATTTATGCAGAATGCGTTCCTTTTTTGGTTACATTTTACATTATCATTTTTTGTTTGTATGTGTTTATATATTTAATTACGTAATTAGATTTTATATTGTTTATATTTGGAATTAGCATGTTTACTTAAATAAATAATATAACCAGGCTAAACATAGTTTTAATTTTTTTATGAATAGCAATTTTATAGCGTTAGTTACACGTAGGTGGATCCTGCAATAGTAAATGCTAATAATTAAATATTATTGAAGTTTCCATTTAAGAAAATAGTAATTAATAAATGAAGGGTGCACGGGAATAACGATCAAAGTCCCTTTTTTTGTTAAAATGAGATAAGGGTGCCATTTTGTAGGGAATTCTGAGTATTATAATAATGCGCGTTCAAACTGTTTCAAAAACGGTCGTAGTCCGTAGAAATCAAAGTTGCTATAATGTAGTTTTGTTTTGAACCTTTAAGTCGCAAACTTTAAAATTCATTTATCTCTTAATGTATGAATACGGACTTTGATCGTTATTCCCGTGCACCCTTCAAATGCTTACCATAGCTAATATTTATTGAAGCTATAGTTTTATGAAGTCTTCCTCTGATGTTTCCTATATCCTACGTTTTTAAAACAATTAATACACAAGATTTACCATGAATACCACATCTTATTTATTTCTATATGAGTTTTAAGAGTCAATTGGGTCCAAGTTATGAAAGAGATATTTCAATTCAAAACACGTTCAAACCGCTATATACAACGTTTACTTGTAATATTGAATAATCCATTTTTTCTGCCTGATATGCATAATTGCGAAGCGTTTTACAACTGTATACCCCAATAAATCATTTACCTGAAACAGCCGACACCAGCCGAACGCGCACCTGTGCAAATGGCGAGTAGTTTTTATTGCCACTGCACTGTAGACGACGACATTAAATAAGTCGGCCAGTGTACGTAACCACATATATTGACGCATCGCTTTGATGTGAAACGTGTAAGTAGAAAAGCGTACTACGTATCTACAAACACACACACACACATGGCAAACTTACGTGCGGTTCTCCGGGCTTATGTATCGTCTCCTCGTGGTCCAATAGCACTTCAACGGCTTCCACGAACTCCTCAGAGATGGCGTGAAGTAGGGCGTCCTTCGTTTCGACCTTGTGTTCGATAAGTAGTTCCACCATCTCTAGATTTTCGTTGTCTATGGCCATAAGCAGGGCGCTCCTCCCCAACGGATCCACGCAATTGATATTTATGTAGCCCGTTTCTTCTGCTCGCTGGAGCATCCTGAAATGGAGAACAAAGGTGAAAGGATGTTCCAATTTCTGAGTCCTTAAAGCCGTTTCAAAAGTGAGAATAAGGTTTTCAATCGACAATATTTATGTTTTCTAAAGACTAAGTCACATCGATAGTGTAATATAAGATATTGATTTCTTTTTGTTGTAGAGTAGATTAAATTGTTAAATAAAACTCAAATTTGTAAAATCATTTACTTAATAATATCACAGCCTCATGTAAACATACAGTGTGTGACACGAAGAGCTTCCATTAAAAACATGTGGACAACTAAATAAGTGGAAAGTTTAAATATTTTTAATGATAAGTCTGTGGCTGTAGGTCAGTTTAGCTAAAATATTTTCCATTTCCGGTAACGTTCCTCTATACCGGAAGTAGTTGTCAACTTTATTATTGCAAATGGAAAGGTAGTATCTTTATCTCAAATTTGGATTCTACTCGGAATTTTATGTCAAATTTATCTAACATACCATGCACTTAATATTTATGCTTTACAAGATATTCGCTTTTTAAAATAATTTTGAGTAATATCGTGGTTAACGAACTTTTAAGTAAAATAATAATAATAATAATAATAATAATATTAATAATAATAATAATAATAATAATAATAATTATTATTATTATGCTGATCTTTTCTTTGATGACATATTCTTTGGTGATATAGATAAACAAATTTAGTTCTCTTTTTTTCTTATCTTTTGTGTATTATTTTTTTAGTTTACTATGTTATGTAGGTACTTTAGTTTGTCCTGTAAAGGTTTTGCCGTTGGACAATAAATAATATATAATAATAATAATAATACAATAATAATAATAATAATAATAATAATAATTTTTTTTTTTTTTTTTGACGGGGGAAAATGCTTGAATGCACCATCAAGCGGGCAAAAGGCGCACTCGCTCGGTGTGTGGGACTTTCACCCACTAAAAACCCCCCTTTCGGACATAGCTCCACCCGGAACGTTTTGCACATATCTTCAGGGTGGTGTCCCGTATTTAGCTATTCGACTCTCTTTTTTTGGCTTTAAGCACTTGCTCGATAAATGTAGAGATCCTCCGCCATGTTTCAGGGTTCTCTATCATCTTTGGGATGATATTGTCGGGCGACAGCTCTCCTAGCTCGCTCACCAAGACGTCTCTCTCTGGTTTCCACCTCATACATTCAAAAAAGGTATGGTAGGCGTCGTCTTTATCAGAATCCTGGGAGGGACAATGGGCACTATCCACTTTCCTCATTTTGAACAAGTAATCGTGGAAGTACCCATGCCCGGACAGGAACTGGGTGAGATAGTATCCTGTCTCACCGTGCTTTCTGTCTATCCAGATTGACAGGTCTTTTATCAGTCTGGCGGTCCATCTTCCTGTCTTGTCGGTCTCCCATCTCTCCTGCCACAGCCGAAGAGTGAGCCTCCGTTCTTCTCGGGCTGGACTTGTTCCCGTCTGCCTCGACTCCCACTTCCTCTTTCGTTCTTTTGGCCAGCAGGTCAATCGGCACAACCCCTGCTATCACTAGGATGGCTGCCTCGGAAACGGTTCTATAGGAGCTGGCAATCCGTAGCGCTCCTCTCCTCTGGACTGCCGCCATTTTTCGCCGGTATTTCTCTCTGTCAAGGGCATCGGCCCAGATCTCGCATCCGTAAAGGAGGATGGATTCCGAGACCGACATTAACAGCCTTCGTTTGCTGGCGGATGGTCCGCCGACGTTAGCCATTAGACGGCTAAGGGACACCACCATCTGGGCTGCTTTACTGGCAGCAAAGCAGATGTGGTCCCAGAATGCCATCCTGTTATTCAAATAAACACCAAGGTACTTGACAGCCTTACACGTGGTTACTTCCTCCGTATCGATCCTCAAAGGGATTTCTAGGGGAATCCTACGCTCTGTGAGAAAGGCAATTTCAGTCTTTTGCGTTGCTAGCTCTAGACCTTGATCGTTCATCCAAGCGATGACTCTCCGCATCGTCTGGTTCAGCCGTCTTTGTGCATCTACGGAGTCCCTTGCGACTATCACCGCCGCGATGTCGTCAGCGTAGCCCACAAGGAACGTATCGTCGGGCATCTCCATACGTAATATACCGTCGTACGATATGTTCCAGAGGTCCGGGCCAGGATTGGCCCCTGTGCCGCTCCCGCTGTCACTCGCATCGTACGCCAGCCGTCCGCAGTCTCATACCTCAGCTCCCGGTCTCTAAGGTAGCTTCGAAACATCCGCATGAGATATTGTGGGGTGTCGAAGCGTTCCTCCAAGGCCTCGAGGATTTTACCCCACCTCACGCTGTTAAAGGCGTTTTTCACATCCAGGGTAACCAGCATTACTAGTCCCCTGGTATGTCTGTTTCGGAGCTGCTCGGTGTAGAAAGTATCAACTACCTCCCGGATCGCACTGATTGTCGAGTGTCCCTTCCTGAAGCCATGTTGCCTCGGGGAAAGTCCTCCGGCTTCCTCCACGGTGATCTGAAGTCGGGTCTTCAAGAGCCTTTCCAATAATTTTCCAGCCGTGTCTAACATACACAGTGGTCTGTATGCCGACGGTGTGGCTGGATCGCCTTGCCTTTGCTTATCAAAACTAAGCGTTGGACCTTCCACATGCGAGGGAACACTCCTTGCTGTAAACACCGGTTGTAGATATGTAGGAGTATCCGCGGACATGAATTCGCGATACTCCGCATGACTTCTGCGGGGACTCCATCCGGTCCGGGTGCCTTCCGGTTCTGGAGTAAGCTCACTGCCTGCCGTAGCTCTTCCTCTTCAAAGAGGGGGATCTCACGCACTCCCGCGATATCGGGATCAGGGTCTCTCTCCGGATGCCTCGGGAAGAGGGCCTCGACAAGGTTCTCCATTTGGGCTTCGTTGAAACTTGGGCGGATAGATTTAATGCCCAGTTTCTTCGTTACAATTCTGTAACCTAATCCCCAGGGGTCGGCATTCACCTCCTGACGTAGGTCTTCCCATCTGGATCTCTTGCTCTTGTTAATAGCCCTTTTCAGGGCTTTCTTGGCAGACTTTAGTTCTTCAGATTCCCTTTCCGCAAGGTCCGGGTTCCTCCTTCTTATTCGCGTGGTCTTACGGCGCAACTCCAGACACCTCTTCCGGAGGTTCGCGATATCCTCCGTCCACCAGTAGACGGTACTTCTATCGCGTGTGTTCTTCCTCCGCCTGGGCATCGCCATGTCACAAGCTTCCCGGATGAGCCCCATAACGGCACCAGCAACCTCTTCGGCGGAGCCAGGGTGCGAGAGTATTTCACTTTCGTGTGATCTCATCACGGAAATCAAGACTTCCTCATTCATTCTCGCGACGTTCCACCCTGTGGATTTACAGTTCCTCGGTCGCTCAGCAGTGGTCCCATTCAGGACAAAGAAGATGTACTGGTGGTCGCTGCCAGTGTAGTCTTCAATTACTCGCCATTCAGTGATTCTTCGAACAAGGGCCTCCGACGCCAGCGTGACATCCGGGATAGTTTCCCCATATCCCGCGCGTCTAAACGTCGTAGTGTCGCCCTCGTTGACAACATCGAGTCTCAGCCTCGCCGCCATCTCCAGGATAAGCCGTCCTCTCCGATCAGTCACCTCCATGCCCCATTCGATGGCTTTGGCATTTAGGTCTCCTGCCACAATGACTTGGCCGTCGATCTCCCTCACGGTGTCTTCGAGGTCCTCGAGCTTTGCCTCGAGATCGGCAACGGCATCGTTTGGAGTAAGATAAACACTGATGTATGTTATCCCCCGCTCTCCGCCCATACGTGGCCTCTTCCTCTCCCGTGTTTCGTGACGGGCACCCTATTCATTCTGGGGATCCAGATGGCGGCGGTGCCGAGTAGATCACTGAACCAGCCGACCTCATCTCTATCCCTATATTGCTCACTAAGAAGTAGGATGTCGGACTTATATTCCAAGGCTAGCTGCGTAAGGAGGTCGTCCGCAACCCTGCTTCGGTGCATGTTACCTTGCAGTAATCTTATGAAAGCTGCTGTACCCTTCCCAGATTCCTCTGGTCCCTCCTGGCATTCTCAAGGGCCTTTCTAAAGGCTGCACAGCCGCCAGTTCCAGGTATATGGTCCCGGCCATTGTCATCGCTGCACAAAAAGCACCTTGCATCATTCTGACAATCTTTCTTCAGATGTCCTTTTTGTCCGCACTTTATGCAAATACCTTCTTTTCTTCTATCTGGCTCCGTGCATTTGGTTTGTTGGTGCCCATAACCAAAGCACCTATGGCACCGAATGACCTCAATCCTTTTACGGATCCTACTATAGATCCAGCCAATCTTTATGCGGCCCGTTTTGAGCAGAGTTAGAGCGGGCTTATCCTCCATCTCAACGATGGCCATTTTTAGTCCTCTGGTGTTGGGCTTGACTAAGTTCACCTTCGGGATGCTTTCTAGGTCGGGCAAAGCCTTTTTAATGGCCTCGGTGACCTCCTCTACAGTAGTGAGATAGTCCAGGTCTCTGAATTCAAGCACGGTCTTTGCTTGAAGAGTACTGACCTGTGCTCTATCTCCCAAGAGTTCTCGAAGTTGTTTTGAGAACTCTTCGTTATTAGAATTATTCTGGCCGAGCTCCAGTGTATAATAATATATATATATTATATATATATATATTATTATATTATTATATATATATAATAATAATAATAATAATAATATTATTATAATAATTATTATTATTATTATTTATTAATTATTATAATAATTATATTATTATTATTATTATTATTATTATTATTATTATTATTATATTATTATTGTTATTATTATTATTATTATTATTATTATTATTTATTGTCCAACGGCAAAACCTTTTACAGGACAAACTAAAGTACATACATACATAAAAGTATAAACTAAAAAATAATACACAAAAGATAGAAAAAAGAGAACTAAATTTGTTTATCTATTCACCAAAGAATATTCATCAAAGAAAAGATCAGCATTGCGGCACATGGTAACTAAAGGTGACATTCGTAAAAGTTGGTTCGAGGGAAAGGTAATGAAAAGGTAGATGAGGGAGCGAGAGGATAAACGAGGTACAAGGAAATCAATAGAGGAAGTAAATCAGGAGAGTCAATACAGCCACGAACAATCTTCAAGACGAATCTTGCTCCAGCAACATCCCGACGGTGTTCCAAACGATCGCACACTATGCTTACCAACAGGGATTTCGTAGTCAATACCTCTAGCAGGATACTGGTTATCCATTTTGAAGGATAGATACTTTAAGAAACGGCGTTGGATTTTTTCAATACTCAGTTGCAGGTGGATGTAATGTGGAGACCAAACCATTGATGCGTATTCTAATTTACTCACAACAAAGCTAAAGTATAAAGTTTTGAGAAGGGACACATCATTGAAAAACTTGCATGAGCGTAAGACAAAACCTAAAGATTTTGAAACAGCAACGGACAACTCAGCAATATGTTCAGCAAAGCTTAGTCGGGAATCAAATAAAAACCCCAGATCTCTAACCGTGTCCGCTTTCTTGAGATAAATATCACGTATTGAGTACATCGCGTTGATGTAATTAATTTTCCTCGTGTACGTCACAAATAAACATTTACTGACATTCACTCTTAGTTTATGTGAGAAGCATCAGCTGAAAAGATGGTCTAAATTATGTTGGAGGTGAGCCACATCATTTAGAGTTCTAATGGGAGCATAAATTTTTACGTCGTCTGCATAAGCAAGTACTGGACAGGACAGAGACATCAATAAATCGTTTATGAACAGTACAAATAAAAGGGGACCCAAGTAAAAAGTAAGTAAAGAATAACCACCAAATGATGTACCTATTTCCAACAAAGAAATTAAGAAATAAGTGGAAGAATAATTGAATCTCATTATTAACGTGAAGGTATTTGCTAAATTGTCGACCTGATAATCATGCATTAGATTGACCAGTAGCACTAAAGATCTTTGATAAGGTATATATATGTATGCTAATACTTTAACACTTTATTTGCGCATAAAAACACTAGCTGTTGTTTGGCAATACAGTTAACAGACATAAATAAACGTATACTAATAATATCAGTGTAGATAAAATAATGACATTGACAGTAATGTAATTTGATGGACTAGTGTCTGTAGCTGTGTTACTTTGTTTAAAATATAAAACAAATATTCACAAGAGGGAGTATAAGGTAGATAAGAATTATGTATCAAAGTCATATGTTAAAAATTTGTCAATGGAATAAAATGCTTATTCCAACAGTACGGCCCTTAGTTGGCGCTGGAACATTTTTTGAGTTGGCGAATCAGTTAAGGAAGTAGGTAATTTACTATATAATGAAAAACTCATATAATACAAGGAATCTTTACAAAGGGAGAAGCCTGGTTTAGGAAGGTTAATGTAGTGATTATGGCGGGTGCTATAAAAATGTATGTCAAACCGATATTTCTGTTTCTGACGCTGTTTGTAGGTAGTGCTAAGGGTCTCATATAGAAATAAGGAAGGAAGGGTTAAGATTCCACACGATATGAACAAGGGCCGACAATGAGCTCTGTTGCCTTTCCCACAAATCACCCTCACTACTCGCTTTTGAGCCTTAAAAAGTACACTAAGATTTGCCAACGAAGTAAATCCCCAACAGGAAAGACCGCATACGACACTCAAACAAAGAAAAATAGACCATACGAGACACTTCCCCTCCAAGATTACGTCTTATCACTCGCAAAGCATAACAAACAGAAGACAGCTTTTTCGAAAGGACATGGACTTGTTCTGTCCATTTTAAATCCGCATCAAGAACAATACCCAAAAACTTTAACATGATTGCAAGTAACAGTAAATTATTATTAAGGCAAACATTTATATTTATATGTTGCTTGTATATAAATAGTTTGGTTTTACTGACGTTAAGAGTGATATTATTCGCATTAAACTACTCACTAAGACTACGACTTCCAGTGTTAATGATTCTCTCGAGGTCGTTTTTATTCGAGGCATGCCATGTAAGTGACGTATCATCAGCGAATAGGGCGGTGTGTGATTGATTAGCCGCAAAAGCTAGATCATTAATAAATATTAAGAACAGCGTCGGTCCAAGTACTGAGCCCTGCGACACACCACACACCACCTGACCGATCTCTGACCTGACGTAGCCCCCGCCAGCATGCATCTGCACGTACGCAATATCAACCCAGTGTTACACACATTATTAATGTGACCTAAATTAAGTAACATTAAATTGACTGCAGGAAGAGAAGGGACAAAATAAAATATCTACAATTTGCGGTAACTAATTTTTTTTTTTTAAATAGTAACTCCTAACTTCCTCTGCGCCAATCGATTGTTCGTCAAAATGTCAAAAAACAGTTTTTAGCTAAAACGAATACTTTAGGAAATACTTCAGAAAAACTGTCGCAGCATAATGATTATAACTACATGTGTCTATTCTAGGTGGCCATGATTGAATAATTTTTAGCCATATTTGTCAAATGTCAGTTCAACACGTTTAAATCTAGCTATTAATAACTTTATTTCAACATTAATTTTGCCCTATTTCAATTTCAAACATATTTAACATACTTCAATTCCAAATATATTTAATATGATTCTGAATAACATCGTATATTATCCACAGTTGATAGGTATTTCTTTTCAGTGTCGATATCAGACATGCAACATGATTCCTCCACTGTAATGAAACATATGATTTACAATTAGTCTTTTTGGCATACACGAGCACAATATATGTATTTGTATAATGCCAATAAATTACTATTAGTATTACATTTCCCATTCTGCATGTAGTATACTAAATCAGCATATGACACTTTTTAAGGTTTAGGCATAAATCGTTTTCGTAAATTAAATATAATATTGGCCCTACTTTTAATCCTTGTGATACAATCCGCTACCTATCTATAAAATAGGATTTGAAAGTCTTTAATAACTACCCTTTTATAAGAAGCTTTTCAAGTAAAGTATCATGAAAGTATAAAGCGTTAAAAAAATAATTTTTATCAAGCCATTTTTATCCCGAGACGATTATCAAACTCATCAGCTTCAACATTTATATCGTTGACTTATTGTTATTGAATGTAGTTCATAAAATTTATTGAAATAGCTTAATGGTCATCATATTGCTTCGAATATATTTTAGTTTCATTTCAAACAATCGTTTCTTTGCGTTAAAGTATATTGTTTTGAATCTCAGAAGCCTTGGTATCAAATTTAATGTAATTTTCAGAATTTGTGATATGAAATCCTTCGACGGGTAGACGCAAACAAAATAAATTGAGAGGAAATTAAAAGCTATAACTCTTTCGATATTACCATGCTATTATGTTATACGTTCCAAAACCTAAAAATACGCACATTTTTTTTTCTAAACGATAAACACATAGTCATTTTGATTGTGCATCAAAATCTTTTCAATCATGCCATTTACCGCCTCTCATATTATCGCTAAAAGATATTTTTAACGCGATGCAGATTGTATATAAAAAAAAATACTCTTCTTAACAGTATTCTAAACGCTTATCGCAGTTTATACATCAGATAATATCGTTATGGCTAAACTTACGACGTACAACGTATATTACGAAAGACAGAATTATTGGCAGTCTACAGTTTATTTTATCATCTCCAAGTAGGCAACCTATAAACTTTTGGATATATAAAATTCAACCCTCGAGGTGCTGTTTTGTGTAATGGCAGAAACGGATTACCTTTTAAACGTGAAGTTATTTATGGGGAAATAAAGCGTGTTTACGTATGGGTCTATGGATCATGAAGTTTATGGATATTACACAAACATCTCTTTTGCCAGATTATAATAATGACGTAATGTGATGTGGAATGGTTGATGTATTGAAGCATATTTAGTTGTTAATGACATATTTTGACATTGTGTAACTTTTGTAAAGTCACGTAATATCACTATTTTTGCAGGTGTAGATGAAAATTGTAGTTAAAATTATCACCGACAAGGGTAGAATTATTGCCTATCGAGATGTTGGTTTGTCCTATGGCATAATCGGCCGCCGACGTGATATTGGCTTTGCTGTTAGAGGCATGTACACAGGACTGTTGGAGTAATGGATTAGGGAGCTATTGCCTATGGTAACCGACTACCATTTCTCTTTATTCGGGGCAGTATAACAGCTGCGCATTGTGTTGATGCTGTTCTCCAAGGGGACAAGAATTACCATTGCTTTTAGTGGCAATCTTTATAAGATATATTTTATCTTTCGCATTAATTATTTTTCTTTTCTTTATTTTTAAATTCCGATCTATTCATTTAATTTTATATTTAGTTATAAATCATTTTGCTTTAGTGATTTCTCTCTATTTTCAACGAAATAAGAACCAGCAAAATTTATTATAGCATATAAAGAATCAGTATTACAGTCGCATGTCTCCGAAATAAGATAAACCTCGAGCACATGAGATGCACCGGCTATCGGAGAACCAGATTAGTGCGAGAGAAATCGCAGTAAAACGTAGAAAGTGATCTGGAATTAAGTTTAGGGAGTAGAAAATTTATTTTATGAAGCAACTGCGCGCAATCAAAGTCGTTGTGAGGACAAAGAAAATAGAAACTTTATTATCTGTACCATTATCCTGGTATAAAGAGAAGAGCAATTAAATTGAGACAAGAGCAGTGAACAATCGTAACCTCTAGGTGGATATGATCCTTCATATGTGAAGTTAAGACACTTTAAAAACGTACATTGAACAGATTCGATGGAGTTAAAATGAGTTGATAATTTAATAGTCAGGAAAGGTCCACACTCTGTTCGTGTTATTTTGTCGAGAACTATACGAGTTTTAAATTTGACGAACAAAGATAGTCAAGTATTGTCTATTGCTAAGGGGTGATTTTGTCCAACTGACACGTGGAATTATAAAATACTTCTAGTCACATTTTGTTTGATCTAGACTAGACAAATTTACTAGCTGTTTAACTAAATGAATGCGATCTATTGATTGATTTAATACCCTTTTCTAAACATGACGTCTTTTTAATATGATTATTGCTTACCTGTTTCTGGATATTTTTTCAGGTATAAGTGGACAAATCCACAACTATTAACTGCCACAGTTTACAATGTATCTAGGTATATGGATGGTAATAACTCTTTTATTTCTTAGTGCTAATAATATTCTCTCTTTAAGACGTTTTCTCAATTATAAATATGCAGAACCATTCATTCAAAAGTTTTGGTTTCAACTAAACGTGCCAATTTTAAAATGATTTTTTGAGAACCATTATAAAATTAAGTGAATGTTTATGCTATTTGACTCAAATCTGAACTAATTACCTAAATAGATGTTCCCAATAAATACATCTTTAAGAAATTGAATTTTTTTTATGCACACTGGAATTAACGTTTAATAACACAAGGTTACACTTTGCAGGTCAGGACGCGTTTGGTGGTTTGTTTGTATATATTAATACGCAGAAACAAACCCGACAACAGATACACGTGCAATATACGTGGTGCGCAGTGTTCCCAACCTTTAAGCATAGAATTTCCCACGACAACTATCAAAATTTCCCTTTTTTTAACGAATACAGAAACACAGAAATACTATGGACAAATATACAAAGTATGCTCTTGCCCATCTCGTGATGACGCGGTTGGGAATGTTGGCATCCAGTCCTACACTAGTAAAATAAAGTAGTGAGCTAGTATAATTGCACCATTCTACAAATAACGTAAAAAAAAATAATTTATTATTAGATAACTTCTGATATATAGAATAGCATGCATTTGTATTCTAACGGCGTGTTTGCACGATATACAATTCTATTGTTAAATAAATATTTTACTTTTAAAATGCATCACAAACTATTATTCAAATCGGTTAACGAAGCATTAATTTTCTTTAGCACATAGCTATGCAAAAAAAAAAAAATTTCCCACGAATAACATGCTATTTCCCTTTTTCCCTTCGACTTCAAAATTTCCCACGAATAGGGAAATTTCCCACGAGTTGGCAACACTGGTGGTGCGTATAATGCAATACCGTATTAGATTAGGTGGGGCTTCTATTTTCCTATCCCAGGGAAAATTTTGATTGGTTGACGCTTCAGAATGTCTAAAAAAATAGTAAATCCTCATATCTGAACAAAGAATTCACACCAAATTCTAGTAATTTCTGTTCTATTAAACACACGTAGTCAACTCGCCTGGCAAAGTTTGTAAAAATCAAGACTAAAATGTTTGGCTAGCGCAAAATTAATGCCAACACCGATAATATTATATTATAATATTTCAACAGTGTAACTAAAGAGTAAATCAAAGTTTTTGAAGTAGTTAAATTTGGGAAGTTTCTACAATTACGATAGATGAATCCATACAGTTTGAAACACTTACTTATTAAGTCATTAATGTAATTAACGAAAAAGGGAGAGCCGAATCAAAAAATACAAGATAAAAATTTCCATACTTCAAAACGTCTCCGGATTTATAAAATATCGAATAAAGATTGTGATCCAATATACGCATTGATAAGGCTAAGAGATTAATCATCAGAATTCGTTACAAGGAGCATGTGATTCGTCTTAAATTCAAAAGGTCGACAAATCTAATGTAGCTCTACATGTATTCGTAAAAAAACGTAAACATGTCATGTGCAATGAGTTGTGAAAACCAACACTTATTTGAATTCAGATTTAGAACCTTAACATCCTAGCCTTCATTGTTTATTAAGTCAAGGGAAAGGAAACAGAAGATTAGATCCATTTAATCTTATATTCTCATTTTTCTTGATAACAAAACGCAGCTGTATTGATCTAGTTTATCGAAGAAAATATGTTTTTACTAACAATGTTTACTAGTATTGATTTTTTCCTTCTTTTCTCAAGAAAATTAAAAGAATAAATTTCTAACGAGTTCATATTTTTAGATTAATAAAATGCCGCTATACAAACAAAGAATTTTTATAAAGTCATCCGTAAAATAAGATAAAACTACTATAGAATTTCCTATATTCGAGAGTTTAGTAGTTGACAGACTTTTCACATATAAAATACGTTGAAGATTTTTAATATAAAGCTCGAATCTCTCGACAAAATTGAACTCCAAGCTTTGTCATATTCCCATCATGTGTAACGTGTATAACACTTTAGACTGCTACGTGAAATATGAAATTTAGGAATCTTATATTTTCACGGAACTATATTTTCTACAACATCTGGGAATCACTGGGGAAAAAGACCTGTCACGTGAATACACAAATACAAATATTCCATGGCGTTTGGTAAATATATACAGTTCGTCCGAAAAGTCTGAGAAAACATTTTTTTTCAATCACGCAATCAATTGACCAAACTTAGGGTATCTGACATAATTCTGAACAGAATATCTTAATGAATCTTGGTCTGCAAATAACTTGTGTCGCACCTACAGGCTGGCTTTAATAAGTGCTATTATTTCGGAAATACGGGAGATACAAAGTTGCTTAAATGGGGGAAAAGTTGCTTGTTTTAGATACTAATATGATGCATTAAAAGGAAAAAGCAAATTCCAAACGCTTTCAAGGATACATTTGAGAGAAACGGAAAAGCCAACGTTTCGATCTTTTTTGAAACAGTACGTTGAGTTTTGAAAATATGATAAAAAAATATATTGAGATTTTTTTGTTCTTGACTATGTATGTACAATATAACATAACAATATAACATTTGGGCTCTGAAGAATTATGATTAATCCTACCCTAGTAGCAAAATTTAAATTTCCCGCAATTATTTATAGTAACTTCAACATTGAAACAAAATTAACAATTATTTTGTATTGAGATTACTAGTTACTTTGATGTCTTTCTGTTGAAGTTACTAAAAATAATTGTGGGAAATTTAAATTTTGCTACTAGATACTTTAAATACAGCCCTATATATCTTTTTAACGTTTCTGCTATATTTTTTTCTACATTAAGTATGGTGGCATATAATAATTTTTTATATATTATTTTTTTCACGCTACTTACACGATAACTAGATCAGAATATTGCTTTACTATTCCTATGCATTTTTTCTCCATTTAGCCGCAACAAAAAGCAGCTGTTATACAAGTGTCCAAAAGTCAAAGCATTGGCCTTAAATGCCAATATTAGCGTTTATGAAAAAAAATAACCTAACACCTCTGAATTATAAAAAACAAAAAAAATAGAATGCCTTCGGTATTTTCTTTAGTAAACTGGAAATAATTGTTTTATTGCTAGACAAAAATTAAACTTGAACAAAGAAGAGTTTTATAAAAAATTATTACAAAACATGATTATTACATTTTGTTTGGGTTGTAAATTGAAGTAATGTATGATATGATATGATATATTTATTTCGTGTGAGACAGCATTAGATCTGTGTATACTTGTCAATACTATATATGCCGGTGAAATGGTATCTACAGAATCAATTGATAAAGATTTTACATGTCTAATAGGCTTTCCCGACAAAAATAACAAAGGTAAGAGATATTCTAAGAAAATGTAATGATTTGTAGTCTCTAATCTTTGAAACTAACGCCACCATTGAGATATGTATTGCTTTTAGCATAATAAGTGGTGTATCTTGTAATTGCTCAAACCTTTGACGGGATAGTTCATATTTTGAAACACGAGGAAATAAATCTGATTTTAGGTGCTCGTTTTCTTGTATATTTTCAAACTTATCGACATAACCTAGTTTTTTAACGTATTTTATTAACCTTCTCTCCATTTGAACCACTGGCTGGTATACTTTTCAAAATAGCGATATTGTTTCAGTTAAAATTAACCGCCCTGTATATGATATCAACCGAATTTAATAGTCTCTTTACAAAGAAAAGGAATCAAATCAATTCGCCTCAATTTTCCGCGACAACATTAAAAAACTATTAATTAATTTTTATTTATATTTATCAGCTAATAATATAAACCAATCATATTTTCAAAAATTTTATATACGATCTTATCACTAAACTCCTTTGAAATGCATACCAAATTTCAACGAATTTCCAACAATAAATAAGAAAGTATAGACGATTTAGTCGATCGATGCATCGTACATCGGTCAATGGAATGCTGCGGAGGAGCGGGGGGAAAGGGGAATCAACTGGGTGAAATCGGTTCGATGTACAGGATACGCTCTCCTTATCTTTCGCCATAAGACAGACGAAGCCGGGACGATAGAGTGGGGAAAAATGGCACGACATTGTCTATTCATACGCGCCGCTATCTAATTCCTATTGCGTTTGTTGCACGTTGTATGCGAGACAGTGAAAGACCCAAAAACGTGCGGGCTGTTTAAGACAGAGAAGATGCTTCCTGCTGGCGTACGCACCTTATGGTCAGTTCGCTTAGCAAATAGATTCAGAACTACCGCGCGAATTTAAAAAACCTTTCCCTTCTGAAGCGCGTATAATCTTTAAATGTGAATTAATTTTATAAAGGAATGGAAATATTTTTTTTTTAGAAATGAAATGACTGTGATATAAATCTATTATTATCTAATTTATTAATGACAAACTAAAGTATGTATAATATTTCATAATAATTTAATTTGCTAAATTCATCCATACCTTAATATAAATATCTTTATCACAATATGTTTCGGCCACAAGTCATAATCACCAATGTGAAAACGTAAAAAAAAATTAAAATGATAATAGTGAAATGACTAATAATGAATGTAGGACATACAAGCACGTTAAACTAATAAAATTATTATTAATACCATTTACATTGGTATTACTACTATAAACAGACCTTATTATGGAACTGAAAATTATGTAAAATGTAACTAAAATGAAGGCACTTAGCTTTCCCAGAAAATATCCCATAAAGTAAAGTCAGGTAAGTGGTAGTAAAATTGCATTAGTGCGAAGAAGAAAATGTAACACTGTTTACATAATAAGACATTGTGATAAATTTTACACATAGAAGTACGTAATATATTGCCCAGTTGTACGCCTTCAATAGATTACGCCTTTTTATAATTATCAACGATTTACTAGAAAAAAAAGAAATGTTTAAACCACTGTCAATACAACACACTTTACCCAGCAAAATGGGGCAAGTGTGTAATCTTCCCGATTTACATATTTAATAGCATTTCCTGTTAGTTGGCCAAGTGTGTAATACTAAAACTGATGCCTGGTTTTAATAAGGTATGATATATTCACAACATATTCAAGTTATTACACGTTAGGAGATGGCGAACTTTATTTGCAAAACTAGTATGAAGTTTAATACATTAGTATTAGTAACAAGAGGACGTCAGTATTTCAATTTAAAATAAATAGTAGCTAACGTAACACTTTTGCTCCGGTTACACACTTACCGTGCTACTTACGCGATTTCGACTTAGAAACTAGACCGTGTATACTATAGACAAGATCCACAGATGTCTAAGTTTAATAATTCCTATATCTGTTTTACCATTTTCCTCAAAAAAATATAAATTATACTGCTATCTCAGGCTCTGCTGGATACACTATTTACATATATAAATGTGATTTACTACTCCACTAGAAATTAATTTAGAATTACATCTGTATCCATCTAAATAAATTATACCACGAAATGTTGAAATGCATAAAATAGATTGCTGTTCTACGTAACAAGCAGACGAATGTTCAGCAGCTGTTATCTGTAGCAATATTTTAACGCATGTCATGGGTTACAATCCGACGTTTCATTCCCGAGGGACTAATTAGTTAAAACTGAAATGCGATAACTATGTGCTTTGTACATGGAGAAATCTTCAACAATAATTATTCAAAATCAATCAGGAATTGATTTAAGGATTCATTAATAATGTAAGCACTTATCATTGAAAATATGTGAAGGGTATAAACTTAAATTTTTAATTAATTGTACCCATAAATCACAAGTAATAAACAAATATAGCAAATATAAATTTTGATAGAAGAAGCTTCGGAATTTATGGAAATATTTCAAATGCGATACACTACTTATTATCCGAATCATAAATAAACTAGATTTAGCGAGCTTCTGCGTGCATTACAAATGACATACATTAACATCTGCTTGCACTCAAACGCATTGAATCAATTTGGCAATGCAACTGAAGTACCCTTAACCGTACATAATGTGCGGCTGCAGTATTATCTGACTAATGGATATTTAGATTCACGTATAGCAAACGGGTAATGTGCAAAAATCGTGTAAAAAGTTTTAAGTTTAAATTGCAATAGCTAATAATATACTTTAAATTTTATACCTAAGGTAGTAGCTAAGAAAACAGATGTTAAATTAACCAAGGTTTGTTCATTTTAACAATATTACGAAGTTATAAATACGGCCAAACTAGCAGATTTTATTGCCTGAATTAAAAAACACCTTTTTACCATTTTTATAGTTAATAGTATAGTAATAACAATATTTAGTCCAATTTGACACCAAAGTGTATAGGACAAGTCACAAAACTAAAATATTACGTGAGCTGATTGCCGGCTTAGTAAAACATAAAGTAATCTTTCCAACAGCTGTAATACCTATTCTGAAATGCAATGATATTGAAGTTTATAAAGTACTAATGAATTTTATCAAGCAATGTGGAATTCAAATTTAATGTTAAAGTTAATGTTATATGTTATATTTTGTTAGTTAATGTGGCTGATGGGTTATGATCCCTTAAACGCTTTAAAAAAAAAAACTTAAATATTAACAATACATACACACGTTCGAATGAAGTAATTCATCGCTTAAGCAATGTTAAAAATTCCTCCACGGAGTAGATGCTGTGCTGAACCAGCATAAAACGTACTCGTAATTTGAAGTGCTTTATATTAGTGATTGCTGATATATCATTAGGAAGCAAGTTATATAATTTTATCCCTACGGATATAGGCGTTCTTTTTGTAATATTGAATTTATTCAGAGGTACACTAAATTTATTTTTGTTTCTTGTATTGTATGAATGAATGCCCATTCTTCACGAGACCAGCCTTATCCGAAGACGTCGCAACAAAACCTCAAAATATAAACGCTAGGCAAGGTAAATATTTAATTCTTTAAAATGCGGTCGACATGAATCTGTGGATTTAATATTTACTATATATCGAATAATCCTTTCTTGTGCCAAAAATACCCCATTCGCAGCGGCCGACATTACATGTAAAGTGGAAAGTGTTTCTATCAATTCATTTAAACGCCGGAATGAAATTTCCAACGAAGATGATACCTATATTATTTTATTCGCAATCATGTTAAATATGTTTGAAATTGAAATATAATGTTAAATATTTTTAAAATAAAAATACTATCGTCCTGCAATATCTAATTATAGATCATGTTGAATATAAAATAGTCCTTTCGTTTATAATTGTCAATATATATTTGTTAAAAGTTAGGTCGAATGAAATTTATTAATAATTAAATATTTAAACCTTGAACTAACATTTGATGGTTTTGATCATTGATACAAACGTCATTTTCCACCAAAAAGATGGAAGTGATCGCTTTCAACCCTAGAGAAACACTTGCCATCTAGTAATGACGTATTTTTAAACCTCATGCCAAAAATGCTAAAAATAACTATATCACTGCTAGGGTTACGAATAAATGAACATTTAAAGTTAAATATATACCGGGCTTTCATTACAAAACTAACCACCCGAAATAACTTTTAAAATAAACAGGTCAGTTTCGATTTACGCTGGACAAATTTTACACATATCTACACAGAAAAAAAATTTCAAACAATTATAAGGTTTCGCACAACAAGTTGTTGAACATATAGGGACGAGCACAAGTTGTATTAATATTTCCCACAAAATTGTTGACAAAAGTTTTTTTTAAACAAAATGCACACTTTTGTTATACAATTTATATTGACAGAACCTATATATTGCAGTAGCATTAAGTACAGATCACTTGTTGCAAACAGTACGTTTAGGCCAGTGGTAATAATTGCAATTAATCGTCAACAAAATATTTACAGTATTTTTGCTACTATTACAAATCTGTGTAGTGAACCGACATTAGATTTTGCGTACAGATTAACTAGGTACGCTGTTACTATAATTAATATACACAGTTGTCAATAATTATTTAATGTATATGTGTTTTTTTTTCAAGCATAATGTGTAGTTTTGTTACACAATTTGTTGACATAAAGTACTTATAAAAGGAGCATAAATTGCATATTGCTTGCCGCTACTTCTGTTTTGTAAATAAACCTGATGTTTATTATATAAATCACCTTTTAGTATTATCTAAAAACTTATCCTGAATTAATATGCTACCAGGTAAACCCTATCTTGATATACACTATGTAACTCCAGATCGTTATTCAGGT
Organism: Protaetia brevitarsis; assembly: GCA_004143645.1. Lineage (NCBI taxonomy): Eukaryota > Metazoa > Arthropoda > Insecta > Coleoptera > Scarabaeidae > Protaetia > Protaetia brevitarsis. The sequence goes on along the minus strand of RXPK01000314.1, from coordinate 1,157,715 downwards.
AAAATACTAAATGTAAAAAGAAATGCAATCGTGTTTCAAATTTCAACATTTTTTTTCGACAATCTATCGGTAATGATAAAAAAATGTTAGACAATGCTTCCATCGTAAATAGCTATGTGCGCTGTATAACAACATAACATTACATCCTTCAGTCGACCTTAGAACTCATGGAACTGTGAAATAACAATTTTTTATCCCTCAAACAACATATAAGTATATATAAATAAAAGAGCCATCATTACCACGAACAAAAGATATTCCCGTCCTAAAAAAAAAATGTTCATCTCCGACATTAGAGCCTCGCATACTACGCACGTATATACAAGTATCGAAACTGTATACCCACATCGAAGACTAACAGAAAAATTGGGCAGGTGAAATTGCCAGAACACAAAAGATCCCGGGGCTTTTATAAAGTAGCGTTTCGAAATATATCCTTTGTGTAGGACGTGTGTCCGACCCCTTTCGATCGTTCGAGGTGAAAGGAAATTTGCGCCGAGAGCAATAAAATCCGTGTTTGTATAGGGCTACTATACCTGAGAGCTAGAGAGCAGGGAAAAAAAGAAAAACATGTACGTAATGGTGTCTACTCCAGTGGCGTTGAATGAACTACCTTTGTAAAAAAGGACGATATAATCGCTGAGCCTATAAAAGTTAGCTACACATTTAAGGAGAGTAAAGTATACAGTGTGAGTCGGTAAGAATGGGAATAGTAGAGCCTAAAATATAAGGATTGAGCGCAACATGCCTTATACAAATGTTGCTCGTTTAAGACATACAAGTTAATAATTGTATTTCTAAATTTCTCAATAACTCAGCGAGTTTTCATAGAATCGTGAAACGTGAAAATTGGTATTACTACGTCTTTCAGCATGATGAATAGGAATTTGTCATCACTTTTACGCTTGCTCATAGAGGGCGCTAGTTACACCCTGCTGACTAGGTAAATCGAAGCTTATATGTATGCAGAATCACATTGTAAGAATTCAAAATTCCATCCTGTATAATACAAAGTATTTCATTTAAATTCATTTTATTAATACGTTGATGATAAGTACTGTGGCATTTACTGAAGCAGCGTCTACTTCACAGGAAATAATAGTCTATTTTTGTTTAAAGCCTCGCGTAGGTGAAATAATACGGTATTATTTTAAATTTTATCTGCTTCTTTGTTTATTGTCCGTTACAATTGCTGACCAGCGAATCCCACGTTACTCTCCAGAAGGGCGTTTGAAGTTCAGAAAAATAACGCCAATTATCATTCTTGCGCCCTCTTGTAAAGAGAAGCGGAACTAGTAGTCGGTGCGGAATGACGTCACAACTAAAGTTTATAAAAATTCTTTGCATTGCTGTTTTGAATTGATTAATTCGCGGACTCTGATTCAGCTACAGAAAAGCACGCGTTACCCCTTGGTTCCGGGCGTTTCCATATCTGAAAATGAAAAATCAAACTTCTCTTCTTAAATTTTGCGATTAAAATGAGCTTGAAAATTCGAGAACAGGAAGCAAAAGCTTTCCTCGAGAGATGTTTTGTTTTTGTGCTAAAAATCGTTCGAAAAATCCCCTTTTCTTTAAAATCTGTGTGAGTGTTGTGTAAAGTTTTGTGCCTTAAATATTTTGGATTACGGGAAAAATTAATTACCCACATCGACTGGTAAGATTTTCAAAAATCTGCTTAAACTAACATTGCAAATACGTAGAAACCGTAACTCGTTCGCTCTCTCTCTCTCCCTTAATAAATAATTTTGTAAGTAAAATTACTAGTGCTTAAGTTAAACAACATTATAAAAATTTTTAAAAAATCATCTAATTAATTGTGTTTCGTTTTGTGATTTACTTGTTATTTTACTTAATTTGTAGCTTGTTAATTAAATTCTACTGTCTCAATTTATTCAATATATAATTGTAAAAAATAGACTCTCAGTTATTTCGCCATAAAAAAAAACAGAAGTTCAATTAGTACCCCTAGTAAAGTCCTGGAGAGGAAGACATTTTGTAAAGAGAAAGCCGACGAGGTGGGTAAGTCGACAATCTTTAGGCTAACTAACGGCCCTGCTTCGACTAACTGAGAAAAACACCGTTGGAAAACGTCTTTGGCTAGAACTTCTAAAACCAAACGCTACTGAACAAAAGGGATTGTGTTCCAGCAGTGGCTCGTCGGTCAAAGGAACAGGTGGGGTTATCTGTAAACGAGGCTTGGTTTCGCTTGAATGAATTTTGGCTGACCATCCCCCAAAAGTTTCCAGGTAAGAAAACCCGTTCCGTTATAACATAAACGGAATAGAAAATTTAAAGAGCAAATCTTTTTTTACATGAACATATATACTTGTTTAATTTTGATATCTTGATCCGAGTTTTCGAGATTTTTTGCATTCGAAAGTTTCAGTGCATTTCCTGCTATTACCGTGATTTTTAATTCTTAAAATACAAAGTTGACTTATCCATCTGACACTTATCATTATTTATGCTTGTGAAGCTTGAGTCAAAGAGCGCTAAGCAAGTAGCCTTATCTTTTTTCTGTCTTATTTGTACAAGAATAAGTAGTAATAAAAAAATGCCACTGTAAAATGACTTTTCAAATAGTAAAATGCGAGATATGATTTGTGTCTTTGCTCCCACAGATATTAATGGACTTGCTGCAGCCCGGAGATATTTGCAGTTATATCCAAACTAAAGACAACCAAATCATAAACTTTTTAGAAATCTTTATAATCGCCTGGGAAAAAACTGGGTATTTTCATCGTAAGCGTCATAATGGTGCTCCAAAAACAATTTCACTAGAACAAGAGAAGGATGTCATAGTCATTTGTGGGATTCTGAGAATCCACACGCTTTAAGGGAAAGACATTTCCAGCACGAATTCAAAATAAACATTTTAAACTTTCATCGAATCTGAACAGTCAACTATACTTAAATCTTCTCGAAGAAAATTTAAATGGGCTGCTGGAATATGTACCACTTGAAAAAAGACAAAATATGTGATTTATACGCGAAGGAGCGCCACCACATTTTCCTCCAGCTGTGCGGGAGTATCTGAACGAGCAGTTACCACATCGATGGTCTGGTCGTGGAAGTGAGTTTCCTGGCCCATCAGTCAAGATTTTAACTCCCTAAATTTCTCTGTTTGATCTAGTATGAAGGGAATAGTGTACAAGGAAACAATTGAGTCCCGCGAAGAGTTGCTTCAAAAAATTCAAGAAACTACCAATGTAATCAGAACTAATGTTTTTTTTTTTTTAACATCAGAAGATCTTTAGCAAAACGCATTTGCAGTTTCCAGATTTCCAATTCTTAACAACTCACACTGTATATTTATCTCAAATTAAAAGATGTAAATTTGAATTCAGTGAATAAAGTTTTAAAATTAATGTTTGCAAGCGGCCCTCCAATTTATATTTTGGTACCATTGTTTTTGATCGTTCAAGCGGTTAATTCAATTGGCAGTCAAATCAACCGTTAGTTGGTTGAGACCATTACGCAGTTTACGCTTGAATTTGAATACACATAGCTAACGGTATAATTTACGTAAATTAATGATTATTTTAACAATAAAATAAATGTTATTACTTATGCTTGGCGTAAATAAATATTTCTCATGCAGAAATAATAATGTTTGTACAGACATATACAAAATTTATAACAAAGTCATTTAATATTTACCGGTAAAACCATCAATTGTTAGTCTAGAAGTACGGAAAATATTTTCAAAAAATAATACAGCTTATCACATACCATTTTTAAAGAGATTTAATAATGACTAAGCAATTTAATACATTCCCACTAACAATCAGTCAATGCTTCCCTCTTGCTAATCATCATAATAACCCTCAGAAAGAAAATCTTGTTACCACAGTTAACCAAAACAAGAAGAACTTGCCAAACATAGGCTCTAAATTATATTTTAGCGGAATATTATTATCTTTGTTGTATTATACAGAGTGTTCATATAATAATGTACAATATCAATATTCCTTATCTCTTTTTCGAATGTTTAAATAATTGGAGTATAGCCATTAGCTCCGTGTGGAATGTAATGTAAAATTTAGGGCGGATACAAAAATTCATTATTTTTTCATTTTCTGCAAGCGATTTTTGTGTTGCATTATAAACAATAAACGTTCTCATCCTCGAAAATTTTAATTACAATAACATGAAAATAATAATACGTAATAGGTATTGAGGTTATAACTGTCTCACACGGACGCCTATGAACAAGAACTGAGATTCACAACTTTGATTAGAACAATCAAATTTTAAATAAAACAATTTGTGCGTTTTATGATCAAACAAATCATTACGATAACATTAACAAAAATTCAATAAATTTGCAGGCAATTACAACCTCATTAATTGGACACCTAATAATCGGGAATTAAGAATTACGAATCTTAATAATTATAATCAAACTAGGTATTTTCTTATGTCGTTCTATTTGATATGCCTCCAACAGTCTAAGTTTTTGTTAAGTTAAGTAAATTTTGAAGTAACTACAATTCCTTAGTTAGGCGCCTATGATAAGGGTGTAAGATTTAAGACAAACCTTAATTGAGTATAAATAAAATAATCAAATCTACACTATAAAAATTCAAAATTCTATCCAAAATTTTAATTACGATAACATGAAATGAGTCCAACAAGTTTGAGTTATAACCCTCTCAATCGGACGCCTATGGGCAGAAACTGAAATTTAGTACGTTTGCTGATCAAAAAAAACAAAAAAATAATTACGTTTCAATTACATTAAGAAAAGTCCAGTAAATTTTTAGGCAATTACCAAACCTATTAATTGGACACCTATGATCAGGAAGTGAGCCTTGTTAATTCTAATACTTATTAAAACCAAATTTTACAATGCAACCAATAGCATGTTACCGGATCGAAAAATTTAATTACTATAACAAAAAAAAAGCTGAATAAATTCTGAAGTTCAAAGCCCCAAATCATAGACGCCTATGAACAGGAGCAGGCATTTACAAACTTTAATTGGCATAAATAAAATGCCTATGTAAACAACAGTACGTTTGCTGATCCAAAACTTGAATTACAATAACATAAAACCAATCCAATAAGTCTTGAAGTTATAACCTCTCAACTCGGACGCCTATGGACAGGAACTGAGGTTTACAAACTTTAATTAGTATAATTAAAATTTCAACGTAAAACGGAGTACGTTTGCTAATCAAAAAATATAATTACGATTTAAGTACCATTAGGAAAAGTCCAGTAAATTTTTAAGCAATTACAATCCCATCAATTAGGCGTCTATGATCATGAAGTGAGCCTTGCTAGTTCTGATTATTAAAATAAAAAAACTACAATGCAAACAATAGCACTTTTTTGAATAGAGAAAATTAATTACGATAACAAAAAAAAGGTCAATAAATTTTGAGGTTAAAACCCCGCAATTACAGTTATTTGCACCGGTTATACTTAAGTTAACTTAAGACTTAAAGTAGGCCTAAACTACGATTATGTCTTTGCACACTGTTTAGGACCAGTTAAGTGTTATTCAAAATAAGCGGAAGATTTGCCCGGCTTAAGGTCCAGTTAACCTCACTTATTGGTTTCAAATGAACAAAGTATTGCGGCAGTGAAAGATGACTTTGTTTGGTTGTTATTACGGCGGTTTTCGAGGTGTTTTTATTTAATTTGTGTGAGGATACTTTTTATTGTACATTTTTTAAACAAAATGGCACGTAATATCTTAATAAATACATATGTTTGAAGATGATGATGAATTGGACGAGTTAAATATAATTTTTTGTGGCATATCTAGACAAGTACGAAGGGAAAATATTTCTTACGTTCGACGAACTTAATTTTTCCGGCGATTTAGGTAACAAATGTACAACATTATTTATACTAAACCTGATTGAAGCTGAAATTGATATCCTGATGGCGTGATAGGTATGAAAAATAATTTAAGTTTACCATGCAGGAGTTTTGGTTTCTGTTGTATTAATTAAACAAAACCAATTTTCAGGCAATAATAGTGTTGCTTTTATTAATCAGCTGTTTAATATTTCTGAGACACCTGACAACAATAATGAACTCGAAAACTCGTATCAAGAATTAAAAGTCAACATTCTCCTTCTTTCTGTGTGTTTCTGTACATTACGTAAAGTTACAGTCACTTTCACACTGTCTGACACTGTTGCCATCCGTTTTCAATACTTAGCTAAGCTTTATTCTAGTTTCGACGGTACAAAACATATTCACTTAAGGTCAGCTTAAGCTGAGCCTCTACTTAACTAAGTTTGTTATTAGGGAAATTGGTGCAAATAACTGTTAGACGCTATGAACAGGAACAGAGAATTTAGAAACTTCAATTGGCAGAAACAAAACGTCTTGTAAACATTCTACGTTTACTGATGCGAAAATTTGAATTACAATAATAGAAACAATCCAATAAGTTTGAAGTTATAACCCTCAATCGACCTCCTATGGATTGAAGTGAGATTCACTTGAACTTCAATTATTATTTTAAGCTTTTAAATCTTGAACCCTGTATATTATATTTGATTTCTTTTTTGGTTTTTAGTCTTTATTATTAAACCATGAATGAATACGACGACAACGTTTCGCTTTATTAAAAGCTTTTTCAAGTAGATATATAAATAAATGTAGAAATTGTTAATTGTAAATAAAAAGTTTGTGTTATTAAATGACAAAATTGTTGGTTTTATCTTTGAATATATTATTATGTTTATTTAAATATTGCATTTTAAAAATAGCTGTTTTGATTATTTGTTTTTAAAATTTTGTAATTAAATCGTTCTTTACAAATATTTATTTAGTTATAAATTAAATTTTATATAATTTGTGAAATATTGTATGTCGTGTATTCATTCATGTTTAATTATTTAAAGACCAAAAAACCAAGAAAAAGAAATCAAATATCAATTAGTATTAACCAATACTAGATAAAAACTTCAATTGTTCGGGCATACGGTATATAATTTTGTCTTTTTTACATTAATAACGTTATTAATGTAAAAAAAAAATTATATACCGTATGCCCGAACAATTGAAGGTTTTATTTAAGATTTAACACGGTAAAATAAATCGAAGGAGAAGAATCAATTTTATTCTTTTTAAAAAACAACATAACCAATACTTTAACATAAACAATAGCAGATTGCCCTGATCGAAAAAATTAATTACGATAACATAAAAATAATGCAACAAGTCTTGCGGTTATAACTCCCTGAATCGAAGGTGATTGATCAAAACGCGAGATTTGCAAACCTTAGCTAGTGCAATCAAAATTTTGGACTACTGAACCAAGTAAAGTTCTATTAAACCCAAAAAAAAATTTCGTTAACAGTTCGAGTCTTATGCCAAAATTGATTAAAAAAGCTTTTCGCTGCTTTAATTAAACATTAAGGTGCTCCCCCATTTACGAAATAAACACACGTTTAAATTCGACACGGATGGCCGAATAATCGAAATAATCGCAGATAATTTGGCGAAAACTTTGTTAAGGATCAATTAAAAGCAACAAGTTCGAACCGGATTAAACGTGGAATTTACTGAATTATGACGGTGTGCGTATCCTACCTAAAATATACGCGCGGAACACACAATCGATAAAGCGCTTATTGCTGTTTATTTTCTAATTTAGTTAATGCGAAAAAATGGCGGCAACAGTGCATCTGGAATGGCTCGTGTTAGTGTTTAACCGGAGCGTAGGCATAGTGACGTCTTTAAACTGACAGCGCGTGCCCCGCGTGTATGCAAAAAAAAAGGAAAAACAACAAACCACACAACATCAAAACAAGCGTCGTCCCGTGACGTACTTACCGTCGCGTTGAGGCAACATCTCCCCTTTCGACTGCCAGCAGGAACTTCTTTTCGTCTAGCGACAGTTGCGCGATCTCCTGGTGGGGCCTGATGACGTTCTCCTCCTCCATCATGCCGTGAATGCTGTGTCTCTGTCGGACGGTAAACAGAAAGGGAACGAATTACTCGTAATTCATGCCTATATGTGTTTTTTTATTATTTGGGGAGACAGGCGGAAGGAAAAGAGAGAGAAAGCTGGATGATGTGTGTTAGTGGTTCAGGATAATTGACATTGATGTATCGTCCTATTGACAAATAGGGATGAAATTTATTAATCCCCAATGAGACAGAAACTATAAGATGAGTAACCCCATCAATAATACTGACAGACAAAAAAAAAACGTCATATCAATTTTCTGGGAACTAACTCTATCTTCACTTCAATAATTGAGTGCAAAGTGTTAAAAGTAAAGTAAATAAAATTTATTTCCTTGATACTTAGAATTTTGAATACTACACTGAGAAAAATATTGGGCGTGATATCAATCATCTATACATTCATTAATTGAACTTTCATCGATAGAACGAAATGTGTCATTGTTATGATAAAATTCTATTTTCATTAATTTTAATTTAATTTTTAATTTTTTAATTAATATAATAATAACAAGATTCATTAGTGAAATAAATTCGTTCTCATTATTATAAAAAAAAATATTGTACATTAATCCATGGATAATATTTGTTATGGTAGCCATGTTTCCATACGTTTGGTTCAATAAATAATTTTGTTAATAACACCGTGAGATCGAATAAGACTGTCCTGATACTACTGCGCTTTCCAAGATGATTATATCAATATTTACATCCACTGTTTCGAATGAAGTTTGTTAATAAAGACAATAACTCAGTAATAAATAAAAAAAAGGCTTATTTGAGCAAATTGTATTGGTCACTGGATTATAACATTTTACTTCAAGCGACGTTTCGACAAACATGTCTTTTTCAAGCTTTGTAAAAATTTATAAATGAACGTCATTAAAAATTAATATTGCAACTGTCATTTATACTAATATGGCTCAGGTGCGGTTCGTCAAGGCATTCGTTGAGCCGTCCTCTTTCGGCACTTCAAATCGCAAATTAAAAATCCATCAATGAATGGATACATAATCAGTCCAGAGAGTGGGCAATAATCACGGAACAAAGGGCAGCAAGAGTTCTAAAAGGCGCAGAGGCCTGAATTCCCGAGAGGTCTACGAATAAGACAGGAGACCTACAGTCAAAATATTGTAGTCTGTGCTGACTGGTCATTTAGACTGAATAGGCATATGTACAACATAGACTGGCAGATGATGCAACCTGCAGATACTGCAAGAGGAGGAAGAAACACCAGTTCATGTGCTGTGCCAATGTGAAGGCTGGCGAGGACAAGGTTCTCTAGTAATGGGGGAGGAGACCCCTGCTAGTAGCTACATAAAGAAGCCGCTCTCAAAGATGATAGGCCTAATTAAGAAGGCAAAATTAGAGAGCGTCCTCTAGGAGAAAAAGGGGATCACAATAAATCTGAAAAGGTCGCGGTGAAACAGGTCGATAGGCCACCCCAATCCTAATCTAATCTAATCTAACTGTCATTATTGTTTTTAACTTTGATGGATTAACTGTGTTGGACAACCCGACTGATGTGTCGAAGAAGTTTCATTATCAATTTGCACTTCGGCAAATTGATTTATAAATCTTTCAACATAAAGTACAGCTGAATATCTCCACTGCCCATCACCTCCTCGCTCACCATTTCGAAAGTGTGCCTCCAAAATAAATTTATCTTGGTCCAGTGTAAATGACATTTTGCCAAAAAAAAAAACATGTTACGCTCTCAATGCGAAATAAAGACGTAGCCTTCAGAGTGATTGTATGTGACAATTAACAAACAATAATACGGAATGATTAAATAAGCAAAATTAAAACACGAAAGGCACGCCGGCTACGTAGAACATATGTCAATTTTGACAACAAAATTTGAGGAAACGCTGTATTACTAGTTTCGTTACAATGATTGGATGAAAATATTGATTTGCGCATCGCGGGAAGTAGTATAAGATCAAGACAATAATTCTCGATATCAGTGCATGATTATGAACAAATATATATTGTTATTTAACGTAAAATTTTCATAAAATTACTCACAATAAAACAATAAGGTATTAAATTATACCTTCTTCGTTAGTTCAATGGTTTCCAATTTATTGCAAAAACGAACAGAGAGCATACAATTAACTGATAATCTTGATTAAGATAGATAAATTATTCTACCCCTCTGCTGTCCAGCTATTCGCAAAATTCCCTTAAATTTTATATATACTCCAATTCTCAATAGACTCGGGATCCATTATAATTCAATCTAAGCATATTACATTATATAACAATACCCAATCGTGTTGTGTACGCTTGTGTATATAGAATAGAGTTGTGCACGTTTGGGTAATATAATTTACGACGTGTGTGTAAACGTAAATTAATTTTGGAAATGAAATCCCTCTGGTGATTAGGGTTACATTTCCGGCCTGGGAAATAACGCAAATAATACCGTAATATTAGTCGGAGATCGATAGAGTCCTGTGCTTGTATGTATTTACAATTTAATTTTGATGTATATGCACTCTTTCTGATAAAATAATAATCAAATATTTCATATTTAACAGTAAGATGTTGAACAACTATGAATACGAGTATGGAGACGCAAGTAGAAAGAGTACCTATACACTGATGTGAGAAAAGAGATTGCATTAAATGGAAAGTTTTATAACTTTTGGTTTTTGTCATGCTCAACGAAAAGAAATCCTTTTCTCAGGACAGTGTTTATATTTTAATTGAGCGCTGTGTTTTGCTGGAAGGCTATTTTTTTCTAAGTACATGCTTTTCGACCGAAAAGTAACCGTAATTAAATGGATGTACCTTAGTTTTGATTAATATCGATATGTATGGTATAACTTGTTCCTGTTTAGTAACAAATACACATTATATATATATTGTTATTTATTATATACTATTTTAACGAAACATGTTTTAGTTTTTTAAGTATTATTGAATTATACATATTTTAAATAAAAAAGCCGGACGTTTTGGTTATTTGCGTGAACACGCATGTATACATGATTTAAAACTTTGCCTTTAACGCAAAATGCAAGCACCGTATTCAAGCTGAGTGCTTTTTTACGCGGAAGTATTTAGTTTTATTACATTGTTCCACGTGCATGAAGTCTCAGATATGCAAACAATAATGAACAAAAGTGAATTATTTTTCGCGTGAAGTTATAAGAAATTTCAGCGATAATTGGAAACTTTTCATCAGTTAATGCTAATTTACTTATAAGCAAAGGAACTTTACAGTAGTACATAGTGTTTGAAGGTTTCAAAACTGTTACACACGGGAAAAACGATCTTATTGGTTTCAACCATTTTTCATGCATTTTGTTACAGTTACTAAATTATTATTTGATTTAGGAATATTAAAAATAAATCCTGTATTCAATCAAACAAATAATTTGGTTAGTTGATTTATTTGAAGCTAGGGCAGTATTTATTAATTTAACTAAATATTTACATTGAAGTAAAAATAAATATAATAATAATAACAATATAACACATGAATTGATACACATCAAATTTATTTTTCTTTTTCTATCACTCAAGTCTTCTTCGTTGATGTTAACACCATACAACTTGAGATTTGCTTTGAGATTATAATTCCATTCTATTTTCCAAAAAATATGGCATTTTATTTTCGTATAGCAGTTTTCTTCCCATATAGTACAGCAGATGAGCAGATATACTTATGCGTAAGTAGAGAAATTGTCGCATAGATGGCGCATCTCTCATTTTTTCTCCAGTTAACAGATAATATTTCGCACAAAAAGTAGCTATCTGGATATTTAATAAAACAAAATCTGATAGAAGTCATCGTCATTGAAAGATCGATTTCTTTAATGTACCACTTAGAGTATTAGAAGGTTCACTGCATAACCAATACCACATATTTTACAATATGCGCTAACGGCAAAATCCCTCATTAGTGCATAGATTTTTGGAGATAATTCATTTTCATTTTTGATTGAAAATGGTTACGCGGCATTTTGTTGTGTGTTTCTCTTAGTTAAAATGAATAAATGTTTATAAGAAAGGAAAACCTCTTGAATCAAACATGCTTACGGGTTTCTGCCAATCTGCATATTCTTTCAAGTTGAAAATAAAGAGGACTGAATGAATTATCAATTATCTTTCACTTAAAAGAATAAACTGTTTCAACGAAAAAATATATTATTTCGGAAAGAAATGCGTGTGTATTTAAATTATATTCCTTTTCAAGAAAACACCAAATCATGTTGGCCTACAGAAAACGCAAAAACTTTTGATTCAATGCAATTCCTTTTAAACGAAAAGGATATTTCTCTCAGTGTATATATACATATTATATATATTTCGTCTTAAAATTAAGACAGACGAAGGTATATTTTTCATTGGGAGCAATTCTGTTCCGATATTTACAAAAAAAAATCCTTTCAACCAGTTGGCTTTAGATTTCCTATTACTAATTGCAATGCCATAAATTGTTAGGTTTTTATTACATTACTACTTAACATTAAGGAAGTTTTAAGCTAATACAGAATTGTGCTACAACAAATTGCTCGCGATTTACGCCAACAATGCAGTAAATTGTCCGAGTATAGTTGCCTTTAAATTCAATTAAGGTTTACTTGCTCTATTTCATATACTGGAGCTATAACTCCTCGAAATATAAGCGGTGCAGTAGGGTAGTTTTAACGTGATTAAATAAGGTTGCCGACATCAAAACTTAAATACCGCAATTATATCGATATTTTTCTTTTATATTACATCGTATTTTTAACATATTTACGCCTCTCAAAATGGAATGAGGACGACATTCGACGGTGTAGTACCTACATATGCGAAGTTCGCACACTTAACAGGAATGGCGCACAAATGATGTGAAAGCAATCAATATTTACCGGCGAATTTTACGTTCCCGTCTATACGAAAGCTGGAAAGCGACGGGGGAATATTTTATCTGGAATCGTTCCAAGTTATGAGTTGGGATTATATTTAAAAAAAAAAAAATCCTGAAAAGGCTCATACGTAAACGCGTCATCTGGGCTCAAATTTATCTCTATTATAAGCGCATGAATCGCATTAAATCTTGATTGATTAATGAAATGATGCGTTATATCCGTTAGCATGCATGAAATAAAAAAGTTTAGTCGTGTGTGATTCAAGGTACATATCTAAAGATTTGTCATTTTGTCCAGAAGTAAAAAAAAAAAATTACGCCTAATATATACGCGAAATACAAAAGCAGCTCTTTATATTATCCACTGGTTTGTCGAAACGATATTGGGTGTTAATTATGTGGTGGTAGGTACGGAACGGGTTATGTCTGTTGCTATTCTAAACACTCCGCTTTCCTATACTATATACAGGCTGTATCAGATATAGAGGTAAATATAATAATATGTAGCAGCTGTAATCATATACAATCAAAAGTCTTAATGCACAGGGGTCTATCTCTAGCATTAACGAGAAAAAAATATTTTATAAATGCCGTGGGCTAGAGCCGCACCTGTGCCCAACCTAAATGCTGTCCGGAGTATACCCCACATACCACTATCATTCAGCCATTACCACTGTTAGTTTTCTGTGGATCACCGCTTAGAGTGCAAGCCACTTCGAACATTTATTTGAATTCTTCCCGTCTCGAAAAACATCCTTTCAGGACCATCATGATTTATATAAAGAAAATCGAAGCTTGATGCATCGGCAAAAGCGCGGAATGTATAGATTCATTTTCGCGCGATACATAGTAAAAGGCGTGTTTGCAATTTTCTGTATCTACATTTATTTCTGTGTAATTCGTTCAATTCATTTTGCGTTATTATTTGATTAAATAAATCCAAAAGAAATAACTCAGATTCATGTGGTACCGTTTATTAACAACTAATTCTCGATTCGACAAAGCAAAAGAAAAATATTTACGTTTTTTGTAACTACTGAAGTCGCATATCCGGTGAAACTCGAACGTCTTATCAGGATATTAAAAATAATACTTTATAGATTTACATAGAATGCTGTTAACAAATAAGGAATGTTTATTTTATAAAAAGAAGAAATTTAAAATGCCTCAATTTTGCTGTTTTTACAAGGGCCTTTATTTATTCAGAATGACGTTAAATGAACTTACGGCATACTATTAAGAATTATACTAAATGAATGCAATGTATTTATACATAATACCACGTTTAGCGGGTGCTTAACTTGACGTTTCCTTGCATCAGGCCCGGACTAAAGAATTTTTGGCTCTAAATTTTACATTTTTTTATTCTTTAATGATGAAATCCGGTTTCGGTGGGTTTGTGCTTTATATGTCGTGTAGTTAACACCCCAGCAAAATTTACTTTTTTATTTGATACACCCTGTATAGTTTAATTTTGACGATTACAGTATTTACAGTACATCCCCGGAGAAACTAGTACACGACCGTATATTATATAGCAGTGTGTACACTGTTTCAAATTGAATCTTCGTTTTGGGGGGCTTGTATTGCCCTATATTCATTATTATGTCATTTCATATTATCTTGTAGTCGAAACATATTATAACAAAGTTTTCAATTGTAATTAATTATGGAATACTGTATGCACCTTAGTTTCATTATTAAAAAAATATATATAATAACTAACAGTCGTAATCATTTCGAAAAAAAAATACTTTTCCATTCCCTCCATAAAAATTAATTTCAACATTTGAAAGAAATTATACGCGCTTCAGAACAGCGAAAGAATTTTTAAAATCGGCGCGCTAGTTCTGAATCTACTTGTGATAAACAAACCGACCATAAGGAGCGTACGCCAGACAAGGAAGCATCTTCTCCGTCTTAAACCGGCCCGCGCGTTTTGTAATTCAGCTCTCCCCATACAACGTGCACAAACGCAATAGAACAATTACATAGCGGCGCGCATGAATAGACAAGGTCGTAGCCCATTTTATCCCCACTCTATCGCCCCGACTTTGTCGCTCTCATTGCTCAAAAGATAGGAGAGCGTAGTCCTGTTCACGAAAACGATATTCACCCCAACTTGATCCGCATTCCATTGACCAATGCACTTTGCACCGATCAACTTAATTGTCTATAACTTTCTTATTTATTGATCGAAATTCGTGAAATTTGGTATGCGTGTCAAGGAAAGAGTGCTGCGTAGGATTGCGCGTTGCCCGATCAAATTTTAAAAATATGATTTAGATTTATATTTATGAGCTGATAAATATAAACAAAAATTAAAATTAGGAGTTTTGTTTTATGTTGTTACGGTAAAATCGAGGGAGATTGATTCAACAAATCTTTTCGATTTACAGAATCTTGTATTAAACCACTTGATATCATATATAGGGCAGCTAATTTTAACCGAGACGATATCGCTATTTTGAAAAGTATATGAGCTATAAAGTGATTTAAATGGGGAAAGAGTTACCTATCTTGCAGGCAAATAAAATACATTAAAAAATTTGGTGATTCAGAAAAGTTTCGAAAATATACAAAAGAATCAGATTTATTTGTTCGCGTTTCAGTATGAACTATGTCGGCAAAGATTCGAACAATTTCAAAACACACCATATATTGTGTTAAACAATATATATCTAATAAAACAGAATACTGTTACCCCAAACACAGACTATTACTAACTGAAAAAATCTTCATTATGTAAAAATTCTTTAATAATTTGCCTTATGCAAACAAACAAGAAAGTAACTTTTATGTTTTTAAACGTGCTGTATGCAACTTACTTTTAATTAAAACTTGAGCGTTATAGCCTGAAGACTTTTAGGATATAAGTTGATTAAAGATAAGTTTCTTTCTTTCGTTTGACGTTTGCCTTTGTTCTTTTGATATACAAAGAAGCAATAAAGCTTATTATTATTATACAGGATGTTCAATTTAAAATAACAAAGTAGATGAAGACTTCCGGCATAATCTGAAAATATATCATTTAAAGGGAATGCAACCAATTACATTAAATCGTGAATGTTGAAATTTTCATTTTGTCTAATAGAACCCCATAAACTTCTAAAGAACGGTTTCGCTGAGACTAAAATCTATCTATCTATCTATCTAATCCTAGTTTATAAAAAAAAAAAATTTCATAACCTCATTTTTTATTTTATAGCTTAAATTAAAATTAATAATTTCACCTAATAAATTTAACCTAAAACTAAAACAAAATAAATTAATTATTTACTAAAAATATTTAATTGCATTATTTGTGTAACCGCAACTGCTGGCACAAATTTAGTTAATACTACTATGAATTCCTAAATCAAAATTTCTTTTATTTTCAATCTTCAATATTGCTTAATAAAACATAATATACCTAATTTAAATATATTTAATATTCACAAAAATTTACATATAAAATAATCCATAAATTAAAAATATAAGCTAAAATAAAACTTTATAATAACAATAATATACATAAATCATTCTAATCTATAGAATTAATCTATAGATATATTTATAAAATTAAAATGAACTAATTATCCTATAGTAATAATAAATGACCCCCTTACAACCAAATTACTACTATTTATAATATTTAAATAAATACACTAATTTTATAAATAAAATTAAAACTTTATAATAAAAATAAAATACATAAACCTGATTAAATAAATTACTAATTCAAACTAAAATGCCAAGCTAGCTACTTTCTTTAAATAATTAACCTAGAAACCTAATTCAAATAAAATGAACTAATTGTTATTAAAAAAGATATCTCCCCTACCATTTTAACACCTATTTGTACTCAAATACCAAACTAGCTACTTTTTTTAAATAATTAACCTAGAAACCTAATTCAAATAAAATGAACTAATTACCACTAAAAAAGCTATCTCCCCTAGCATTTTAACACCAATGTACACCCTGTATAAAAACAACACAATCTGTTATAAGAGCTTAGCTTCAAAACGTCATAGCGATTTGACAGCAAGAAGTTGTCAACGTCACTCATTATATTTATTTCGTCTCTCATGGCTACAAATACATAATAAAAATCTCCCTCACAGCACAAGCGTTCTTTTACCGATAATGCAAACAAAAATACCATTTTCCTCGCGTTAACGATTTGAGCTGAGTATCTGGACGTTGTATGATTGTACAACCTAGCATAGGAACAAACATCGTTAACGACCAAAATCTAATCGTCCACAACGCAACCCAGATGTGAGTGAATACGCATTCTCGTACTCGTTCGCATATATACAACGCGTCTCGAACAATGTAAATACGGAAAGATATTTGCGCGTTCGTTTGCATATTATATACATGTTACAAACTACGTTTACACACTATGAAAATATGTCCTCTCGTTATACGTAAAAGCCGAGGTGGTAGCTTTCCACTTATGTATATAACAAGGGCCCTCTCTCCGTATAGAATTGACGTATTCAGGACGAAAGGTGTATTATTTAAGGTAACCCAATAACAGCGGTCACTTCGACCAACCCACGTCCAGCCCCGAGAGTGCTCGTCGAACGATATGCGAATGTTAATTGCTCGCCCTGTCTGCTTGTATGATGGGCGATTTAATTGAATACCGCGGTGATATCGTTCATTGCAATGAATACGAGGGGATGTTCTCATTGGTCTTTAGAGCGAATGTTAACGACATAATTTATTTGCAGCTGAAAAAAATTGTGTGGATATTTTTTTTTGTTGAAAGTATACACCAAGTATAAAGGCTGTTTTACCTAGCTATTTATTGCGCAATTTATTGGCCAATTTAAAATTTTACTTGCATAACACGGATTAAATACGTGTTATACATACAATAAATTGGCCAATAAATAGCTAGGCGTAAAACGGCCTTTAGGCAATTTATATAATTATGTATAAAACAGACAGATAAAAAAAAAAAAAAAAAAAAAAGCCGCAAAAAATGTCTTTTACCAACACGCCTTTCTTATTACTTTTTCCATAATATTTACCATAATAGATATACAGGCTGATTCTCAATATATGCGACAAACTTTAAGCGCCTGATTCCTGGGTTATTTTGATCATAAAAGTTCATAAGAAATATGTCCAAAATCGCTTAGTTCTAAAGTTGTACAATGTTAATAGTAAGTTAACATAATTAATGTTTTTATTATAAATTAACAAAATTAACTTATACTAACTGTGTTGAAAATGACCGCCTCCAACTGCAATACAAGCTTCTATCCTCCGTCGTATTGACTGGCGAGTCCGTTCTAAAATACCAGCGGTATTTTCGAATTGTTTGAAAAGCTGCGATAATACGATTTCTCATTTCATCGACATTTTCAATGGGAGTCGTATAAACTAATGATATAAGGTGACCCCAGAGAAAAAAGTCCAAAGGATTTAAGTCTGCAGACTGAGGAGGCCACTGTTGTGGACCTCCCCGTCCTATCCACCGATCTAGATACGTATTGTCCAAAAACTCGCGAGCAACTAAACTAAAATGCGCTGGAGCACCGTCATGCATAAAATACATTTTAATTTAATTGCCACGGAGCTTCTTCAGCAGTAGTGGTAGCTCCTCTTCAAGAAAATTGCGATATACCTCGCCATTTAACCGCATCCGTAAAAAATGTGACCTATCAAGTGATCTCCAACAATTCCGGCCCACACATTGACAGAGAATTGATGTTGATGACGGGCATTCACTAGTTCGTGCGAATTTTCTTCGGCCCATATGTGATTATTATGAAAAGTAATAATCGCCATTCCAGAGAAAGTAGCCTCGTCGGTGAAGAATATTTGAGCCAAATAGTCAGGATTTTGTGCGATTTTTTGTTGCATCTATTGACAAAAAGCCGTTCTTTGCGGAAAATCTGCCGGCAAAAATGCCTGCACCCGTTAAATGTGATATGGATACAACAGTTGATCTTTCAATATTCTCCAAACTGTGGCCTGACTAATGTTTAAAGCAAACACAATTTTTCTGGCGCTTGTAGTAGGATGTTCCTCAATTTCATTTAGTACCATTTCTTCAACTTGTGGAGTTCTCACTGTAGATGGGTGCTCGTTATCAGTCGGCCGTTTTTTTTTTTAAATTTCCCGTTTCACTAAGACGTTGGTGAAGACGGGCAGATATTGAATGATGCGGGATGACATGGTTCGGGTATCGTTATTCATAAACACGTCTGGCAACACGCGAATTTCCATTGGCAAGACCGTAAACGAAATACATATCACACATCTCAGCATTCGTGTAATTCATTTTAGAAAACAGAAACTGGCAATAAACTGAATGAATACCCTGACAAATATTGCAATGACAAATAAACAATTCCCTCTCAACACAATAGTTTTTGAAGAACCAACTGTGATATTATATCGTGTTAGTCATAGTTCATAATTTATTATTAAACATTCAATAACTTTAAAGCTAAACCGTTTTGGACATATACTCATATGAACTTTTCTGATCAAAATAACCTCAGGAATCAGCTCTTAAAGTTTATCGTATATATTGAGAATCACCCTGTATAGTAACTTTAACTGGTCCAAGTTACTTGTCAGAATATGGCATCTCGATAACCGTAAGAGATAGGAGAAAAGCAATGGTCTAGTCTCGATCCTTTTTTTCCCGAGATACGCCTAATAACTCGGTTGTCTTTAGTGATACGAAGAAACTGTTTTAATAACAGGCATTTTACGAATAGACTCGGCTAGTTAAATCAGATTTTAAATTTATGCATTTATTTTTTTCCTGCGGCATAAATTTGAATTTTTTCTAAAAAATTTAAAGCGTAATAGGCAGTGGCATAGTCGGAAAGGGTGCTTTTTTCTCTTTTCAAAAATATGTGGTTTATGGGGCCGATTAAATAATAATAGATAAAATTTTTTATTTGGGTTTCGTCGCCAAATAACATAAAATCCACTGACAAGACTTATGTCTTAGTGGAATAACCTTTTGTTTAAACTACCGTCATGACTTGTGGCCTATTATCTTGTTTATTTACTTATTTACATATTAATAATTATGGACGGGGGTGAAGAATGATTTATTGTCTCATTTTATGTATATTGTTGTAAATTGTATTTGATTTTGATTTTGCTTTGTTCTGCTGAACGGCTACTGTTCTGCCGGTTTCTGATGGACCACTTGTCCGGATCGCTTTGCACCGGCTACGTCCTTTAAAAAAATAAATAATAATATAATAATAATAATAATAATAATAATAACATTTATTTCTAAAACAAATACAAATCAATACAGAAAGCGCATTCCAGAAATAAGTCAAAAAGAAAACTGGTAACTGAAACCTAAATCATGTACCTATTCAAAAAATCATTTATATTATAACAACTAATTCCTAATAAATAAAACCTAAGATGCTTCTTAAAAAGATAAAAATTACAGATATTTTTTATATCACTAGGAAGGTTATTAAACAGTTTACAACCCATATAAAAAGGGCTTTTTTGATAATTTGCTCTGCTATGGACAGGAGGAAGAAAGTAATGATTAATACGACTGGAATAATCATGCGAATAATTGTAAAATGAAAATTCCTCTTTGTGATTAAAAAACGTAATATAATGTTGTGTAAATATATAAATCATAAAAAGTTAAAAGCGAATTGCTCTTAAAAATATTTCTATACGAGTCTTTATAATTTGTATTAAACATAACTCTATAAATAGCCCGTTTTGCATCAAAAAAAAAAGCTCTAATTGAATTAGGTGACATTCCCCAATGTATTATACCATAGCGCATGCACGCTATGAAATTGGAATAATAAAATGTTTTTAGTGTTTCTAAATTGTAACTTCGTCGCAATGGTTTTAAAATGAAACACGTTTTAGATAACGTCTTACATAAGCTTTCGATGTAAACAGACCAATTTAAGTTGTCAGTTAGAACTATACCTAAAATCTTGATGAAAAAATTTATGGTACGTCAGTTATTATTAAGTCCAATTTCTTAATTGGTTCTATCTTGCTGCGAAAGTATAGAAGTTTAGTTTTTTTTCGTCATTTATAACTAAATGATTATATGTCATCCACCTAATAATTTCATTATACGTTATTTCAGTCTTATTTAACATACTGGATATGCCCGTACTATTTGTAATGATGTTTATATCATCAGCATAGAAAATAGCTTGCTGAGCTTGTATTAAATTAATCATCGGGAAATCATTAATATATAAAAGAAATAAAGTGAGACCCAGGACAGAGCTTTGAGGTGCTCCGATATTGACATCTAGAAAAAAATTTACTATCACTTACCTAATAAAATTTAAAGGTAAAAATTATTTACGTTTTTAGTTTAAAAACCATTACACAGTAGCCGATGACAATAACAACAGTATAAACTTTTCTTATCTTTTCTACACTAATTGTTTTAGATGCCCCCAAACATAGAAGTCTAGAGGTGTCAGGTCAGGGGACCTAGGAGGCCATGCAGTTGGTCCGCCCCGTCCTATCCATCTCTCGTTGTAATCTTGATTTAAGAAATTTCTAACTACGATGGAAAAATGCGCAGGAGCTCCATCGTGCATAAACCACATATTTAATCTGTTAAAAAGTGGCACGTCTTCCAACAAAACGGGTAATTCATTTCTTAATAAATCCAAGTATACTTGTCCCGTTAAACGATTAGACAGAAATACTGGGCCAATTAAACAGTCTCCAAAAATAGCAAGCCAAACATTTAGCGAAAAACGGTTTTGGTGATGCAGTTCAACAACAGCATGGGGATTTCATCTGCCCAGACGTGATTGTTATGAAAATTGAATATGCCGTCTTGTGTAACCCAGCCTCGTCACTAAATAAAATCTGAGTCGCAAAATTAGGAGTTTCTGCCAGCTTTCGTGAAACCAGTGACAAAAAACCCTACGTGCATCATAATCGAGAGGAGCAAGAACTTGCACGCGTGAATGTGGTAGGGATAGAACTGCTGTTCCCGCAGAATTTCTCAAATGAGAGGATGACTGACGTTCAGTTCTGCGGCAAGTCTTCGGGTGCTAATTTGGGTTGTCTTCTACCCGTCTCAAAATATCTAATTCTACTGCGGGAGAAGAAACTGATCTAGGTCTACCAGAACTACCATTAATTTTAAATGAACCAGTTTCGGACAGCCGGATATGAAGTCTTGAGAAAATCTTATCACTCGGTAACAACCGATTGGAAATTCTTCGGCATACATACCCGTGCTTCAGTGGCATTACCATTCGCACGACCGTACATAAAATGCATATCGGCCATTTCTGCATTTGTGTACTTATGCATAATTTGAGAACAAAAAAATAATTGACGCAAATGATAAATAATCTGATGACAGATGTCTGACAGAACTAATTTAAGTCACAATCAGTTGTTGACAAAGGGAACTATTCTCAAAATCGAAAAAATTTTTTTTTTATTTTAAAATATGCAATCGACTATATGTCAAAAACAGTTGAATTGCGGACCCATGTTGACTAAGACTTTTTTGTTTATTTCCACCAGTATTATAATTGGGTAAAATATCCGACAACCTTTTTTTAACACACTGTATATAATATATTACGGAAATTAGCAATACTTTATTCCAAAAAACAATGTTTGTAAGAAACATATCATTTTATATATCCAAGTCCAACTGGTTACACTAACGAAAATATGTTTCCACCATTGAAAAATTCGTTGTTGTGAAGTAAAATCTATACATATTTTAGAACATACATCTACAACTACACTTGTTTCCTCCAAGCCTTTACAACTTCCACAAATTCCACGCGGTGTAACAAACATATCGATAAAATCAGGACAGCGGACGCCGCCGTGCGCAGAGAATTGAAAAAGTTACGGCCAAACATAAATGACATACAACTTTTCCCGATAACCCATAAGCCGGACACAAAGCTCGGACAAATCGCCCCGCTTCCACTTACCAAAACTTTTTTCTTATCTCGTGTACAGTTTCGCAGCACCTACAGATTCGTGCGTTAAGAGTAAGTTATTGATGATGCGAACTGCGTCGCCCGTTCGTAGTGATAATGACGCTGGTATACGAAGAAACTTCGATCTGTCTTATTAATTTGTGAGACCATCCAAGTTTTATATATTCCTAAGAGATTTGTAGATAAAAGTTGCGTGAGCGAGCACGTCTTTTAGATTCTAGACATTACCGTGATGCTGTTATCCATCGAATCAAGTTGGATTGGATTAGATGGGATTGTGGAATTATTTTTGTTATTACTAGTTTCTTCTTTATTCTAATCTACAGATTTAATTAAATAAAATATTATTAATGCATTACAAAATATGCTAACAAATGAATATAAAGTGTGTTGGTTAAAAGGTTAAATTTGAGAATGAAAAGTCATGGATAGTGTAGAATAACTTTTAAGTTAATCATTATAATTATCGCCATTCAAATTGCCATCAATGAAAAAACCTACACTGTTGAAAATATTCGGTGTTGGCGTTTAATTTGCGCTAGTCAAATATTTTAGTGTTGATTTTTACAAACTTTGCCAGAACGAATGACTACATGTGTTTAGTAGAACAGAAATTACTAGAAATTGGTGTGAATTCTTTATTCAGATATGAGGATTTACTATTTTCTCTAGACATCAGAAGCATCAACCAATCAGAATTTTTCCCTCGGATAGAAATATAGAAACCCCACCTAATCTAATAGGTATTGCATTATACGCACCACCTGCATTGCACGTGTATCTGTTTTCGAGTTTGTTTCTGCGTATTAACATATCCAACAAACCACCAACGTGACTGACCTGCAAAGTGTAACCTTGTGTTATTAAACGTTAATTCCAGTGGGCATAAAAAATTTCCACATCTTAAAAATGTATTGGGAACAACTATTTAAGTAATTAGTTCAGATTTGAATCAAATAGCATAAACATTCACTTAATTTTATAATGGTTCTCAAAAAATCATTTTAAAATTGGTACGTTTAGTTGAACCAAAACTTTGTGATGAGTGGTTTTGCATATTTTATAATTGAGAAAACGTCTTAAAGAGAGAATATTATAGCACTAAGAAATAGGAGTTGCATATTAAAAATACGTTGTGTTTAGAAAACGGTGTTAAAACACCCAATAGATCGCATGCATTTAGTTAAACAGCTAGTAAATTTGTCTAGTCTAGATCAAATAAAATGTGACTAGAAGTATTTATTAATTCCACGTGTTAGTTGGACAAAATAACCCCTTAGCAATAGACAATACTTGACTATGTTTGTTCGTCAAATTAAACTTCTATAGTTCTCGACAAAATAACACGAAAAAGAGTGTGGACCTCTCCTGACTATTAAATAGTCAAAAAAGTGTTAAAATTTTCAACAGTGTATGATATGATCTCCAACAATTCTTGCCCAAACATTAACCTTTACAGGGTATTGCGTATGTTGTTCTCTGAAATAAACAGATAACCTATTAGTTTTTAAGTGTGTTGTAGCGAATTTCTGTAATCAAAGTAATTTTCTGTCTTTTATGTCTGCTATTTTTTGCAAAAAAACTGAAAACACTTGACATTTCCTAAACAATTAAAATTAGGTATAGGAAACTGTGCATGTATGGAGAAACCAAAAATTTAATAATATACAGAGTGTACCGTTTACAAACCAACCATGTATAAAAGGTTTCTGTTGAAAAAAATGCACAACTAAAAATACCAATCGACGTGTCCAAACATCTCTTCCAACACACACCCATTTATTTATTATCAAATTTATTCCATTTGATGATAGACAGTGTATAACCAGATGATAAATTTTTCACGAACTTCTCGCTCCAGAAACTCCAGAAACATTCCGACAGTGGTCGAATTTACGCCAGAATTCGCCAAGATTGGTTCGTTTACGCCATTTTATTGCAACATGCGGATATCGGCGCCGGTAGCCCGGAATTGGAATTTATGTATTCAAAAGTGCACCTCGGTATTCGTTCGCCCGGAATGAAGACCGAATTCTCCTCCCCCACATTCTGGGAAAGGCCCAAAATTACTCCTTTGTGAAGGTGCACGATTAACACCCCCAACCGAGCGTTCGGCTAATTAGCCGTTGTTAGTTAACAATGTCGGACGGTTAAAAAGGTAAATTTTATTCTGGGGATCGTTAAAAGGCCCATTAAAAATGATTATTACGAGGGAGGCTTATTTCATCCTAATTAAAGAGATTACAAAAAAGAAATGAGGCAAGATTTGATATTAAAAGACATATTCATCTTCCATTTTAAAATTATGGTGTTGTTTAAGACATTAATACCAGTCTAAAACTACATACACACTACTATACATAATTTTCTTTGATTACCGAATGTCCAAGCATCCACAGAAAAATTAGTCTTTATAAAAAAAATCTATTTTTTAAAGAAATTAGCCTACAGCGAAAAAAAAGGAAATCAGATGTACAAGCTTAAATTAAGAGAACGTAAAAAGTGACGTAAATTATTATTAATAATAATTTTGTTTTTATTTTTTATTATCAGTAGTAGAAAAACTTCATTTGTTTGGGCATACGGTATATAATTGTATTTGTTTTTTTTTTTACATTAACAACTTTTACGTTTCGGATTTTTTTCCTTTAATCCATTTTCAACTATTTATTATTTTTTTAATTCCTTCTCTTGGTTTCACAATTTCTACAAATTAACAAAATTCACATGTGATTTTACATAAAAACAAACTATAATTTATAGCCATAGTTTGTTTTTATGTAAAATTACATGTGAATTTTGTTAATTTATAGAAATTGTGAAACCAAGGAGGAATTAAAAAAAAAATAGTTTGAAAATGGATTAAAGGAAAAAAAATCCAAAACGTAACGTTGTTAATGTAAAAAAAAACAAATACAATTATATACCGTATCAACAAACAAATGAATTTTTTCTTTGAGATATAACACAGTAAAATAATTTGAAGAAAAAGAAATAATTTTATTCTTTTTCAAAATCAAAATTATCAGTAATAATTTATTAATTTATATTGTTTCTGCAAAAACAGCATGTTGGCTTATATAATTGCAAACAATTTTCCTTTACTAAAGAAGACCATTATACTAATTGAAACGTATAATTAATCCTTTGACACATAGAAAGTTATTATAAATTAATTAAAGAATAAAGCTACAATGTCCACAAAAATCGCATTTTCGGCAGTAATTTATTACTGCGAACAATAAAATAAAATTGTTTATAGCGTAAAATTGAAAAAAAGAGTATAATTGGTTCATTCTGGATCTCTTTATAATCAGCAGTTAAAAAAAGTCATTTCCATTACAATATTAAAACTTTTTGTTTAATTTTTTTTAATATTCCCTTATAAAAAAAAAATGAAAAATTTCTTTTTAAAAAAAATATTTAAAATTAAAAAAAAGATTATGTGAGACGAATTCGTCTCCTCCCTGAGCGTGTTATAAAACACAAAAAAAATTCTTCCGTTTTTCTGATGTTAAAAACAACATTTAAAAAAAATCGTCTCTGTCACACACTGTAAAAAATTACAGTAATTTTGCCATGGTAAATCAGGAATATTACATGTAATAACGTTGTAAATTTACCACAATAAATCATGTAAATTTTGTTTTACATGTTTTTTCTATGATATTTAACATAGAAAAAGAAATTTCGGTAAAATTTATAGCTTTTTCATGTAAGTTTAAGATGTAACAAAAATTCAAAAGCAAAATACAGGAGAAAATATGTACAATTTTGTATTTACTCTCAAAATTTACTTAAAAGTGTAAAATTTACATTTTTTTTGGGGTATTTAGTGCACTTTAAAAGTAATTTTACTAGTGAATTATTAATTTTGCTGTAAAAATATGAGGATCTTTTATATTTATTTGTTTTTACTTGAATTTTCGGGTAAAACTATAGATATCATGGAAAATACGAAATTCATACGCCGCAATGTGATTGGTTATTGGATTATTTAGATAAATAAACGCAAATACAGATGTGCGCATAGGTAATTCTATTCGTTTGTCGAACTTATTATTGGCTCAATGATATCATGTACGTCACAAACAATCGTAGGTTTCGCGTAAGCGTGTTCATTCTTGATCCCTGGTTGAGCGATTCAGTATGACCTATTAGGTGCTATAAAAGAATTAGGTAAGTTGCTTGCTCTCTTTATAAAAATACATATGAAAATTACTTCAGTGTTCGGTAAATATAGAGTTCATATAAATATTACATACGAATTTTACAGTACAATCTTTGAAAAACACATCAGCATGTGAAATTTACTAGATGGTAGAAATTTTACCTTATGAAGCAAATTTACCTGTAAAATTGTAGGCAACTTTGTTACCAACGATTTTACATGTAATTTTACTGCAACTTTTTTTACAGTGCACACAAAATATATTTATAACACAAAAAATATATTTATATTTTTTTTATAAATAAATGAGTTTTTTTTAATTTTCAACATTTTAAAAAATTATTTCGATTGTTTGAAGAACTTCATCTTCCTTCGTATGATAAAAAGAAGAATCTTAATTGTTGCCAAACTAGTAATTCCCTCTTTTCTTCTACGGTTGAAAAAAAAATCATTCATCAATTATCTTGTGACGGTGACTCTGTTTTATCTAGGTAATTTACAGCATTAAATTTAGTAAACTAGAAATTAAATACTTATACAAATAATATAATATTTAGATAGAATTAGTTCAATTATTTCTTACAACAATAATTGAAATTTGATTCGGTCGCAAAATAAACCACGCACAATAAATTGACAGGACGTAAACACGTTCTAAAAAGGTTATGTTTGCTAACAAATTAACAGGTAGCAAAATATAATAAATAAATTGGTCTAAAAGTACATAATTACCGTGAGTAAATCAGGGTTCTATATTAATTAACCAAAAGTACTACCACAGTATACAACCAATAAAGACGAGTTCGCAAAATCCTTTGTTCTTTTGTGGTTCGTTTTTAATGACCTTCAAGTCTAGCTGTCATCTTGTAAAGCTGTTGTCGGAAATTTTCAAACGTGTATCAAGATTCATTGTTTTCAAAACTGCAGGGGTAATTTAAAACTAATAAAATACGCAAATTAAATAAAACAAGTAAATCATGTAGATTAAACAGATTAGTAAACTAATTTATGCAGGTACCAATGTAAACAATAACAAACTGCTATATTAGAAAGCTGTTGTTTGAAGCAAAGTTAGGTTTAGAAATTGAGATCCCGATGACTCATCTATTGTCCTTACTGCTTATACTGTGGTGCTGCGAATCAACAATAGGTGGAGCGCTAACTAACTGACAGTTTGAATAAGTGAAACTAGATGGCTCGCTAATCAATTAAACATTACGAAAATTTCTATTAGATGGCGCCCTAAGCCAACGGAAAAGTGCCGAAAATTATCGGCATCATTCGAAACGTCGAAGACTAATTAAAACGTAACAGTAAAAGGAGTAGTAGCGTAAGTGTATTGCGCGTGCTACTACTCGTCTCGATATAAACTTATGTCCGCAATTCGAAAATAACACCGGATTAACGACGGCGTAAATCACGTTTATTGTCGCCAGCCGTCGGTCGGAAATTACACGCCTCGGGCCGGGAATTTATGATTATACTTTATTAAAATATGGTCGTCCCGTTTGACAACGCCAAGCCGTCCGTCGCCCGCCGCGCCGTGAACCGTTAATTACGGACGTAAAGGGAGGTTGGACGTCAGCGGGTTCGGGTGACAGCGATCGCGTCTTGAATACGTTATAATTCGGGATCCACAGTTCGTGATGATTATGGAATCGGGGCGCGTAATCACGGTTCGCGCATTCGGGCCTTTTGATCATCAGGCGGATCAAAAAGTTCCCGCGCGATTTTTATAACGAGAAGATGTGCGTTGTGTGTCTTTGTCGTTTAGTCGCGAGAGTTAATTTGAGGGAGGACGCGAATATCTTTTGTCTAGTGAAGAGATTATCACTATATAGGATATTCCAGTATGGCGTGCTCATTATTGGGATTGTTTAAAGGTGTTTGTAACATTGGTATGCACCAATATAAGTATTTACTTTACGAGATGAAACACAATTATGATTCGAATCTGACAACTTTATTATAACTGTCATATTTTTTAGAAACATTTACCTAGTATGCTTGATGTTACATCTTCCTTTTTTTTAAAAGAACTTAACGAAACAAAAACAATATAAATAAACATGTAATTTTTAAAACACGAATTTATAGATTCAATCTTGATCTCGGTTTCACAATTCTCCCTGATCTAGTAGTCACTGGTACTTCAGTCTTCGTTTGAACTGTATCGTCACTTAAATTCGGGACAACAGGATCTTTTACTGGTACTCCTGGTATGTTGTTTTCTGTTTCATTGGTTTGGGATGTTTCCTTTCCATTATTTGTTGGCACTGCAGTAATCGGATTTTGTATTGTGGCTTTGGTTTTATGTAACATCGAGGAATTTCTTCGATACACTGTGCCGTTTTGTGTTTTCACTATTACTGATCTGGGATTAACGGTCTCCTCGATTACTTCGCCACTGATCCAGTTTCTTGGTGATACCTGGATCCTTACGGGATCACCGGTATTGAATTCTTCAGGAGCTTTGCTTCCACGATCTGCGTATTTCTTCTGTTGATCTCGTAATCTTGACAATTCCGAAAACACCTCTTCCTTTACCACAGGATACAATGTGGTCTCCTTTACTGGTAATGTTGTCTTGGTAACTCGACTCATTAGTCTTTGAACTGGAGATCCCAATAATCCATTCCTAGGTATATTTCGGTAGTTGAGAAGCGCCATTTGTACATCTGATTCATCTAGTAAACATTTTTTTAAAATGTTTTTTGAGATTTGTACACCTCTCTCAGCTAGGCCATTACCACGAGGATGATGAGGACTTGACGTTCGGTGATTGAACGACCAGTCTTTAACAAATTTTTTAAACTCTACGGATTTGTAGCAGGGACCATTGTCAGTTTCGAGTGTCTCGGGAATACCGAATAAAGCGAACCAAGTTTTTAGATGCGATATATTTCATTGGTAGCTTGTGATTTAAGTGGCTTAAAATCAACAAACCGGAATAACTGTCACTGATACAAATATAGTCTTTACCTTATGTGAAACAAATCACTTGCGACGGTTGCCAAGGATAAGTCGGTATCGGCTTTGTTTGAATAGGTTCTTTGTTGTTTGAGCGTTGTGTTGTTTCACACACACTACACTTTTTAATATAGTCAGTAATATCCTGCGTCATGTGAGTCCAAAACAAAAGTTCTCGCGCACGTTTCAAACAACTTTGAATGCCAAAATGTCCTGAATGAATCTGTTTCAGCATTTTGCTGATTTGGGACTTTGGAACTACAATCCTTTCTCCCCTAAAAATCAATCCATCGTAGTAGGACAATTCTTCACAAAATTAAAGTATTCACGGATTTCTCCGGCAATTCACTTTGCTTTAGTGGAACCCACGTTTTATGTAGAACAGTAATGTTTGCAGGTCATTATCTTGGGTAGTTGCTTCGACAAATTCTTCTCGCGCGGACTTCGACATTGCTAATACTATCTGTATTTCCAGCTCTTCTTCAACGTCCTCTGCATTATCGTGTTTGCAATCACGGCTAAGCGTATCAGCGATAGGGATATCCGTGCCTTTTATGTATGTTACAGTTGGGGAATACTGAATAACATCAAAGAGGATACGTTGTAGTCGAGGTGGTGCAGACTGTATTGGCTTTTTGAAAATAGTTTCCAACGGTTTATGATCCGTTTCAATCTGTAGACGTTTTCCATAAATGTATTCGTGAAACTTTTTACAGGCGAATCTTATGCCAAACGCCTCCTTCTCAATTTGTGGATAATTTCTTTGTGCTGCTGTTAGTGCTTTTGTCGCATACGCCACGGGTTGATCATCTTGAAGTAGTACTGCTCCTACAGACGTTGAGCTAGCATCTACTGAAATTTTCACTTCTTATTTACGTCATAAATTTCAGAACTGGGGATTGCTCAATACTTCCTTGATTTTTTCGAATGCTTGTACTTGTTCGAATTCCCACGACCATGCTACATCCTTTTTTAGTAATTTTCTTAGCGGCTCAGTCAATTCCGACATATTCTTATGAATTTGTTAAGATATGTTACCCATACCTAGTAGTCTCTGAAGCTGAGTCTTATTCTGTGGTTCTTGCAGTTGTTTTATTGCTGTGACCTTATCAGTATCAACACACAGGCCATCTTTTGATAATACATGCCCTAAGAATTTAATTTTTTCTGCTTGAAACACACACTTTTCATAATTTAATTCAGCCCAGCAGCCTTTAATTTCTGCATTACGTGGTTGGTTATTTCCTGTAATTTGGCTTTGCTCTCAGCATGGATAAGAATGTCATCCATGGAGCATTCAACATTACTGATACCTTGTAGTAAGCTACTCATCATTTCTTGAAAGACTTCCGGGGCTGAAGCTAATCCAAAGGGCAGTCTTAGGCAACAATATCTTCCCCATGGGGTTGAAAACGTTAAATACTTTTGAGTTCTTTCACTTACCTTCAATTGCCAGAACCTCGCTTGCAGTCTAATAGCGTAAAATATTTAGATTTACTCACTCTTGTTACAATTTCTTCTATGGTTTTTAGTGGATAATGTCGCCTGAGTATATTGCGGTTCACGTCACTTGGATCTATACATATCCTGATTTTTTTGTTTTTTCTTACTATTACCATAGGACTTACTACTGGTTGGTTCATTTATTTGTTTTATAACTCCCAGATTGACCATGGAATCCAATTCCTTTTTAAACAGTTTCTTTTATGGAATATGGTATTTTCGGGCTGGTGTATAATTAAATTTTGGGTTTTCAATTAAATCAATGTCATATTCGTAGTCTTTAAACAACCTAATCCTTTAAAGATTTCATCTTCAGAATGCATGCTTAAATTTAGTACTCTTTTGACAAATTTTAAACTTTCGCAAGATTCTTTACCTAGTATACTATAAACATCTGCATCGACTACTTTAAACGTGATTGGTACTGTCATACCTCGTATGAAACATTGCAAGTTTACCTCTCCAACAACCTTTGTGCTGTCATTTGTGAAGCTTATAAGGTTCTTTGTTTTTGACGGAGAGATTTTATTTGTAGCACCCAACTTTTGAACTACTGCAAGTGGCAAGACATTGCACTCAGCACCTGTATCTAATTTGACTCTGAAAGTTTTTTCTTTATACTTCAAATTTTCATACCAGGCATCATCATTATTTTTATATTTTACAAAGCAATGTACATAAAGAGTCTCACCTTCAGTTTCAGAACTGTCTGTATTTTCTTTTTCCAAGATTTGAACGTTCTTTGATGCGTTTTTCTTGAATTTATTTTGATTTATTTTTGTATATCTTTTCTTCCAACACTGTTCTTTAAAATGTCCCTTCCTATTGCACTGTTTGCATAAATTATTAAAGCTGGACAATTTCTTCTTTTATGCCTTTGACCACATCTTTTGCAATTAAATTCTTCTGTAGTATTTTTGTACTTACCTTTAATGGCATTAATTTGATTAGAATTGTCTATTTGAGCTTCTTTTAGTTGCTTCGTTGCACGTTCACTAGCTCTACATATTTGTATAGCCTTTTCCAAGTTTAAATCTTCTTCCGTTAGTAACCTTTGTTGAACCTCTATTGAAATCGTACCAAAAACTATTTTGTCTTTTAGTAAGCTATCATGTAGATTTTCAAATTCACAAGTTTTGGCTTGAGTTTTTATTTCCGTAGGAACTCGTCAAAGCTTTGCCCTTCTTTTTGCTTTAATTTAAAGAAGTTTAATCTTTCAAAGGACACATTTTCTTTGGAGTAAAAATAATTACTGAACTTATGCTTGATCACTGCCAGATTCTTCTGTTCTGCTTCAGTAAGATTGAAACTATTGAATATTGTATAACTTCTGGTCCGATTGTGCTCATGAATGTCGCTGCTTGAATTTCTTTTGACTTTTTTGTCAGTTGTATTGCAATAGCGAACCACTCAAACTGTTGCAGCCATTTTTCCAGTTAACTGCCATATTATCGCTTGTAAATATGAGAGCTTTCGGTGGTCTAATGCCGTTCACTCCACTTGAAGCTGAATCCTCGTTGTCGGTCATTTTGTTTGATACACCTTTTATTTTCTCTCTCTCTGTTTACGAATTCGGCTAATTAACTACTTGGTTAGCACTTCTGACACCATGTAACATTGGTATGCACCAATATAAGTATTTACTTTACGAGATGAAACACAATTATGATTCGAATCTGACAACTTTATTATAACTGTCATATTTTTTAGAAACATTTACCTAGTATGCTTGATGTTACAGTGTTCTACAGTGTATGACTGATTGCTTAATTTAGAAAATGCCGCTTGCGAGTGAGAGTTTGGTACGTGGCTCCTAGAGGGCGCACAAACGAAATTCTTCAATCACCTAAAGTTCGTCTCAACCTTAAGATGCAGTATGGGATATAATAGCCACTGTGCATCTCTTACTATCCCTAGTTGCTGTCACTAACGCTATCTTCACTTCCGATTTATATGTTGCCACTTATTTACATATGTCGGTGTCGGCACCAATACCTATCTGTCATCTGTCTATTAGCATCAACTGTTGTCAATCGTCATCATCGTAGTTTTAAAACAGTTAAGTTCCACGTTAATTAGTTTATATATAGCACAAATCGTTCTTTTCAGAACGCTTCTCTCCTTTTCAAGCGCACACAAGGTAATATGGGTATTTTTCGTGATTTTTATAAGTTATATAACCTATACATTTAATTACAGTTGTCACTGCATTAATGGAAGGTGTAGGGAGAAAACGGTGTAAGGGAGAACAATTTAGCCTGAAGGAGAAGTGTATTATTGCAAATGTTTTTAATTATTTTAATAAATCTATGAATGTGAGTGCTGCTGTTCAAGAAGCAAGCAAAGCTTTGGGTTGTTCAGAACGTACAATATATAATATAAAGAAGGACCAACACACTGGTTCGTTATCAACTCCAAAAAATACCCAAAAAAAGGAAAGGCATACAAGTAAACGACCGATTACAAACATATGACGAGAACACGCAAGCATCTATACGACGTAAAGTGCATGGATTTTTTATACAGAATATGCCACCTACATTAAATGCAATTCTTGCTGCTGTCAATGCTGATGATGATCTTCCTAACTTCAGTCGAGCAACCTTACATAGGTTATTACATGATATGGGTTTTGAATTTAAAAAAGTAGGACGAAAAAGTATACTCATCGAACGAAATGACATTATTCGGTGGAGACACGAGAGATCAAGAAATTTAGAGAAGAAGGTACAGTGTAGTTTTTGCTATTTGACATGCATATAACTTTATATTATTTTAGGTCGAACCATAATATATACCGATGAATCATGATAAATACAGGGCATGCAACTTGGACAGACACCACTATTCAAAATAGTCGGCAAGCTTTTATACAAGGATTAAGTACGGGCTTGAAATCACCCACTGGGCTCGGACCTCGTTTTGCATTAGTTCATGCTGGTGATGATAATGGATTTGTTCCTGGTGCTGAATATACATTTCTCTGCAAGAAAAACACTGCTGATGTTCATCATGAGATGGACTCAGAAACATATGAGGATTGGTTTATTAAGAAATTACTTCCAAACATACCGCAGATGTCAATTATTGTTCTTGACAATGCTTCGTATCACTGCAGGAAATTAGAAAAAATTCCAACGGCAGCGTGGAGAAAAACTGATATCATAGATTGGCTCCGTGAGAAACAAATTCCAACAACTGACGATATGTTAAAAAGGGACTTGCTGTTTTGCGTGTCACAAATTAAACCGCAGTATGATAAAAGCAGGATTGATGAACTTGCTAAAGAAAACGGTCATCATGTTCTGCGATTACCACCTTACCATTGCGAGTTAAATCCCATTGAATGGTATGGGCACAAGTAAAAACTGCATAAAAATGAACAATACCACATTTAAGGTAAAAGACATGGAGGAACTAATTCAAAGAGCGTATAGCACTGTAACTGTTGCTAATTGGCAAAACTACATCAAACATGTAAAAAATATTGAAAGGAAATGTGGATAGTGGATAATTTGCAAGATGACATTGAAGAATTCATTATTCGTGTAACAGATTCATCATCCGAAGATCAAACTGATTCGTCGACCGACTAAAAAATTTAGATAAGACGTGTGTAATTACTATTCCTTTCATAAATATTATTGTATTATGTGGCATTTTGTATGATTCCAGCTATTTTTTGTTACAAAACGTGGAAACTATAATTAATTAAAGGATTGTATCTATTTCTTTGAATTTAATAAATTGTATCATACCCATATACAATAATAAATGTTCGAAATGTAAATTACGTTAATGAGTAATAATAAATAAAGTTATCGGCTCTTTTTACTGATTCTTAAATAAAAACAGTATATGGTTTTTTATATTTTACTGTTTTCCACAGATTCCGTTTAAAAAGAAACCGAAAAAAGTTTGCGAGATAACGATTATAATTGCTTCAATTCAGCCTCTTTCTTCAGCATATAAGCAATTGCTGCTTTATAGCTCCCTTTTCGTATCTGAGACCACGTAAACATATATCATAGAGAAGACAGTAACATATACTGATATATGCATTTTAATTGTCATAACCTCAAATAATGCAACCGGAAGTAGCAATGGGCAGCTGATGCGACGATTTGGCAATCACGAATCGAATTCCCATAAGACGTATACTGCATCTTAAGGTTGAGACGAACTATAGTAGCTGATTGTACGTAAAGCTTGTGATTAGCGATGAAACTGGGTTTATACACTCGGAGGAGTGCTGGTATTTAGACATTTTTTCTTTGATGTTCCATTGTTAAAGAATTCCGACTGCCACAATTGACAACGTTGTAAAAACAATCATGTGGTAAAGATAAGGAGCGTATGAAAGGTGTGTAACCCTCTGTTAGAACCTAATAAGAGAACAACTAGCCCTAATAATATAATAAACAGTTCTATTTAATAAACAACCTGAAATTAATGCGGTCATCTGTTGTCATTTAAAATGTAATAATTGCCATTTTAAATAGATAGTAAATATGTTTTTAAAAGAATTACGTTACATACATAATATACTTAATAAATGGTTTTTTTTTCTTATTTCCCTAATAAAATAGTGTCTCAAACATTTTTTTTTTATTTTTTAATTTATGAATTAAAAAAGACGAAAATCATGTGAATAACGTAAAATAAATAATAATAAAATTTCTTTCAAATTATAGACCCATTTCTATAATATCTAACTTTGCGAAGATTTATGAAAAATATCTTTGTACTTCCATTTATAACAATGTGCGTGTGTATTTGTCTTCTGATCAGCATGGCTTTATTCCGGGTCGCTCCACTATTACTAATTTGGCTTGCATTAGTCAAGAGATAAGCGAGGTTCTTGATAGACGTGGACAATTAGATGCTATTTACACTGACTTCTCACGAGCCTTTGATACTATAGACCATCAAATTCTACTACATAAAATGTTCCTCCAGTTATTAAACTCCTCGATTCTTATTTGAATGAACGCAGATGTTGCAATGGTTCCTCTTTCTACGAGTTCATTCCCAGCTCTGGAGTTCCTCAAGGCCCTAATTTAGGTCCTCTTTTATTCAACCTGTTTATCAATGATTTACTACTTTCTCTTTCCTGCCCTGTTCTTGCCTACGCTGATGACGTTAAACTTTATCATCAAATTAGCACAGAAAATGACTTGCTTATCCTAAAATCTAACCTTGATAAGCTGGTAGCTTGGTGTCATGGATATAAGCTACATGTTAATATTAACAAATGTTACATATCGTCTTTCACTCGTATAGCGTCACCTTTAACTTTTCCGTATCATATCGGTGACATCTGTCTTCAAAGAAAATCAGTTATTGCAGATTTGGGTGTTTTGTTCGATACCACATTCTCTTTTAAACATCATACCGCTAAGATTTGTTCCGAATCTTCAAAATCTTTGGATTTTATAATGCGTATCTCTAAGATATACCCACGATCAAACTTTATATAACTCCTTTGTTCTTTCCAAACTTGAATACGCCGCGTTAATATGGTATCCTATCTATACTAGTACTCGATCGTATCCATCGCAAATTCTTAAAAATTTTATCCTACAAACTGGATGGTGTCTATCCTCCAAGAGGTGTCCCCTCTACTGACCTCTTTACGCGTCATAATATCTCGTCATTAACTTTGAGACGTGATTCTTTGTGCCTAAATTTTTTAAATAAACTGTTAAACAATACCACAGATTGTCCTTTCCTCCTACAACGCATACCCTTCCTTGTTCCTCGTATCCCCTCTAGAAATCAGTGCTGTTACCGTATACCGACTGCTAGGACCAACTGTTTGCGAAGAACACCAATTTCTATTTTATGCTCCATTGGAAATAAATCTTAATTTTTTGTTATCTTCATATCCTTCTGTTTTGTATTTTTTTTTGTATTGTATTCAGTCTTCATTTCATATTATTTTTTATTACTTTTTTTATTTCATCTTTGCATGCAATATATATATATATAACTTCATATGTTACCTCAAGCTTACTTGTTCATTTATCATTTAAATTACCATTGTATATCTTTTGTCTTTTATTAGGTTGTGACCTGTTGGGCCAATAAAGTTATATTATTATTATTATTATTATTATTATTATTATTATTATTATTATTATTATTAAAATAGTTTTGAGAAATCGTGAAATACATTTGACAAAAGAAAAACACTATAGAAATGTGGAATTATCCTAATTAGAAGTTGCTCCTTTGCCACTAGAAGTTGAGGAAGATTTTGAATGATGTCGACGTGAACATTCTCTCCTCCTCTTTCTTTCTCCGCAACGCTTCTGCGTAAATAACGTTGACGTGTGTTTTCCTAGGGCTTATCTTGTACCAACAACAACAATAACAATGTCAAACTTGCTTATTCGCAACGTATGCGCGTAACAATCTCGATATGATGAATAACTTACTCGCGTGATACATGCCTTCAGTTACCGTCGTTTCAACTGATACAAGCCCGAAACAGAAGCGGCAAGGCAGTGGAAGCGACCGAAATTCTGACAGCGAAGAGAAAAGAAAGAAAAAAAAACTATTACGACGTAGGGATTTAAACGGATAAACTTATCCTACCCCGGGTTGCGTTGAATGGCGAGCAATCAATCTTGCGTCTCGCGCGAGAGGAGAAAATGTCGCCCGCTGTTGAGACAAGGGTGTCCTTAATCTTTGCTATAATTTCCGAGTTCTTAGGACGGCTGGATATACGTATAACGGAATTATGGCGCCGATTTTTGGAAGTCTTTTAATATTAGGAAAGTTTTTAGGTTTAATGAAAATATGTTCAAATTATACCATGTGATTCAAAATGATTGTCGTAAGAAAAAAACTGTTTTCTGGAAAAATTTATCTATACTTACTTATTACCAATTTAATGAGCGAAGTTAGCTACATACAAATTTCATACATTAAATGAATTTTCTTGACATTTAGCGACATTGGCGTGCGTGTTGCAGTATCTTTCCATTATTTATCTTATAATTTTTTTCAAATCGTTTATATTTACATCTAATATCACCAACAATAGTATTTCTGAATACTGTAAGAAAATAAGGGAATTTATCTGTGGTAATTAGCTCAACAAACAGGTAAAATAATCAATATTAACATTAAGTGAAATAGTTTATTATATTTTATAATTTTATAGGCTTATCATACACTTCAGCGCAATGAGCTGTCAAAAGAAAGTTACATTTTCATCGCTATAAAGTTTCTACGGTACAGGAATTATTACCATTAGATCACGATAGGCGATTGGAATATTGTCATTGATTAAATAACAATTTAAAGGACGATGACTTGCTAAACAAATCATTTTTCTCGGATGAAGCCTGGTTTTATCTAACAGACTATATCAATTTACAAAACTATTGTATCTGGTCTGCAGAAAATCCACACGAATTTCGAGAAACGCAATTTGCATCCATAAAAGTTGGAGTTTGGTTACCTATGTCCAGGCAACGAATAATAGGGCCAATTTTCTTCGAGGAAACTGTAACAGCCCAACGTTACCAACAGATGTTGGAATTGTTTATTGCAGAGTTACAAGAAAATGAGCTTGAAGCAGGTTATTTTCAGCACGATAATGCTCTAGCACATACTGCTCGACAAACCTGCCAATATCTTCAACAGTTTTTTGCTGACAGGTTCGTTAGAGCACAAAGATGACCAACAAGATCGCCTGATCTAACTCCATTAGATTACTTCGTGTTTGGCTATCTAAAAAATAGGATCTATAGAAACCGCATGCATACCATAGAAGAACTGAGAGATGAAGTTTTGTCACTTAATAATTATACTAATTGTATGTTATAATTTAAAGTAATAAATAAATTTAGTTAAACACCAGTTAGTACTGAATTATAAAATCATAATTTAGAAAAGTTAAATTAATTACATTTCATTTTTACAAGCAGAAACACCAATCCATAGTCGTTTATATAATGCGAGTTCAAATATAGGTTACGTTTTCCTTATTTACATCTTATTTATGACAGATCCGTTTACTTTCTTATGTTCCAACACTGACTTAGTTCAAACCTTCATTACAAACACGCGGCATATACCTACACCCTGCTACTATCTATAGGAGCGGATTTGACAATCATTTTGAATCTCTGTGTACTCAATGACATTAGAAGGAATAATTTGTTCCCAGAAGGAAGAATTTGTTCAACGTGATTTTTTTGGCATCAGAATGACTATTTTTAAAGCAAACTATATGGTAAGAATGTGAACTCTTTGACCTCTTTCAGATCAGGCGATTAGTTGATTCCACTAATTATTGAACGGACGATTGTCAAAGAGCATACTGTTGTGAACCCTTTCATACGGAGTCAACCGAAAGATATCCCTAACTACCCTGTTGATGTGCGTACGTCTACTCTTAGAAATACTGTAAATAAGTGTGCAGTTTTGTGAGTCCTGTGATGTGATCATAAGTGTGTGTATGTTATTGTAACCGTTTTGTAAGATATCATATAATTGAGTATTGTCCAACTATGTAAAATAAAATAGACTTGTCCACATCGGCGGCTTCAATAGGTCTTCAATAGCAATCAACTAGTTGAGAGTAAACCAGCAATTTAGTTGAATCAACTAAACTGCCTCATCTGAAACAGGCATTTATCTTCGATAATTTCTTGCGAAAAACAATTGTGAAGAAACCTTTTTATGAAAGCTGACTGCTCATTGAGTTCAGTGTTTCTGCTGATGATGATAACTTTGTTATCGAAACGTACGGCCAGTTTAGTGCAGTTTGTGGTGAGGGGTTTAGGAGAAGTTTACACAAACATTTTAAAAATATAACTTTAAAATTTACATTTTTTTAAAAATTAATAACAAAGTTATTTGTCAAGTACCTACATTACTAACTTGTGTGTATAGCATACTGAATTCAAAGTGCCAAAGTTTGCACCCAAAACAACACTCAAGGCGAGCTAAACAAAAACTAAAAAAAAAAATTTGTCAATTTACATTTGTACTAACGGCGAAAAGTGGTATTTAAATGATGGGTGCATAAATTTTAGATAAACTTTCTATTTCTGTTTTATCATTTATTGAGTTTTATGTTTGTTTATTTGAATCATTTCTAACATGCATCGCGCTTTATAATTGCTTTCTTTATTCAAAATTGTTGTACTAATAAAATTGAAAGTATAACCTGTGTTTAATATTGGTTTTTTTAATGCAGTAAGATTATTCTGATATTGGTAACCTTTTATTCTATTGTGAAGTTGTTGTGACGTTTGTCCTATGTACACACCATCGCAATTGTTGCAGGGGATTTTGGATTTTAAACCAACGTTTTATAAAAGATATGTAGACGATTGTTTGCTGTGCTACTTACAGTGAGAAAAGAGATTACATAAAATGAAAGTTTTATAAGTGTTTGTTTTTATCATGGTGTTAAACGAAAAAGATATCTTTTCGCAGAAAAGCCTTTATTTTATCTGAAGATAATATACTATTTTATCGAAAAATTGCTTTCTTTTTCTTGAGTACTTGCTTTTGAACGAAAAGCACCTGTAATTTTATTAAATGCAATGGATCTTACTTTCGATTTATATTTTATAATATCTGTATAGTTTCTGTTTAAGCTGAGACAATACACATTCACATATTATATTTATATTAAACATGAATATAAATATTGTAGATTATTTTAAACACCTACGTTATTATGTAATAGAATTACGAACAGTATTTGTATATAAAAACTCCAGCGTTTTGGCTTATTCGGGCGGACATGCACAAATACATTCATTTAAAAATTTTGCTTTTTAACGGAAGATACAAGCATCTGCATTCAAGCTGTGAGTGGAGATTTTACGCGAAATAACTTTAGTTTTATTCGTGTTCCAACGTGCGTAAGTCTCAGACACACAGTAAAATACGCTACGTCAAGCTGCACATCCATTTCTGCCTTCGCAAATTAACTTTTGTCATAATTACCTAGAATTTACGATATCAAACCAAACCTCCTTTTTCATTTCATACACGTATATGTTACAAACTGTAAATATACATCCTCTTTTTTCAGTATTATTTCTTATATATCCGCCCTGATGTAATTTTATATTTTAAAGTAACTTTATCCCCAAGATCGCAGATCCCAAGTTGCCAACGATCCCTGCAGGATAAAATTACACTTTACTTGTTAAAATGTGAGTAAGGAAACGCTTATTTGAATCAAAATCTTCGAACACAACATTAATCATATCGGCATCCTTGTAAAAAGTATTTCCAGAGCCGTAAAGAACAGAAATTTAATTGGTTTCCGAAACTCGATAAACCCGATAACCTCCGATAAAACGCCCCTTCGCAGAAAATTTGAAATTAATAGATGGAATTAACGAATCGACTCTGGGATATCGCGGCAATCCAGGATCAATACCATTCCGACGTTACTTACGCCGAATATAGTAGGAATTTGTTTGGACAATTGGGCGACTACCCTTAATTGCCTATTTCTCGAGAGAGAATTTATAGAACTTTTTCGCGTAATGGGTAGTTAGATAGTAAGGGTTTTTTTTCCCCTTCTTATCCGTATAACAAGGTTAGGATGAAGAATGGAATAAAACAGACATCTTTAAAAACGGATATATTAATATTGATGAAGCTTTTAGGGTAAGTGTACACAGAAAACTAAATGTTGTAAACTTTCAAACAATTATAAAGTTTCGCACAACAAGTTGTTGAACATATAGGGACAAGCATAACTTTTATTAAAATTTCCTACAAAATTGTTGACGAAAATTATCGCATTTTTTGCAACTAAATGCACACTTTTGTTATACAATTTATGTTGACAGAACCGATACATTACAATAGCATTAAGTGCAGATCACTTGTTGCAAATAGTACGTTTAGGTCAGTGGTAATAGTTGCAACTAATCGTCAAGAAAATATTTACAGTATTTTTGCTACTATTACAAATCTGTGTAATAAACCGACATTAACATTTTGCGCACAGGTTATCGACGCTGTTGCTATAATTAATATACCTAGTTGTGAATAATTATTTACTGTATAATGTGTTTTTTTGAAACATAATGTGTAGTTTTATTGCACAATTTGTTAATATAACCTACCTATAAAAGGAGCATAAATTCCATATTCCTTGCCGCAAATGCAATAATGAATTTTCAGTAGAATTTTGCCTACAGTAAAACTGGACTGTTGGATCAAGGAATGAAGGGTCCTTAATTTGAGAAGTTTTGATCTCAAAAAGGCAAAGGAGTTTCTAAAGGAACAGAGCCCTGGATTTAGGCAGGAATGCTGTCAAAAATGATAGTAGGCATATGTACAACATATACCTGGTAAATGATGCTTGAATGTACTAAATATCTACTGAGTGAAGATAGAAATACTGTCAAAATAATAGTAGGTCTGCTGACTGATTATTGTATGACTAAATAGGCATATGTATAATATAAGCCTGGTAGATGATGTTACTTGCAGATTTTGCCAAGAGGAGGAAGAAACACCAGTTCATGTGTTGTATCAATGTGAAGGCCTAGCGAGGACAAGATTTCCTGTAATAGCTGTGGAGAACCCCGCGCCTAGCAGCTATACAAAGAAGCCGCGCTCAAAGATGATAGGCCTAATTAAGAGGGCAAAATTAGAAAGCGCCTTCTACACTGTAAAAAATTACAGTAATTTGACATGGTAAATCAAAAATATTACATATAATAACGTTGTGAATTTACCACAATAAATCATGTAAATTTTGTTTTACATATTTTTTTCTAGGATATTTAACATGGAAAAAGAAATTTCGGTAAAATTTATAGCTTTTTCATGTAAGTTTAAGATGTAACAAATATTTAAAAGGAAAATACAGGAAAAAAAACCCTCAAAATTTACTTAAAAGTGTAAAATTGACATTTTTTTGGGGTATTTAGTGCGCTTTAAAAGTAATTTTACTAGTGAACTATTAATTTTGCTGTAAAAATATGAGGATCTTTTATATTTATTTGTTTTTACTTAAATTTTCGGGTAAAACTATAGATATCATGGAAAATACGAAATTCATACGCCGCAATGTGATTGTGGTTATTGGATTATTTATCTGTGCACGTAGGTAATTCTATTCGTTTGTCGAACTTATTATTGGCTCAATGATATCATGTATGTACGTCACAAACAATCGTAGGTTTCGCGTAAGCGTGTTCATCTTGATCCCTGGTTGAGCGATTCAGTATGACCTATTAGGTGCTATAAAAGAATTAGGTAAGTTTGCTTGCTCTCTTTAGAAAAATACATACGAAAATTACTTCAGTGTTCGGTAATATAGAATTCATATAAATATTACATACGAATTTTACAGTACAATCTTTGAAAAACACATCAGCATGTGAAATTTACTAGATGGTAGAAATTTTACCTTATGAAGCAAATTTACCTGTAAAATTGTAGGCAACTTTGTTACCAACGATTTTACATGTAATTTTACTGCAACTTTTTTTACAGTGTTACAGCTCTAAGTTAACAAAATAATTTATTTCGGTCATATAAAAAATTATCAAACTAAACATGTGCTTTATTAATTCCAAATATTTTCCACAATATCAATCAATCTTATTAACTAGAATTATACAACAAATTTCGTCTTGTAGATTACCTGAGGATGGTATCCCGCCGAACCATGTAGTAGTTTTAAACATTAAATTAAACTTGATTGGAAAGCACATATTTTGTATTCTATTCTCGTTTTTAGTTTTCCATTTAGTTGTAGCTAGAGTTAATTGACGAAACTTGCTTTGCTATTTCAACAAAAAAAATACTTTGCAATTGATAATCGACTGTTTCCAAGTTAGAGCTGTATTTTTTTTTATATGCTTGTTGAACCATTATTTGTTTCGAATATTTTTTTCTTGACGTATAATAAATATTTCTTTGTC
Source organism: Protaetia brevitarsis (assembly GCA_004143645.1). Lineage (NCBI taxonomy): Eukaryota > Metazoa > Arthropoda > Insecta > Coleoptera > Scarabaeidae > Protaetia > Protaetia brevitarsis. The sequence goes on along the minus strand of RXPK01000314.1, from coordinate 1,113,378 downwards.
GCTACTTAAGACAATAATTTATTTGCTTGAATGCATATTTATTAACGCTAAACAAATATTTTTCTCAGTGTACGTCGATTTCACTATATAATCTTGTTTCAAAGCATGAATGAATGAATGTTGTTAATAATTCCAACTCACCTTCACTTTCTTGTCGATGCATGGCTTCTCCAGCAGGTTCATAGATAAAGGACCGTCCGTTTGCGCTTTGGGTATATCGATGTAAGTATCGGCACCTCCGGAGTTGCCGCCCCGGAGGACCGATTCCTGGCCCGCCTCTTCTTCATCCTCGCCCGCACTTTCTGCAACAAGACAAGAGAGAAAAATCGATAAGTATGCACCGACTATATAGCGTGCTACTATATAGAAAGATTGTTGTTGCAGGGAAGTAACGAAATAGCAGGCCGGGACGCAATAAAAACATTTCATCTCCGCGCCCTGGCACTCCAAGTTCGCCAAACAATGTTATCGTCTCATCGTTTTAGACGTCGTCGGCCGGAAGTTTTCCGCCATTAAACAGGTGGCGATGTGTTCATTGTTGAACTGCATGACTGTGGGGAAAAAAAAGCTTGGAGCCGCAAACTGTACGGTGGGTTTTGTGGAGAAGGATTTAGGCGTCAAATACAGGAAAAGATTTGCGTCTATTGTATTCGTATTACTGAAATATAGCGCCGCTGCTTAACGGCTAAGGAATTGTAAAGAAATATTATATATATAGCCATTGCTTTATACATCAAGCAAACTAGGAAATTATACAGTGTGTTAAAAAAAGGTTGTCGGATATTTTACCCAATTGTAGTACTGGTGGAAATAAACAAAAAAGTCTTAGTCAACATGGGTCCGCAATTCAACTGTTTTTGACATATAGTCGATTGCATACTTTAAAATAAAAAAAAAACATTTTTCGGTTTTGAGAATAGTTCCCTTTGTCAAACAACTGATTGTGACTTAAAATTAGTTCTGTCAGACATCTGTCATCAGATTATTTATCATTTGCGTCAATTTTTTTTTATTCTCAAGTTATGCATAAGTACACAAACGCAGAAATGGCCGATATGCATTTTATGTACGGTCGTGCGAATGGTAATGCCACTGAAGCACGACGTATGTATGCCGAAGAATTTCCAAATCGGTTGTTACCGAGTGATAAGATTTTCTCAAGACTTCATATCCGGCTGTCCGAAACTGGTTCATTTAAAATTAATGGTGGTTCTGGTAGACCTAGATCAGTTTCTTCTCCCGCAGTAGAATTAGATATTTTGAGACGGGTAGAAGACAACCCAAATAGTATTAGCACCCGAAGACTGGCCGCAGAACTGGACGTCAGTCATCCTCTCATTTGGAGAATTCTGCGGGAACAGCAGCTCTATCCCTACCACATTCAACGCGTGTAAGTTCTTGCTCCTCTCGATTACGATGCACGTAGGGTTTTTTGCCATTGGGTTTTACGAAAGCTGGCAGAAACTCCTAATTTTGCGACTCAGATTTTATTTAGTGACGAGGCTGGGTTTACAAGAGACGGAACATTCAATTTTCATAACAATCACGTCTGGGCAGATGAAAATCCCCATGCTGTTGTTGAACTGCATCACCAAAACCGTTTTTCGCTAAATGTTTGGCTTGCTATTTTTGGAGACTGTTTAATGGTCCAGTATTTCTCCCTAATCGTTTAACGGGACAAGTATACTTGGATTTTTTAAGAAATGAATTACCCGTTTTGTTGGAAGACGTGCCACTTTTTAACAGATTAAATAAGTGGTTTATACACGATGGAGCTCCTGCGCATTTTTCCATCGCAGTTAGAAATTTCTTAAATCAAGATTACAACGAGAGATGGATAGGACGGGGTGGACCAACTGTATGGCCTCCTAGGTCCCCTAACCTGACACCTCTAGACTTCTATGTTTGGGGGCATCTAAAACAATTAGTGTACGCACGATCTGTAAACAATTTGGAAGAACTCGGGCAACGAATCGTAAATTGTTGCGAGGAAATTCGGAGGACTCCAGGAATTTTCGAAAGATTGCGTCGATCTTTCATAAGAAGGTGTGAAGCGTGCTTAGAAATGAACGGTGGACATATAGAACAATTTCTTTAGTTTTACTTTAAATAAACATTTGTTTAATTTACATTGCGATCAGAATTTCTTTGAAAATTTTTATCCTACTAAAACAATATGCAATCGACTATATGTCAAAAACAGTTGAATTGCGGACCCATGTTGACTAAGACTTTTTTGTCTATTTCCACCAGTACTATAATTGGGTAAAATATCCGACAACCTTTTTTTTAACACACTGTATAAATTACGTGGCAAAAAAAATTGCAACACCTTGAAAGAACTAAGTCACAGAGCTAAAATTCTGGCAAACTCCAAGTAGTAAATCGTAAGTATTTATTCACCATTTTTTAAGGTCATTGGCAGTTGTGAGACAAAAAATAAATGTGATCTTCATAAGTTACAAAGTTTGTTTATCAGATTCAGTCGTAACAATCCGTGAATCTTGGTACTGTATCTAACTACAGCATATACTTAGTACAAGAACAATAATACTAATTGCTATTAAATTCATGTATTTTCATAAATAAGTAGCAACTTGCCACAACTATGATTATTTGAGTTTTGCTGCACCTCGTGTGTTTTCTGGGAACCTTGGTAGTTTTACCGTGTTTTGCGCATAACCGTCACACCTTGTGTTGAATCACGTATACGCGGTAGACGGATAAATCTCCCGTGCTTAATAAAGGCGTTTGTTTATTAATACTCGATAATATCTGTGTTAGAAGTTAGAAATAGAAGAATTGCTTTCATCTTGGGGCTTCAACTCCACTACTTAAATGAATTTTACAGAGGTAACATACGTAGAAAATCTTTTGATATGCACCCTTCATAATCATAAACAATATATTAGAATGTATTAAATATTTAAAAGTATCGGCAAGTTAAAGTATAAGGATGCCATTCAATCAGTTGGCGTAATTGTTATCCTTCTAAAGCTTGTTTTGAAGCGTCTGTTCAGGTTACTCGGGTATTTACTTGTTCTTTGTTGTTATTATGTAGCTTAAACATTACATTACATTCATATCAGGTAGTCACTGTGTTTATCTTATATAAAATAAAACTATTACTAATAATACTGCTTTTTTTATTATATATTTAATAAATATTATACACCATCTTTAGCAAATTAAATCCGAATTTAAGCTCCACAAATCTTCGATTATTAATGCAATCGAAGCTACAGCACACTGAAATAGTAATTAAAAATTATTTGCAAATAATTTTGAATCACGCATTGCTCGGTACACAGTACTTATAGTAGGGGTTGCATAAATAATCGAAGATTTGTGGAGCTTTTTTTTTGTATTTTATCAGTTATTCACAGAGAGTACACAGTAAGCTATTTAATAAATATTTATTAAACCTCCTAGTTTCGTACACTAACCATCATTGAACAATAAATTTAAAGCAAGCATTGCATATTTGTAGCAAACCATTACCTTTTATATATCAGGTATTTAGTGAACGTGCATTAATGATACTCTTTCCTTACCACAAGTAATCCAAATAGCTTGTATTAATTATGAAGGTGTGATAGCCATTATAGAATAGTTCACTCATAGCAACAGATCTACTTGACATGGGCAAATCTTTTACTTATCGCAACTGCATATATTCTTTGATTTACTACTTCAGTTTAATTATCATCAGTAACTTCATAAGTTACCGGTATGAAACAGATCGTAAGTAACTTAGATTGCTTCTTGTTACTATCAGTGTTTAGGATCTCTTTTTTACTAGTGCTAAGTAATTTGTGCTTTTGTCCCTTATTCAGCTGAACTTTTTACTTACGATAATTATATTTTTATTTATGATTATTAAATATTTTTGTCAGTGAAGTTATCAATTTCACCCCATTTTACTTTTTAATTTTATATTATTTATTATCATATTAGATGATTAAATAACGTATAAAATAGCGTATTTAAATTTATTCTCCAAAGTATCAAAAAATCGCATTTCAACCACAGTAATCTATATCTGACGGATTTTCAATGAATGAATTTACTGCTTTAAATATGGAAGTATTCAAAGCGATCACTTATTATGCGCATACTAAAAAAAAAAAAGGTTTCGCGCCAAAGATCCACGCAGGCTACAAAAATAAATATGTATGACCATATGCATATATTGAACTGACTAAACCGCATGTTTGGCATATTTAACATGAATCACTGGCGTACGCGTACGTATATAAACCAACTGGCAAATATTCCTTCATAAAACTGCGGTAGTTACAACTTCTCATATTTAATAATAGGTCGTTTATAAGACGATAAATCTATAAATAAACTATTCATTTCGGTAAAGACTGTTTTTGAGATTTATATGTATTTTTTGACGGACAAACGATTGGCGCAGAGAAAGTTAGATGTTGCTATTAAAAAAAATGAGTTACCACAAATTGAAGATCTTTCTTTGTTCGAAATAGATACCCCATTTGGTGGATATTATTTACATACGAAAATGAAAAAAAAAATTACTGTATCAACTACAAGCAATTTAAAAGTTTGTAAACCACTACTTAATACAAAGTTATTTCAAAAAAGGCGATTATCTTGTAAAGTAGTGATGTATAAAACTGCTTCTTTATGTTAACAACTACAACTTGCTTCTGTTACTTTTGGTTAGCAGATTAAAAAAGCTGCTACTTTTTGTAGCAGTTTTCCTTAAATAGTGGTATACGTTAAACAGAAAAACTGTTTCTATTATTATTATTAACCAAAATCGATATAAAACCTAGGAAAACTAATCAGCGACACTTACATTGTGTGCTATTGTTACACAAAATAACTATTATTACTTGGAATAAAATTGTCTCCACCTGGGCTTGACAAAAATAATATTTCTATGTAGTTGTTAGAGAATTCTGTTTATTTTTTTATTCTCTTATTTACTTAAGCGAATACGATGTTCGTATATTCGTTATTTTTAGAAGGTTTTATTTTTTTCTTCACCGCGCACGCTTGTAATTTATTTAACACACCACTAAAATATAAGTATTTTTAGAAATATCTTCTTTATTATATTTGTTAGTTCATTTTTACATTTTTTTTACGATAAAAAAATATCTAGGATACGTAGATAGTGCCACAAAATAAACATGAACTGTTTGTTACAATAAAATATTTCCTGAATTTATAACATCAAATAAATATAGCCTTTATGTATTTATCTTTGTTCCTTGTATTGTTATCGCCATCCAAATTCATATAATAATAATAACAACACCATACACAAATTATTGTTATTAAATATTGTACAACTTTAGAACTGAGCGATTTTGGACATATACTCATATGAACTTTTATGATCAAAATAACCTCAGAAATCAGCTCTTAAATTTTGTCGCATATATTGAGAATCACCGTGTATAACAAAACAAGTAAAAATTATAATTACAAATTGAAATCCAAAATATTCTACTGGAATAATTAATGAACACGACACAAAGAAATATATTTCCGCAGAACACATCAGTCGAAGAGGATTATTATGATTAAATGGTATTACAGGCCGATAAAACACTAGTAGAATTTGAAACATGTAGCTATTCACAAGCGTGCCATCTCGCCGTTCGCGTGCTAACTTCTAACACGGAAGAGATTCGTTTCGATCGAAATTTCGGCGAATTTTTTCGTTTCTCCCTACTTTTGTCGCTAAACCACGATACCCCTATTCACTTGCGCCCGTCATTTCCCATTCGACCGCTATTTATTTCCCTTTTAACTACGCCCGTCTTGGGAGCCTTTCCCTTGACACTTTTTTTTTACCGAAACACACACGCTAAATGGAGCACGCCACTGTCTCAAACGCGCTGTTAGACAAAGATGGAGCGATCAAAATTTATTATTATTAACTAGAAGCCGGACATTCTCCTAGAATGTAGTCCTTGAGGAAGGTGGTTTTTTTTTTAAGTCGGTCCATTCGAGAGAAGTTTTCACTTTTAGAATGTGCAGTACGCTTTAAGTAGTTTTCTGTTGTTCCTACTTTTGGAACACCCTGTATAGTCAAAATTCTATAAACGTTTTGTAGAAAAGATTTTTTTCCTAAAGCCAAAAATAAAGCTATAATCAAAGACCCAGTCTTCAGGAACTTCCTGTGTAGTGAGAAATATTATTAGGTTATGCAGCATTTAATTCTATAAAACTTTTGTAATAAAGACTTTTTTCCTAACATCAAAAATGGAGCTATAATCAAAGATCCAGTCTTCGGGAACACCCTGTATATTCAACAATATTTTTTTATTAATTATATGTGTTATGTTGATGTTATCGAAAAGAATGTGTACCGTCCAAAATATAAGTTTCGCTAATCTGTAATTCGATTTGTAACATGTGAAATAGAAGTGGTAAGTGTAGAGCTGTCGTTGTATATAACAGTTTATGTTGGTATGAGATATGAACAGAAAAACAAAGCAGAAATATGAAAGTAGTCCTAGAAGAGATTATCGAAAAGCATACAAGAGGACAGATTGAAAAGTAAGTTAAACTGTCATGCAATTTGCATGTAAAATAGATTTAAATGCAATCAAATAGTATTTATTCCTTTCTGATTTATTATTATCTATAAACAGCTACATGTTTCAGCCGAAGCTGGTCACGTCAATGTAAAAAAAAGTCGCGCCCATTCCTCTATTGAAATGGATAAACAACATCAGTAATTTTATATTTAAATGATACTTTTCTCTGCAGCTTATTTTTTAATTACTTAATAACAAAATTTTCATTTGTTTTCTTTTGTTATCTTCCGTCTTTCAGTTACAAGTTTACCACCAAGGTTTACTACAAGAATAAAGTACAACCAACATATATTACAATAGTTTAGTGCCAATTATTATAATAATATCAATGTGATTTTAATAATAAGAGAAGCTATTCAAATTTATTCGAAAAAAGCTTATTAAAAATTTCTTCAATTTGCTAGTCGCATGAAAATAATGTTTTTTTTTTTTTTATTACATAACCACTGAAGTTACAACTACAAAATGCAACAAATTAATAAATTGTCAGGAAATTAAAAATCAATTTACTCATTTAAATTATTATTACCTCCATTCCTCACCGGTGTTGTAAAAAAAATAATTAATTTAATCATTGAAAAAAAATTAATCACTTCTGCGCCACACGTCTCCCAAAGTCATCAAGACGATCTAAATACCCCTACACGACAAAATTTGCACGCTCGAGAGCGCGCGATTCCGATTCAAACCGACGCACGATGCTCCCTTTAGGCAACATATTTAGAAACATTTATTCAGAAGCCGGTTGTGACTGCTAACGTAAAGAAGCTGTTTTATACATCACTACATTTTATACACTGCTTTACTGCTATACATATATACTGCTACGAATAGACATGTATGTTTCACAATATTCGCACTTGTCTATTATATCAGGAAGTTTTTTTTATGTTGAATAGCTGCTACAAAATAAGAATTTGCTTCGTAGTAACCCGTCACTACTGTAAAGTATAAACATTAAGTGCATGATATCTTAGATAAACTTGACCTAAAGTTTCGAGTAGAATCCAAATAAATAAAAATACTACCTTTTCATTTGCAATAACAAAGTTGACAATTACTTCCGGTATACGGGAAAATTGCCGGAAGTCGAAAATATTTTAGTTAAATTGACCTACGCTCACAAGCTCTATACACTCTCATATACATATTTATAATAATTTTAGCAGTACGAAAATATCTATGATCTTGCTTTGAAATAAGATAAATTAAAAATGTTATTTTTACGTATAACTCATCAATATTTGGCAAATTGGGAAGTGGGATCCTTTCAAACAAACTTCTACCGACGAATAAAACTTCGGGGAGTCGCGTTTGAATTTTTAATGGACCCACAAAAGAAGTTTCGGCAATTCCTCTGCGCTACACTTAACTCGCTCGAAATGTACGATGCCCCAAATTCCGCGCTTTACAGTAAAGTTTGGATATAATAATCCTTTCGTCGTATTATGTTATTCTCCTTTGACGCTATTTTCCCTACCTCCTCGGAAATTTTCTCCGACAAGTACCCTATAGAAGATTTCAAGTGTTAATTTTTCATATAAACCTCGATGTGTAAGCAAAGTGCCGTCTAAAAATAGATCATCCCTATTTTCGTATATAGGATTCGTCTTTCACGTGTATACACTTAACTAGACGTATAAGCATCGCGAATTTTTAACACTAATATTTTCGCCAGAGGAATTTTAAACAACTATATAGAGAAGGAACGACGTGTTTATGAGGTGAATCTTCCTATTGTGAGCAAAACGAAATTCTGCGAACCTTGGATAAAATCGGCTAGCGTTTTCCAGGGATTACTCGTGTTATAACCAAAGGATAAACACTCTGAACCTTTAGAAAACGGGAAGCTAAAAAAGAGACAATACACAGACACATACACACGAGCTATTAAAATATATAACTTCTTACCAAGTGGTTAGGGTGGTTAGAAAAATACAGGGTGTTTTGAAAAATCGTTTAAAGATTTTAAGGCCATATAGTACGATCGAAAATAAGGTTAAAAGTCATAATAAACATATGTTCACAAATCAACCGTTTACGAGATAACAGCGAGTGTTCCTAGTAGTACATGGATATAACATATCCCTGTAAACAGAATAGCTTATCAGCTATTGTTTTATGACAGTTTAATTTGACGTTTTGTGCAATTTGTAGCAATTACAATAGTTGCGTATTCTAATGCTGAAATGAGCGATATGGTGTTCATGTACGGGTCGTGCAAATGGAATTCTTTACAAGCACGTCGCTTCTATGCTGAAACGTTTCTGATCGCCAACTGCCTTTCGACATGTGATGTTTCAGACGGTGTTTCAACGACTAAGAGAAACTGGTTCGTTTGATGATACTAGACGCAGAGAATAGCATGTAACTCACACAGATAGAAGATCGAATTTTGAATATTATCGATGAAAATCCGAAAGTAGTGTGTAGAAGAATTTCGACTCAAGTGGGTATAACAGCAATCTTGTTTGAGAAACTCTTCATGAGCAACTCCTATACCCCTACCATATCAACAGTACAAGCCTTACTGCTCCGGATATCAAGCGAGAAGGGCTTTCTGTGAGTGTGGTTTTGCGTTAACAGCTGCTAATCGCCAGATTTCGCTGATAACATAATTTTTACTGATGAAGCTGGTTTTACTAAAAAAGGAATATTTAATTTCCACAACAATCACGTTTGGTGTGACGAGAATCCTCATGCTACCGTTGAAGCCAGGCTTCACCAGCAAGTCTTCTAAACATCTGATTAGCATGAACGGGTTAACATTGGTTAGGCATGATAGGGGAACGGTTGTTACGACCGATTGTTTTGCCACACCCTCAACAGGTCCTGCATACCTCGAGTTCTTGGAAAATTACTTTACCTGAAAATCTAAGACTGAACCTCTGGTTTATGAAGATGGAGCTCCACCGCACTTTACGCGTGCCTGTTAGGGAACATCTTAACAATGAAATTTCCTGGGAGATGATAGGGCGAGGAGGTCCATTGCTTGCCTCCAAGGTCTCCCGATCTAAACCCGTTGGACTTTAGTATCGGGGTTATTTAAAAGTTGGTGTGACGCAACACCGGTAAACGATCTTCCAGAGTTGCGCCAACGAATAGAACACTGTTGCCAGATAATACGAAAAAACCCTTGTTTTTTTGAAAGAGTGCGCGCTTCCTGGTGAAAAGCAGATGTAGATCTTGTGTCGAAATGGAAAGGACGTCATTTTGAACATCTTCTTTAGTTATAATATTTATGTTAAAATGCAATAACATCTTAATAAAAACCGCTAAAGCAAACTTATTCTGCAATTGCGAAAAAATCGTGTTATCTCGTAAACGGATGATTTGTGAACATATGTTTATTAGACTTTTAACCTTATTTTCGATCGTACTACATGACCCTTAACATCTTTAAACGATGTTTCCAAATACCCTGTATTTAAAAGACAACTTGCATGCATTAATGACGTAGCTCTAAGTAAAAAATATAATAATAGAATTTATGTGGTAAAATTAGGCGTATATATAGCTAAAACGACTCCTGTTCCTTTTTCGCGTTACGGGCTGCCATAATGAAACATCTAACTAATGGAGTACGTTACACGATACCCCTACAATGTACACTAGCGACACTTTCTAATTGTACGACCTACAGGGTAAAATAGACCCATATCTTTAAACGTGGATAGTAGACGGATTTATGCAGTAACTGCCGCTTCGAAATATGTAAACACAGATGTGCGGTCTCTCTGTCGTTATTTAAAAAAGCTTAGACTGGATTTATAATGTGCGAAGTTGAATGCATCTCTTATGTATTTGTTATCTTTGCGTAGGAATAAATTTGTTTTGATGTTTGAAGTATTTCGAATAGCTGTAGTGTTATTAAATGGTTTTAAAAGGTATTTTCATTTACAGTTGAACTATGACTAGGAACCAACAAAGGCATGTTAATTAAACAATAAATAGCAATATCAATGGTTTATTACTTTTATTCATTTATACGTATGCAATAATAATGAAACTATCAAAATGGATCGCATGAAGACATTTAAAGTATTTAGCTATACTGAATCAGTAAAGCACACCTCCGTTATGAATGAAACACTTTTTTCAATATTACTGAACACATGAAAAAAGTTTTCATTCAATCTAGTTAAGCATTAACTAGATTGCGACAGCCCCTATGCAAGATATTAAACAATATAGTAATAAGGATTATTACTACTTCCACTTTCGTGAAGTGGGTGTTGCGCCAATATAATTATTAATGCAGAGAAATTTGTAGTAATTTCGTTATTGACAGAAATGCAGGTGTGTTTGTTTCCCTGCAGCGTTACCCAAATATGCTTATATTTTTTAATCTAATTAATGTCATGATGATTCATATCATTTTTTTTAACTCGCTCCGGCTTCCTTCTTTAACATTAAATAATAAGGAGTATGGCGAGGATGCATTCAAAACCATGATTTTGATTCATGTCAAATTATCAGATATTAGAAGGAAAAGCTCTACACTCGTCAGAAATATTTTTTATTAGTTATAGTAATGGTAGGTTTCCATTAATATTATATAGCAGATAAATAATATTTCGATTATAAATTCCTAGTTTCAAAGATTTTACCTCAAAAGTCTCACAATATTTTTTCAAAAGAAATACAAAATTTGAATTAGTGCTAAATTGAACAGTAGTGATAGCTATAAATACAAAATGCAGGTTTAAATTAGTAATTAATGATTAGTTTATAAATATTAATTATCCATTATGTTAATGTCGAAAAAAGGAGCCGGGGCGAATTAAAAATAGTTATGAAACAATCATTGTGAATCAATTGGATTAAAAAACACAAACATATTTGGTAAAGCTGTAGGGATTTGTAAAGAAAACAAACATCTGTTTGTATACAATATTATGTTTAAGGTAAGTAAATGAAAAAATTCGAATTGTGCTAACCGAGGTAGGTCGGAGGCATAAGTATGCGCCTTTGATGTATTTAATTCCTCTCTATTTTATAAGATCAATGTTTTTTTCTATGTTTATTACTGCATTCTTCGTTACATTTAAAGTAGATTTACTAAAAAACACCGAGACCGCACATCTGTGTTTACATATTTCGAAGACGGCAGTGAATGCATAAGTCGTCTACTACCCATGCTACACATTTAGCTCTGTTTATGCTGTAGGTCGTACAATTAGAAAGTGTCGCTAGTGTACACAGCAAACGGGTACAGCATATATACATAGGTAGTCGCTGATGCCTTATTAAACAATACCCGTTTCCTACTTTAATCGGGTTTTGTTTTAGAAGTGGCTCGGATACCGTACACGTGCTACGGCAATTACGCGAAATGGAAAGCGCCCGACCTCCCTAGGACGCTATTTGTTTGTTATCCCATCGTGTCCTGATAGTTATAGATGTGCTCTTATGTAAACACGTAAAGTTAGACCGTGTATACAGCGGCTTCTAAACGCTCAGCTATTAATTAATAACGACGGCATGGATAGCTATAGGTATAAGCTGTGCGAGGGATTTTTTTTTTCTATTTATTATCTATTTCCATGCTAAGGTCCGGGACGTATGAAAAATACGGTAAACACGTTATAAGTTGGAAATTTGATGGAAGTAGAAAGTTTGCTTTGCCTGAAGGACGATAATAAGTTATTTATGGCTCCACATCTGTGCTGCTGGCTTTTTTTTACCGCATCGAGAGAAAGAATGATTCAATTAACCATTTATCGAATTATAAGAAGTATTGTTCTTCTTAAATACGACCTACGCATTGTAATGTTAAATTTAAATTTAAGGATCTTATTTTGATCTTACAATTAGTATTTAGTTTAAGATTTTTCTGCACTCAATTGATTCTTTGGCGAGCAGATGGTGATTAGGCAAAACCTAAGATGTAATATTTGCCCCTTGTATGTTTATAATTTATATTTTTAGTTGTATAGGAAAGTAGCCGGTATTCCTAACTATTAATCTCCTAATTAACGCTGATAGTAAACCCAATCAATTAGATTTGAAGAAGCAAAGGAAAAAAAATTACCAATATTTAATTCTTTATTATCAAACCAAATTTTCAGCAATTTATATAGCGTTCACTAGGACAGGTAGATAAATTCATTACACGAAATCAATTCAGCAATATCGTCTATATTGAGCCAACCTGCATACAGGTGTAAAAGGTGGTTTAATATATCCCCTTAAGAAGATTCCTTCAATTAAAAGGAAGCATTGGGTCCATCTAGTTTGATTCTTCCATTACAGCGTATACAAAACAGTCAATTTTAATTTTCGTTAATATTTATCACTCAATATACAGGGTGATTCTCAATAAATGTAAAAGTTCATATAAGTATATGTCCAAAACGGTTTGGTTTTAAAGTATTGAATGTTTAATAAAAATTATGACTATGACTAACCGATAAAATATCACAGTTGTTCGTCAAAAATATTGTTTGAGAAGGAATGGTGTATTGTCATTTCAATATTGTCAATAGGTTATCAGTTTATGTTTCTAAAATGAATACACGAATGCTGAGATGTGTGATATGCATTTCGTTTACGTCTTGCCATGGAAATCGCGTGCGCTAGACGTCTTTAAGAAGAACGATACCCGAACCGTATCATCCCGCATCATTCAACATTGCCCACAGTCCTCACCAACGCTTAGTGAAACGGAAAATTTAAAAAACGGACGACTGATAACGGACACCATCTGCAGTGAGAACTCTACAAGTTGAAGAAATGGTACTAAATGAAATTGGAAACATCATACACAACAGCCACAAAAAATTGCGTTTGCTAAAAAACATTAATCAGGCCACTATTTGAAGAATATTGAAAGATCAACTGTGTATAACCATATCACATCCAACGGGTGCAGACACATTGCCGGCAGATTTTCCGCAAAGAGTGGCTTTTGTCAATGGATGTAAAACAAAATAGCACAAAATCCTGACTATAGTGGCTCAATTATTCTTACCGACGAGGCTACTTTCTCTAGAAATCGAGAATAATTTTCATAAGTCACATATGGGCCAAGAAAATCCGCACCAACTAGTGAATGCCCGTCATCAACATCAATTCTCTGTCAATATATGGGCCGGAATTGTTAGATCACTTGATAGGTCCAATTTTTTACCGATGCGGTAAATGGCGATAATAGCCGCAAGTTTCTCGAAGAGGAGCTACCCGTACTGCTGGAAGAAGTCCGTTGCAATTAAGATACACAAAGGTATTTTATGCATGACGGTGCTCCAGCACGTTTGAGTTGAGTTGCTCGCGGTTTTGGCAATACTATGCAATCGGTGGATAGGACGGGAACGTCCACAACCGTGCCTCCTCGTCTCAGAACTTGATTTTTTGGACTTTTTCTCTGGGGCACCTTAAATCATAGTTTATATGACCATTGAAAATGTCGAAGATGAGAAAATCGTATATCGCAGCTTTCAAACAATTCGAAATACCTGGTATTTTAGAATGGACTCGCCAGTCAATACGACGGAGGATAGAAGCTTGTATTGCAGTGGGGCGTATTTTCAACAGTTAGTATAAGAATTATTCTGTTAATTGATAATAAAACATTAATTATGTTAACTACTATTAAACATGTACAACTTTAGAAAGCATTTTGGACATATGTTCTATAGAACTTTTATGATCAAAACAACCCCGGAATAAAGCGCTTCACAGTTTGTCGCATATATTGAGAATCACCCTATAGTCCAAACCTAAATCATATTTCAAAATTTTCTCACACAATCTTACGCACCAAACCTCCCTTGACATGCATACCAAATTTCATGAATCTATATCGATTAATAAAAAAGTTATAGACGATTTAGTCGATCCCTGCACCGGGCATCGGTCAGTGAAATGCTAAATCAACTTGGGGTGGAAATCGTTTTGACGAACAACAGGACGCCTTCCTATCTCCACGCCAATAAGCCAGACGAAGAGAGGACGATAAAGTTGAGAAAGCGTCTATTGCACGCCCACTATGTAGTTTTACTCTTCAGTTTGTCGAACGTTGCAATGCTCGACATGAATTCCAAAACTGCCGGACCGTTTTAAGACAAACCAGGTGACTCACAATCAGTACATATGTATCTAGCGCGTGTAGATAACTTATTATGGGCCTCTTAGCAATACCGGGAAAGGCGCGGGATTGTTTTCCTTATAAAATAAATGGTAGTGGATGAATTGTTTTTCTTTTTAATATTAAATTATTTTTTTTTAACAAAGAGGATGAGATCAGATTTAATCTTTTTATGAATAAAAATAATATTGTAGTAAGAATGAAGCTTAAGTTTGAATTATAATATATAAATCGATTCCTAAATGCCCTACAACCGAAACATTATAAATAAGATATGTGTGTGACTATGGAAAATAAACAAACAGATAGAATCGCCTAAAACCAATCGCACAGAACGGGACTATAAATAACGGTCCGAATGTTGCCGTGACGCTGAACATATCCACCAGTGGTAATCAGCGAAATCCACAGGCGTCAAGCGTCGACACGGGCGTAATGTAAAAGTGCGCCTATTCGCAAATCC
This sequence comes from Protaetia brevitarsis, assembly GCA_004143645.1. NCBI lineage: Eukaryota > Metazoa > Arthropoda > Insecta > Coleoptera > Scarabaeidae > Protaetia > Protaetia brevitarsis. The sequence goes on along the minus strand of RXPK01000314.1, from coordinate 1,098,242 downwards.
GTACTATATATACGCTTCATTGCTTCTCGTGCGCATTAAACTGATTAATAGTTCTGTAACGCCGGATAAATAAAACCGTAATTTATCACTGAAGTCGGATATTTTCGAATCCATTTAATTAAGAGAGCTTGGTTTTTTGTTTATGCGCGAGTATTTATTAATAAAAATGACCAGAATAATACTTATATAACTAGTGCAATAAAATGCAGTATATAGTAGATACATATTATTACTATACAGCGATTATTAAAACATGCGGCAAAAAATTCAAGGGGTTGTTCCTTGGCTTATTCTACTAATATTTTGCCCTATGATGAGTTTTGAAAAATCCCTTTGTTTCGAAGATACAGGGCGAACAAAATTTGCGACAACCATAATTTCCCCGAAATATTCCGTTGAAATTATTAATGTAAATAAAAGTATGGTGTAATGAATTTATCAAGTACAAAAAATTGTTTACAATGCCTTGGGCCAGGAAGATCAATTACTGCAAAAACGGTACAATTGGAACAGAATATGCTGGAGATGATAGAGGAAGATCCTGGTAGTTCTACGCGAAAAAATTGCAAATACTTTTGAATGTAAGTCATTGAACGGTTTGGAAAATTCTTAAGGACAATTTGTTATATCCCCACCACACTCAATGTGTTCAGGCACTACTGCTTGCTGATTTTTCTTCACGTGTTGCATTATGTCAATGGATATTGCAAACATTAGTTCGCATCCCCCTATTCCTGACACAGCTTCTTTTTACCGATGAAGCCAGTTTCTCAAGAAACACAATAAGAAATTTTCATAATAACCATGTGTGAGCAGATGAAAATCCGCATGAGGTATTTGAAGATCGTTATCAACATCAGTTCTCGATGAATGTTTGGGTTGGAATTGTGGGTGACTATCTAATTGGACCGGTATTTCTAATAGGAAGACTTACTGGTGTGGTGTACCCCATCTTTTTTGAAGCAACGCTGTCTGAGCTTATGGAGGATGTACCACACCCGACAAGAATTACAATGTGGTTTATGCACGATGGTGCACCACCACATTTCAGTTTGGTTGCTCGTAATTTTTTAACAGCAACATACGGAGATCGCTGGATTGTTCCCATACGCATGGCCTGCTCGATCCCCAGACTTAAACCCCCTAAATTATTTCTTCTGGGGATCTCTGAAGTCAATAGTTTACGCTACTCCAGTGGAGAATTTGCACGATTTGCGAAATCGGATAATTGCTGGGTGTAACTCAATTAGAAACGACTCTGGTGTATTTAAAAGAGTTTTTTTTCGTTTCATTTCGAACATTTATTGTAGATTGAGCAACTTTATATGTACTTTTTGATAATAAAATGTTGTTACTGTCGCAAATCTTGTTCGCCCTGTATCTTCGAAACAAAGGGATTTTTCAAATATCATCACAGGAAAAAATATTCTTAGAATAGGCCAAGGAATAATCCCTTGAATTTGTGCCGCATGTTTACCTAACACCCTGTATAATACGGAAGCTTTGTATCAGATTTAGAGAGGCATATAAATAAAGAGAGAAAGGTAATACAATAATCACGTGTGATCTGGACGGCGGCACGTGTCTTCTATTGATAAGAAAATAGCAAAAAAAAAATATCATGCCACAAAATAGACAGTTCACGTTTAGTAATTCATATTCACATTATTTGAATCTTTTTTTTTCTGAGTTTTCTATTTCGGATATACAATGAGCACTTTTGTGCAACTGTCTTTACACTTTGTGACGTTGTGGTGACTTTTTATGCGAGATTGTCAGAGGTTGGCAACGTAGTTTGTGTTTTGACGTTTGACGATTCAACTCATTTTTGTTGATTGACCGATAACCACAAACTATCACATCACCGATCTTATTTATTCCAATAGGAGACGTTGTGCATCTATCATCTATTGTGTGAAGTGTATTGTAATCGTAATTGAACTTAATTTTTTATAAGGGCAATCCAAAGTGCATCAGTTATATAAAAAAAGTGACGCTAACCATAAACTTGTCTGCTTAAAATTCTAAATCAGCTATACAGACATATTTGTTAATTCATCCCCCGGTTCTAACAATTTAGTGCCCACAATATCTCATACTTATTATACCTACTTTAGTATAAACAGAAATAACCCTTTCTTACAGCAAAGTATTCGATTAATGATTAATTATTGTTAGGATTCCTAAAAACTCGACCACGCATCAAATCCATACATCATATATTGTAACGACAGCCACACGTTAGACAATAGATACAAAAGTTAGCTGCGGAAGCAATTTAAACGAACAACTTGCAAGTAGGGCACAAACATACATCAACGTTACAAAACGGATGTTATGACAGTTGACACAAGTTCTCTCTCGAGCGCATATCCCGACGGAACACAATATTACTGGGGCATGGAAACTGTGTTGATCAGCAATACAATATCAGATATAATGCAGAGAAATTTTCTGTGTGTTGTGTTTCAGTTTTAAGATACTTATTACAATAAGATACCATTATCGTGTAACATAATTGTATATAGTAGGGTGCTTGTCAAGAAATGAACATTTTAGAATTGCAAAAGTTGACGATATTCGCCCTTGTCTAATCTTTCTAGCACTTTAATTTGTCAGATAAGTGAAAGAGTAACATGTTTACGTTTTATTCCCGACATAATACAAGAACATTCTGTAAGTCACAATTTTCAACTGACTGAGAACAAAACAACGCAAGAAACGCTACAAGATGAGAATACTACGAGAGTTTCTACTGTACATTATTTATTATTTATTTTAACAAAATAAAATGAAAACCCCTGTATATATATAAGGTTGGATTATTTATGGCTGCCTAAAAATATTATCGCCTTACAGAAAAAGAAAGTTTGTTATATAGTGCACTATAACTACAATGGAATAACGTTATCTCAACTTAGATCATTTAAACTATAAATGGAAACCATATAATCACGCTTTTATAAATATTTTTTGTTGATTGACACACAAAAGATATAATGTCGAACGTTGTTAATATGCTTTTATAATTTTCAATTGAAAACGAGAATGGACTGACATTTTAATACATTACATTTTTTATTTTGGTTTAGTTTATTTACTTTACTGACAAACTTTAATTTGTCAAAAAGTAAAAATTTCTCAATAAATTAATACAGTAAATGATAATATTCATTATTTTAATTTATCGACTCTTTTAATTGCAAGCGTCATCTTATTTTAGCATTTATATATTTGGGATAGTTAATTGCCTATATTTCTGTACCTCAGAGCAAAACTATGTTAAGTCCAAACATGGCGAAATCAATTGAGTATGTTAAATTAAATATACATACATACAATTAATGATCTTTCATTGCTATCTTTTTTGTTTTTTTTTTGTCTTGTTTCGTTAAAAAGTTAGACACGTTTAAACTATATTAAATCAAACCTTAGCCTTAACATAACAAAAATCTTAAACGCGTCTACCGCAAAATGGCAATTTTGGACTTAACATACTTTGCCTCTGAGCTACAGATTTATGACCTTATTATATTTATACATCGTTTCATATCTCATTATATTATCGTAGGAAATATCTATGTAATATGTAGCTCCTTACAAAACTATAATTCAATAACAAAGTATTGAAATGAAAGAAATACTTTTATTTAAATAGATCGTATAAGTTATAAAAATGCATTTAATGCACTGTTGAATTAATGTCCTTGAATGTTTTATAGTGCAGCTTAAATATTTACAACCTTTCTTCCGTTACCTGAATATATTTCAAACCTTTTTTACATGAAGTTAATCTCTCTCAAACCCGTATCGCTAAGCGATAATGCACGAACGATTTACAACCAATCCGAACCTACTTTTTTTGCATTATAGGGTGGATGTTTGATACTGCGTCTATTCGCATTTAACTACAGACTTCGGACGGCGTCGTTTTCGCCTGACGAAAATTAATCAGTTTAACTGTGTAATAGTAATTGTGTGAATTGTGCGATTGTGAGAGTTGGATATTCTCTACACCTGGATTATTCTTTCGCCGAAATCAAATCGCCCCTGGGATTCTTCACTTGAAATTTCGCACTGGATAAATAAGGTATGTTAATGTATATTATTATTACTTATTTGCGTAACAGTATCTGGAGTGCACATTTATTTAATAATAAATATGCGTTCTAGCACTATTGCATGGTATTTTTGAAATGTTTATATTTCGTATGAATATTATATCCCTTCTTAATGTATTTTCAAATCCTTTGTTTTACATATAATCTTATTTCGTACACATCTGGCATGCAAGTTTTTTTCTCAATTCCGCGCGCCAGAGTCGATGACGATGCGCGAACGATTCCGGACCTGCCCGAACCAATTTTCGCGCGCATAAGTCGATTTCAATATAGCGTCTCTTTTACGTTTACATATTTCGAATGGCATCGCTTTTCGCTTTACGCAAATTAAGTATCTTGACCTTGTGTGTGATTTTTGTGATTATAAGAATCGGATATTCTTTCTATCTAAATCGTTTTCTTGCCGAAATCAAACCACTCTGGGATTTTATTTTGTAATTACTGCGCTGCGGAAATAGAGGTATGTGATGACGCTATTATTATTTATGGGAAATTATTAATATAAACTTGCATTCTACGCGTTTGGTTGGATCTTACTTTGAAATTTATATTTCTGTTTGAGTATTATATATTTTCTGATATTGCTATAATGTATTTCCAAATCCTTTTTTTGTATTGTATTTTTTGTATGCGTCGTTGGACATGCAAGTTCTTCCACAAATTCCGCGTCGGTCGAGTATGATGCACGAACGCTTCCGGACCTATCCGATTCAATTGTAGCGCGATTAAATTCAATTTGAACACAGCGTCTCTTTTGTGTTTACATTTTTGGGATAATGTAACTCTTTCTATTACAAAAATTAATTGATTTAAATTGTAAATTACTAATTGTGAGTTGTGCAGGTAACCAAGGATATTATTTTTATATACGTCAACTTCTTGTCGATACACACAATCAAAGTCTAGGATTTGGCATTAAAGTTTTTGTTGTGTGTCTTTGGATATCGTTTTTGGCAGATCCACAATGATGCGTGCACACTTCTAAGTCAAACCGAATCACACATTCGGGCAATTTTTACCGTGTATTCGTTCGGCGATTTAGATGTTTAAATTTTTATAATTTAGAGTTGCTGGTAAAGCTATTAATTGACATGTTGCAATTTCTATTAAATGAACAGCTCTAAAAAAATCTTCTGTAATAGAATTATATTATAAGTTCTAAAATATCTTTAACGCCCAATTTAACATTTTTTTTTAATGTTAATTTACTAATTATGCTATTGCTAATTCCAGGACAATCTGAAAAATGTATAGGCCTTCGGATTTCTGGACGAGGATTTCAAGGAAGAGGAATAGAAGACCGAAGAATGGATTGGACCAAGGGAAGATGAGCCAATAAGGTATTTATTAATTTTTTTTAGTTATAATTTGTATTTTCTGGAAAATTGATAAATTTCATTAATTCTTAATAAATTACTCATTATGAAGATTATTATTATCAGTGTTATTGTCGCAGGATAATCTACACCATGGAGCAATTCATCGGACTTTTGAACAACAGGAATTTAAGCTGCGTAAAGGAGAACAGAAGAAGTGGCGCGAACGAGAATCTAAAGGCTGAATCCATAAGGTATTTACTAGAGCTTTAGTTATAACTGCGTATCTTAATTTGTGTTTTCTGTTTATCGTTTAGTGTTTCGCGCGGTTCTCTAAATATCGACGGTTATGAATTCCTTAAAAATTGTAAACAAGAAGGAATTAATCAATTGTAATTATTATTTGTACTTGCCTTGTATATCTACGTATTTAGTTAAATACTGCCGTTTCTTTTTTTATATATATTAGAGCATTTTAAAGGAGGGGGGGGGGAGCGCGATTTAGTAGCTACCGTCATTTTGTTTTGTTTCTTTAGTTAGCAGCTTAGGTTATCTTTTGTTTTTTCGTTCGTACATCGTTTTGTGGGATTGATGAATGTTAATCGCGAACGGTTATAACGCGAATTTTTTTTTGGTTAATTTTTTCACTGGTAGAGACACTAGCTTAGCGCCGTAGATCTAGTCGGTGACGGGTACATCACATGTTCTGACTGGACGCAACGATTGGCCGTAGGGTCTCGGGTAGTCACTTGGTGTGGTTGTGGTGGTAGACCGGCAGCGAGAGTGAGGTGCTTTCCAGAGTACTTGCTTAAGTGGCTTATGTCAGACGTGGGTACTGTGAAAGATTCAAAAGGTTCATATGTCAGACTACGTGAAATTTTTTTCACGTTTTCTGGCATGTGCCTACCTATATCTCCTGCTAATCTCACTGTTACACGTACTCACTTGCGTCACCACCGGGATGGCCGCGCCCTACATGCCGCTTGGTCCTTCGACGGACATCCCTGAGCCAGCGACCACTGATCCGACGGGCTACGGACTTTTAGGCGTTAGATTTTTTATTTTGGTTTTCTCGGGTTTCACTTTTCATATATAAACGGTGGTTCGGATTTAATACTTTATTTTTTTTATTATTATTTTCTATATTATTTATTTTCCATCATTTGGGGTTTTCCGAAATTGATATTCTTAACAAATAGTTAGTTTACAGGTAGATATACAAGGTGCTCAGTAAGATCTATTGTATATCACGACAAAAATTATTAAAATAGCGCTAAATATGATTTAAAAAAATTAATTATTTTTATTTTTATTTGTATTAGAACGACTCAATACATAATAATTCAGGAAAGCAATTGTAATAGCGATCGCTATTTCAAGGATTCAAATCGCGGTGTTGATAAACTATTTTTTTTTTGTAAAGGTTTATTTAAATTTAAAGCGCTTGAATGAAACCTCAACTAGCTGGGTATTCGCGACTTTTTGATATTATGATTTAAATAGGTATGTTTATTTATTTCATTGTTTTGTATTTCCTACGGTTCTTTCAAAATGTCAACAGTTATGAATTCCTTAAAAATTAAAACTAAGAAAGAATGCATTAATTGTAAAGATTATTTGTACGTGCATTGTATATCTATTTACTTATTTCGTTAAATGCCGCTGTTCCCTTTATTTACATAGATCATTTAAAGGGCGAGGGCGGAGAGCACGTTTTTATAGCTGCCGTCATTTTTTATTTTTCTTAGTTAGCAACTTAGGTTATTTTTTGTTTTTTCGTTCGTACATCGTTTTGTGGGATTGATGAATGTTAATGAATGTTTTATTAACACTTTAACGTGCTTTAGTACAAATTTAGACTTTTTTTCGTTTTTCTGAATCATGAAGAAAAACAGTAAACAATAAATAATTTTTGAAGAGATTTTGCTCGTTAAGGGGTAACTCTGACAATGTTAGAGCAATTAGCTTAGCGGCCGTAGATTATGTCGGTGACGGGTAGGGCACATGGTTGCTGACTGGGCGCATGCGTCATTGGCTCGTAGGGACCAGGGTAGTTACTTGGTGCGGTGTGGTCTCACTATGCTAAGCCTGCTCTCTCGTTTCTCACTGCTGCGATATCCGCGCCCACGCATACCGTTTGGGGTCCCTTTCGGGAGCATCCCTGACTACTATCGATCCGACGGGTGCATACTCGCGATCTACGGACTTTTATTTAGATTTTTTGTTTTAATTTTCTCGGGTTTCACTTTAATATAGGAACAGTGGTTCGGATGGTAATATCTATATTTTTTTTTATTTTTTATTTTATTTATTTTCGATCATTTGGGACTTTTTTTCCGAAATTGATATTGTTGACAAATAATTAATTGACATATGGATATACAAATGTACTCGATATGATTTATTATACAACAAAAATTATTAAAATAACGCTGAATATTAATAAAACAATACATTATTTTTATTTGTATTAAACGACTCAATACTAATAATCCTTGAAAAGGAATTTGTAATAGCGATCGCTTATTCAAAGGTTCAAATGGCTCGTTTTGATAAATTGTAATTTATTTGTAAGTGTATATATACGTATATAATACTCTATCTGGTTAAATATTTTATTTATTATTTAATTTATTTTAGAGCGAGGGGGGTGGGGGTTCGCGGTTTTTTTATATTCATTGTTAATTTATTTATTATTACGATCATCATTACACAGCCTGTGATAGCCGAGCTCCTTAAGTCCTCACTTAGGGGTCCCGACTATTGTCAGTTACCGCAGGTTCAAATCTCGTTCGGTCAATTGTGATGACTGGATTCTTCCGGGCTCATGATGATGATTAGGGGGGAGATTTGGGTCAGCGGGGGGGCGCGTCTGACAAGCATTGAGTTGCTTAGACAAACCTCTTTTTTATATATTCTACCAGCGACTGCACGACGACTGGCGGTTAGACGATCTCAGTCGTATCTAGTCAATCGGGGTCTGGACTGTAGTGTTTCTCGGTGGCGACTAGGTGGATGTGTGGAAGGCCCTTTACGAAGGGGAGGTGCGTGGGCAGGGCATTGGTAATCCCACTCTGCAACGGTGTTGGGCCGCGGCGAACTGCCCGTATCGCTCTTCAATCCACGTTAGCCTAGTTTCCCCGAGTCGATAACACTCTTTCTTCGCCCGTGGACTTGGCCAGAGGTTAATAACCGCCCATCACCATGGATTCTTCTTCTGACTACTACCAACCAATTTTTTTTTTATTTTTAATTTATAAATATTTCAAACAAGTTGAAAGGGGTTTTGATTATTTTCAATTGTCTATTTTTAGTATTCATCTTTGAATAATATTCAGGGGATTTTCGAATAATATTATAAGAAATAAATATACGTAAATACACACAGATGCTGAAATTATATTTATACGTAAGTTGTTATTTGTACTAAAAATGATTCAATATATGTATGTGTGTAAATTATTTTAAAAATGAATATATACCTAAAAACAACATAGTAGCGTTTATCTGATCTAGAAATAAATACATCGTTTGTAACCAAAACGTTTAATTATTGAATAAACCCATCTACTCCTATATAATATAATTCAAGTATTGCTTACTTGATACTAAATTAACTTCAATGATTAACTTCTGATTTGTCTTACGGCTTGGAATAAAAAAGTAAGTCGCCATTCCTTTGCTAGGTAGGTATACCAAGCAACAAATCCAAAATTCTTAAATTAGTATAATATGTTATAAGTAATATATTTTAAGTGTTCATCTTCCTCAAGAAGTATCTGAAAATGAAGCGACTGCAACGCGAATCAAACAAAAGAAAGAAAAGTGTCGTTCTTATTCACACTATCCAGTTTTCTGTGCCCGAAAGGCACCGAAACGTTTAATAATGCCGAGAGAAAACGAACTTTCAGTTCACGTCTTAACCATTTACATCTAACAGAGTGACGGGAAAATATCCACTAAAAATTAAATAAATTATTTTATGACACCGTCTAGAGTGCTAAGGTCTCATAATTTAAGGGGTTATATAAGAGAAACGAGATTAAAAATAATTCGGTCTAGATATCAGAAAGAGTCGAGCACCAGATATTGACTATAGTTATATTCAAGCACGTGGAAATTTGTGTAATACTTAGATTTAAGAAATCGATGTGCACCCTTATGCGTGAATGCTGCCAATTTTGCTTCTTCTATATAAATGGGTATATACACTGTAAAAAATTACAGAGTAATTGGCATGGTAAATGAAGGAATATTACATGTAATAACGTTGTGAATTTACCACAATGAATCATGTAAATTTTGTTTTACATGTTTTTTCTAGGGATATTTAACATGGAAAAAGAAATTTCGGTAAAATTATAGCTTTTTCAATGTAAGTTTAAGATGTAACAAAATCAAAAGGAAAAACAGGAAAAAACATGTACAATTTTGTATTGATCTCAAAATTTGCTTAAAGGGCAAAATTGACAATTTTTAGGGTATTTAGTGCACTTTAAAAGTAATTTACTATGAACTATTAATTTTGCTGTAAAAATATGAGGATCTTTTTATTATTTGTTTTTACTTGAATTTTGTGTAAAACTATAGAATTATGGAAATTACAAAATTCATCGCCGCAATGTGATTGGTTATTGGATTCTTTATCTGTGCGCGTAGTAGTATGAGGTGTAAATATATAGTAATTTTAATTTACCAACAAAATACAAAAATAGACATGATTATCACATCCTTATTTGTGGTTGTAATTCCAGTTATGTTAGCAGACGAAGGTATCTACAAACAATTGAAAAAGCATTTACACTTAATAGGTTTTCGAACAGAATAATAAGTAAAGGTAAGGTAAGTCAGGTATAGAGTAAAAATGCATAGTGTGAAGAAAATGTAACACGGTTCCATAATAAAAAATTTGATAAATTTTACACATAGAGTAGTAATATATGCTCAGTTGAGCCTTCATAGTACACTTATAATTATAACGTTACTAGAAAAAAGAAATTTTAAACAGGCCAATACACACAATTACCCACAAAAAGGGGCAATGTTACCGTCGCCATTTAAAAAAATGATTTTCTGCATTTGAAAAATATGCACTTGTTCCTACATTTGGAACACCTGTATGTTAGAATGTAAGTGTGCTTACCGTTTCTAAGAGTTATATTAATCATAAATCGCAAATTTGGGTGTCTCTACTTGCAGTATTAACGAGAATATGATTTTCTCATGATGTAATGATTATGATAAAAAAAGGAAAACCTAAATAACTAAAAACGGCAACAGGTACTATAAGAATAGTGAAAACTGACGTTTTATAGTGGTAAATCAAAAAAAAAAAAAAATTATATCATTCTATCTTAAAATAGAAAGCTGACATCCATTTGGTCACCGGAATGAATTTGGTTAGTATTGCATTTATACTTCAATGAACAATACCGTGCAAAATCTCAAATATAAGTAAATAATAGAACTATAACTTTTAATGAACTAGTTACGTGGAATTACCGTATATGGAATAGCTACATACTCATGGTGATATCTTCCCTTTGGTTATTAATAAACTATGTGTAGTGTGTATAGTTGTATAGTCTTGTTAAAATGTATCTATCAATACCTGGGTACGCTATAAGTTAAGATGATTTAATTTCTCTATATGTCTGCTTTTTGGGTGTGTTAATTTTAAAAATCACCAAGAAAAAAAAACGTAAGTCTAATGGACGGGGTAAAAATTACACATATTATTAATCGTCTTGCCACATGTAATAAATTATTTCAGAGCTCATATTCAACAAAGAACAGTTAATAATTAAAAGAAGGCTACAACATAGAGAAGTGAAAAACCATTTAAAATTAAAGTTACTAGTAAATAGTTCCATCTATAATGATCCAAAATAGATCGAATTTCTGATTGCGTTAATTACTATGAAAAGCATTAAATCCCTATTGCATATATTCGAATGGATCATCATTTGCTAACCCTAGATAAGGAGGTTGTTGTCAAACGTTTTCTATCCAGTTTGACATTTTCTTTAGTTGATAATTTGTGCACGTGGTCTGACAGCAAAACCCTTTCAACTGAAACATAGATGTCATAAAATCCTTCTTTTATTAACTATACTCGTAAACAACCATCTCGCAATTAAGTTTCGTCCGATACGAATTATTTCATCTGATGCTGCTACCCGTGCTCCACAATTAGCAGTAAAATTGCATTATCGAACAACGTCGTATTATTTGACCAACTTTTAACTGCCCTTAACACATTCTAAGCTCCAATTGGCGAGCAAAGTAAATCAAACATGTCGACTGGCTAACGAATGTACTCTACGGATGTGCAAAGTGTTGTTTAGGCGCGTGCATGCTGCAACGCGATCACTGCATAAAGATGATCGTGTAAAATTAGCACCGTTTTCGAATGTGCGAATTGGTGCGGCAAAAAAAATGCGTCTGAAAAATATAATATGCCAATTTGTAGAGGAATGGTTTATAAAGGATGTTGCAAACGATCTCTGCATAGGTGTGTCATTCTTTTCTATCTCTAAACTACCTANAATACCAAGAAGGTCTAATAATTGTTACACACCACCACATTTACCTAATCCACATTTTCTCCAACTAACAGAATGTATTATTTACAAACCAATATTCGTGCAATATGGCTGTTGCTATAAATGACATCCTGATTTAAAGGACACAATATCTCATTCCTACTGAAGGAATGGGAAAACGTCGCGTCGTTCCAAATTCCGACGTCCTTTCTACTACATTTCTAGTTCGTATTTGAGCTTCATTTTACAAAGTCTCCGCAGCAGTAACTGGATTATTTAGAGGTGTTATGAGATATTCTCTAACAAGATAACCGCTATCACCCAAAAGTAGTCCATTTCCCATTTCTCCAGCTTCAAAACGCATCCTAACAAGTGAATTAAAAAAAAAATATTTGTATTGTAAGAAACGATATCAATAATTTTATTAGAAGCATCACAGGTCACTTGCACATTAATAGAAAATTAATAGAAAAATATCCTTTTCTATTTCTGTACATTTCTGCATTTGCACCACCTGTAAAACAAGTTATAACTATGTATACATAACTTTATAATTTATTTATGCTATACCCGGCAATTGGATTCGCACATGTGTGCCGTCAAGGGCTCCCAGAACTTTTGGAAAACGTGACATTTCATACAACTTATTTATTATTTCATTTCTATCATGTGGCGTTTCAGGTAAATGAATAAACGTTGTTCTTAAATGCGCTAATGCAACGGTAACTTTTCTTATAATTTTTGCGGCAGTACTCTTGTGCATCCTTCCGAAATCTGCTACTGTGATGATAAGTAAGTCAGTCGTTCCCGATTAAAATATGATTAACAATTTCCATTTCTTCCTTGATAAATAGATCCTCATATTCTTCAAATATCTCCATCTTTTACTCAAAAAAGCCATCATATATTGTTTTCTAACCTTCAACAACGACTTAACAAATGTCAAACTGTCAAGTAACATCTTAATCGGTGTTTGAGCTGTCAAGTAAAATATCCGACCAGTAAGGAAATTTTACTCGACGAGTAGTGCTACTCAAAGGTGAATAAACCTGCCCTAAATATAATAATTGAAAAATAAAACGCAGGTAAATTAATAAGACGAAAAATATTGACAGCGAAATCTCATCTATAGAAAGTCATCCATCAATATTTCCAACTTCCGTAAATGTTTTGTTATACCGGAAATAGGTGGCAACTTTCTTATTTTAAATAGAATGGTGTTATTGTTTCTACTTTATGAAATTTTACGCATTATATAGGAGCAATTTGATGCTGACACAGAGAAAAACAAAATAGTGACAGTAAGAAATCACAATTAGATGACCGAACAATTGCTGAATTATCTACACTGACAAACCGATATATTTAAACCGACCAAATATATTTTGTTAAGCATATTTTCTTTGAAACAAACATGTCCTTTGTTGTTTCAAATATATATAAAAAATGTACACTATTGACTGAAACAAAATATTTGGTTAGAATAGATTTAATATATTCAAACAAATTATTTAGTTCAGTATGGTCTTAACACAATAATATTCAACTTGGTAAAAATGTTAGATTGCTTCAATTACTTTCATATTGTTGAGATAACATCGGTATTTTGTTAACTCAAACAAATTTGTTACTTCGGGGAAAACATTATATTTAGGCGAAATATGCAGTTGGTTGGAGGTCAAAACTTATTACTAGCCAATGAAATGGCGAGTAGCCACCTGTATCTTAGATCACCCCAACTTATGATTCTAACATGCAGAAAGAAAGTAATTGATATAAAAATCATATTATTTTGTTACTTCTAGTTTATTAAGTTAACAAGCCCATTAATTTCACTTAAACAATAGAATAGAATAGCATAGAATAGTTTTATTATTGCAGTGTTTCAATACAAAAGGAAAATGCAAACGTCAGGTCGAGAAAAAAAATATTATAAATGTATATTTGAGGTTAGAAATCTCTTATATTGTATGGCTCTATTTCTAGTAAAAATTTGTATACATAATTTTTAAATTAACAATTTTTTTACAGTTTTAATATGCGATGGCAATTTGTTATAGAACCTCAGGCAATTATATTCTAAATTGTTCTCACTTAGTGTGAGTCGATGCTTGGGGTAGCGATAATCATTTTTAAACCTTGTAGAATACTCATGTTGTAATTCATTATCCTCGAATAAGTATTTGTTTTTAAATAAGAAGATTAGCAATTCAAAAATGTAAATACCATATACAGTGAAAATGTTAGTTTGTTTTGAAGAATCCTCTGCCAAGACTGAGAGTGCTCGAGTTTTTAATCACACGTAAAACTTTTTTCTGTATCAAAGAAGCTCTGTTTAAGTCACTACACCACCCCAAACAACGATTCCATATTTTATGTTTGAGTGGCAGCATCCATAATACATAATACGAAGCACATGCCAACTTACTATATCTCTAAGCCGACGAATCGCAAAGCAATAGCTACATAATTTTTTACAAAGTACATTGACGTGATCTTTCCATTTTAAGACCCAGCAGCTTAACACAAGTGCGGACGGAATATTTGCAGTTATTAATATTCACAGCTTCTGGAAGAGTTTGAAATTTGTTACATTTGAAGAAGATGACATTTGATTTATCGTGGTTAATTTTAAGCTGGTTGATAGTTAACCACTCCTCAATTGTATTTAGATAAGTGCTGCCTAGATCGATAACTTCATCTAGTGCACTACCAGTGATTAAAAAAGTAGTATCGTCCGCATAATTTACAGTTGAAAAGTTACTTACAAGAGAGGTGGGCTTGAGGTTATAAATATCATTAAAGTAAACGATAAATAGTAATGGACCTAGTATGCTACCTTGTGGCACACCTTTTGTTATATGGTCATAACTCTGTGAATATTATTAAGAAATAAGGATTACGCTAACCACAATTGTAGTTAACTTGATGTAATTATTATGTTCAAATTACTTTTTTTTCCAAACTTAGCCCACACTTTTGTAAACAGGTTTTGTGATCTAAGCGCTATTATTATGGCGAAGTTTTTTACCCATATAATTACGTTCAATAGGTAATGTGATACAGCCATTGTTGTAAATATGGCGCCCCTCCTACATCACTCAAACACGGTTATAAAAAGTTGATTTGGTACATTTACCCGGAAAATATCGTATACCGGCGAAGGAGAATTCGCAAACGTCGCATACAGAACAAAATAAATTAATGAGATTAAAACATCTCAAATTAAAGGATCCTTTATTCCTTGATCAAGCAGTTCAGCTTTACTGTACATAAAATTCTACTGAAAATTCACTATTGCATTTGCGGCAAGCAATATGCAATTTATACTCCTTTTATAGGTAGGTTATCTCAGTATTGTAGTAACACTTTATTGAATAGTGAAATTTTATGGTAAGATTTGATATTAAATTTGATTAAGGAATAAAGAGCTGCCGTAACAGATATAAGGTAAGTAATTCTGACAAAATTATTATTTGAAATAAAAAAGGAACGCAGTAACCTCAAGTAATATTTAGTAAAGTGAAGCACAATATACAATATTTTAGTTAAAACAAAAATATTGTTACTATAAAAAAATATATATTTCAATTAAGCAAATAAATCTAATTATTTCAACTAAATGTATCTAGCTGTTATTAAAGTAAATGAGGAGTAAGTATATAGACAGGTATAATGGTAACTATTTCGGCATTTTCTTGCCCAAATTTCTATACGACTTTAGGCTTTCCATATTACTATAGCTCCTTCATAATAAGTAGCTCAGGTATAATGAAGAAAATCCAGATCTACGGACTATTTGTTAAATTGTTATAAGATTTTCGTAAAATAAATAGAAAATTGACACGTAAGGCGTATTTGGTCTAATTACATTTTGTTTTTGTCCAATATCTAAATATAAAATATATTTGATTTTAAATATATTTGTATTTAATTTCCCCAAACATTTTTCTCAGTGTGGATGCTGCATAATAACATCAAATACATATTTCTAGGTAAATTCACGTATTATTCGTGTGGGATGGCGCAATACGAGAACTTTGAACCTTCATTATTTGCATCGTTCGCACGTATATACTATATACATACGTAAGAATCAATGTAGCATTAAGAGCGTCGATTATCATTGGCAAATTATTATGGAAAAAAGGTAACACACGCAATAGTATTCGTAAACACGTTCGCACCCAATGAAATTGAAATAATTCAAACAATTCCATTATCGACAAACACAACCTATATAAATGTTTTGGTTCCAATTATGTCCATATGTACGATCAATTAGACCTTGGCCGTCATTACTACATTACTACATCTATGAGATTTTTAAACATTTTACGGGCCACCGCGATTGGGTAAACTATTTGATGTTCCCATACATTCAATGTCGATAAAAAAATCATTTAATCTAATATAATTTTTATACTTTAGTATTTAGATAACATATTATCCTATATAATTACAAATAATAATGCTATCGTTTTATTTTTAACAATTATTGTGAGTTATGACACATGTACAAATATTATCTATCGAGTGTGCTACTAAAATCATAGTGCAAAGAACAAAGTTCGCGTTCACATGTTTTTTTTTTGTTTAAAATGTTTCTTTGTTTACATTTATTGTACTGCGCATGTTTGCACTGTTATTCGACCTCAGTGATTCATTTTTTATGTAAAGAAAGAAATAAGGTGTGGTAAAAAATATATTTTAATTGATTATTTGTTGTTAAAATTGATTATAAGCCGTTTTGTTGTAATTTAGCGTATAAATTGAAGGAAAAAATAAGTATTATCTAAGTATGGATTGGACTTCCTGTAAAATCAAGAAGGATGCTGTTCTATATCTGCATACAGCATGTTTTTTTTTATTTAA
The DNA here is from genome assembly GCA_004143645.1 of Protaetia brevitarsis. Lineage (NCBI taxonomy): Eukaryota > Metazoa > Arthropoda > Insecta > Coleoptera > Scarabaeidae > Protaetia > Protaetia brevitarsis. The sequence goes on along the minus strand of RXPK01000314.1, from coordinate 1,081,385 downwards.
AACTTTTCATTAATACCAAGATTGTACTAATATATGTATTTCAATAAGTTCGCAACATTACAATACTCAATTGTTAATAAAATCCCCAAATATTTTTAATACGGTAGATTCTGGTGACTTAGGACGCCTTTCAAATTTAATTAATTGTTTCCAGTATGATTAAAGAACTTTATAAATTCATTGTCAATTTTAAATATATTATATCTTGCCAAATATTTTATATTATCAAAAATCAAAATTTTGTACAAAGGTATGAGTTAATTTCATGAAGAAAAAGATAAAATTATGCTGTCCCAAGTCAACTGTCTGCTTTGGTATTAATTAGTGATACCAACTATGTATTTACCATTTATTTCTCAAACACTGCGAAAAGTGCTTAAGTTAACTCAACATAAAATACCGTTATTGTGTTTGATTAATTAATACATATATATTGTGTTAACACTTTTTTATTGGATTGACAATATTCACCGTTGATTTATGTGCGAACACGTTATTTATCTTCTCTTAATCATATACTTAAGTCAAACAATACCCAGCTGTTCCGTATTTTGTAACATAATTTAGCGTTCAAAGGATATTCCATGGTAAATTCAGAGTACAAAGAGTAAGGACAACGGATGAGTCATCGCGCGGTCTAAATTTTTAAGCCTAACTTCACTTCAAACAACGGCTTACCAATATGGCAGTTTATTATTGTTTACATTGGTATGTACATAAATTAGTTTACTCATACGTTTAATCTACATGGTTTACTTGTTTTATTTATTTATTTTACGTATTTTATTAGTTTTATATTACCAATGCAGTTTTAAAAACAATTAATGAATATTAATAAGGTGCATTGTGTAAAAGGTAAGGTTTAAGTGAAATAACCGTGGAAGAAGACTCCAATGGACACCATGCTATTGTGCCATTCCCTCTTGCAAGATAAATTCTGATCCTAACGATAGTTGTAGTTTCTTTGGATTTTCGAATGAATCTATTATATACGACAGGACAAGAATTAAAAAAGTACATGGATACGAAGAACTATTGTTGTTGTGCAGATGTTCCTAGATCATATTAAATCCATTTATTTCTTAGATACTCATTTTAAACTGTATCGCTATTTATCACAATAACTAAGTAAATGCATTTCATGTTTACTTTTTAAAATAATGTGATTTTGGTCTGAACTGCATTATAGTGGTATAAATGTTAATCCTCACATTTCACATTTATTTACATTATAGACAACTGGATATTATTTAAACTCTTATGCACTTGTGCATCCCTGGACATCATAGTTGATAAACCACTGCAGGGTCGGATGTTTAGAAATGAATTAGTCGAATAAAAAGGAACAGTCTTTGTATTACACAGAATGATATAGTCATAACTCTATAACGTCTCTCTTCGTGTCAGAAGTATGAAAGTTTACAATAAAATCCTTCCACCGAAATCGTTGCAATTTATTTGAGAAGAAACCACAACATATTTTACACTCTAAAATATATAAACAGAGATTTAGTTTCACAAGGACGAGAGAATGTGAACTCAATTGCTGTAAAACACTTGCAAATATATGTATCACTTAATCAAACATTATTTTACTAGAATCGTGTTCTTTTATTGCTATAAACTGAAGAAATATTTGCAATAAAATTAGAATAAAAAACGCATATAAATTTGTGAATTTTTCTAATTTATTTTCCTAGTTCCTTTAAAATATAAATTACTCCACACGTTTGAAAATTCCCGGCAACAGCTTTAGAAGATGAAGTTCATTGAAAACGGACCACAAAAGAACAAAGGAGCTTGTTCTTACTGCTATACACTATGGTAAGGTTATTTTGTGAATTGAATAAACCTAATCGTTGTGTTGTTTTTATAGAACTCAAAATATGTGCTGAATCAAGGCATTTTTCGTTCACTAAACACATTTAATTTATTGAATATGATATAACATTTGTTTTAAAGACTTAAATAACTTTTTATAAACAAAGAAATATAAATTCCACGTTTCTACTAGTGGTATTCGGTCAACTGATACTGAAACACATGTTATGTATAATCTATCCACAGATATAACAATCTGACTAATGATCATTAGAGGAAATTATCTACTATCTGCTGCGGTAGTTACGGAGAAATTATGCAAATGAGGTAATGGGCCGTGTTAGAAGGAATTGGACTTTTCTTAAGTAGAGAATAATTATTGATCGTTTAATATAATTGGCGATTGACAATTTCAATCTCTCGTTATTCTAAATTAATCAAATAAATCTTAACTAATTATATATACTTGTGATTTCATTAAAAGATGTTATAAAATGGTTTTTTTTAAATATTAATACCTCTTTCGCTCAATTAATTAATTTATACAAATCAACGCATATAAAAAAGTGATAAATAAGAAAATATAGTTGAAAGATAGTTGTCGCAAATTTTTCGTTTAAAGAGGTCTGCTAAATCTTTATTTATATATTAAATCATTTGCTGCACTTATTTTTATTACAATTTTTTTTTATTAGATCAATTCGAAACTAAGCTTTCTCCAGTGACCAACTATATTTATTTCATATTTTATAAATATTTAAAAAATATTAAATCTTTCTTGAATATTAGTTATATTAATATAATATGCATAAAATATATTAGGAAAACATTTAAAAAATATATATGTTATGTAGCATTAATAATATTTTATTGCAAATGTTTTCTCAATATTATTTTTCATAACTCTGCAAGAATATTTTGCTTTGTATTTCTGTAAATATTTATTTCATATAAAAAAAAGATTGAATTTTGCTTTTGTACAATTGGTGCGTAGGACGAATAATATAAAATGGGTAAAATATGCATACATATTAAGTAGGTATGTACCTATTTAAAATGATAGTTTAAAGATTAAATTAGATAATATATATTTAATATAATTTAATTAGTATCTAAGCTGAGCTCTGTAACTTTTCTATTAATATATCTGCGTTTTGTATTATATTATTTGTAATATTTGTAAGTTGCGAACGTCAACACAACACCTCTATTCATTACGGTGCCGGTGTTATATGATTTAGTATTGTTTATGCGTCTATGGATTAGGTACATAGAATGCATACGCGCACGTGCGTATCATCAACATTTTCATTCGTTTGTCCGTTACATGTTATAGTTTATAATAGTATACGATTAGGGCAGATTAAGGTTAACTGTGTAATTAATTATTGCGGGGTGTGTTTTATTGTTTGTGGTGACTACGAGGTAAGCAAAACTTTGAACATGTCATGGCATTTATACGATAATTGGAATGCTCAATATCGCCATGTACAGAAATCGTTTAATAATATAATTGTAGGAATTTTATGCATCATATATGTACTGTATCTACCAGATAAATTGCTAGTTGATTGGGTAAGAGATTCATCTCGGTAGATAAGCGCCATAACCTCAAATAGAGGTTAGAATACGTTGTGTTGTATTATTGTTTGTACGTAGAATGTTTTCAAATATTATGAAATAAAGTAAAAATAAGTATTGTAAGTATTAGAATGTAGCTACCACTCCAATTATTGTAAATGCTCCAAATGTATTAGTAGGTGTTGATAATGTTGTACGATCTTTTATTCATGGTATGATCTAATACAATTGGCATTGTTTTAGAGGCTACAAAGAAACGCCATGAGAGAGTACCGAAGATATGAAAAAAGCCATAGGGTTGTACCTGGCACCAGCCAAGGCTAGACTTAAAAATGAGTATTTTTCATTTTTATTGGCTTATTCAAATAAAATGATAATAAATACGTTTGTTTTTTTATTTAGAACACTTCAATTAAAAAATAGTGATTAATTTGATAAACCTTCAGTATGCCTTAAAAGATGCCAGAATTATTGATTATTAACTTGTATGGTGAGTGTGAAAAACAAGTTCTTGCCTTTTAGACAACTCTATGTATGTTTCAACTTTTCGTTATCGAGGTTATACATTCTAAATAACCAAGAACAATTTTAGTTCATTTTGACAAATTAAATAGATTGCATAAAAAAATCTCAATTTTCATGTAAATAATATTTTACAAATATTTTAGAAAAAAATATGAAAAATATATTCAAAAACCTCTCACGAAAAATATTTATAAAATATATTTTTAAAAATATCTATGTAATATTTCTGGTTGTTAGGGCATTTCTACTTATCATCGACAAACACTGAAACGAATTCTGAGTACTTATAAAGAAGTAAATGAGAGTTTAATTTTAATAAAATAGCCGTCAAAGCATAAAAAAATACAGCATCTTTGCAGCTGCAATGAGTTTTGATGTGGAATAATCTCCTCAAGGTTGAAAGATCTCTTAACAACAGTGCGGTGAGTTCTTACAGATGAAATTTAAAAAAAAAAAATAATTCATAGATAGATGATTAGCAATAAATCATTGTTAGCAAATTTCTAGAATAATAAATCACCAACATTTCTATTGCAATTATGTATGCATGTATAGACTAATACATACATATATCAGTGATATAAAGGAAATAAGTAATATTATTATTAACATCATTTTCGACTAAACCGGTCTAAGTCTGATTTGGATACAAATATACATATCCAATCCCCAATTTACATTTAATTAAACGTAAAAAAAATCTTATAAAAAGCAAAGTAGTCACATTAAGGATATGCGAATGGATCGCCACATTTCTGAACGATGAATGAATATAGCGTTCACTTTGATGACAATTGTTTTGTCCTATAATTCCCGAAGAAACTCGATCTAGATGATCCCATTGTTCTCGGCGCTCGGAAAGATCTTCCCTATTGTCTCCCAAGTCTCCGATAAGAGGCCGCCGATGCACTCGCGCGCATACAAAAACCGATACACGGTGAATCAGCGTGTATCTCTCGAGAGACGAACTTTAACCGCGACATCGTTATTATAGGCATTTGTGGCATTAATAGTGCGTCTGTGGAAGTCGACGAGTCCGCACCTTCTAATTACTCATCCCGGTGTATATAAAATGTGTAAACGGCGACTTGTCGCAGTCACTCTCACCAAGTAATCGTCCATCACGGATCGGATCCGCTCCAATTCTTCGTCGGTTTTGTATATGTGCGTCGCGAATTAGCAAGCGCCGCTCGTTCTATACGATAAGTATCGTAGTGCGCTAGTTATGGAAGCGGTTTTGCATGAAGCGGCTCGCGAGGTTGGCAGCACGACGCGCCACTCCGAATACGTTAGCGTTACAGACGCTAAAGGGCACCAGGACAAGGATAGTAGTTCCGTGAAGATGAGTGATTTATATGCGAAGAATGGGGGCGCGGATGAGAACGGCTTCAGCATGCGACCGAAGGCCGATCCAGTTGATATTGTATTCGAGAATATTACGTACACGGCGTCCATGGGCTTCAGGAAAGGTAATTTTAACGCCCGACTAACCGCTGGGACGATGTTGGCGCGCACCTGTTGCTGAGCGACATAAAAATACATTCGCACGTGTTGGGAAAAGATACGTCATATACCATGCTTTCAAATACTTTCCTGATTAGAATAGGTCATGCAATTTTTTTAAGCGTTGATCACAGTACATGCACGCATTAATCATGTTGACAGCTTGTATATCACCAAAATATCTGCAAGAAATACAGGGTGTATCAGATATAGAGGTAAATATAATAATATGTAGCAGCTGTAATCATATACGATCAAAAAGTCTTAATGCACAGGGGGTCTATCTGTAAGCATTAACGAGAAAAAAAATATTTTGTAAATGCCGTGGGCTAGAGCCGCACCTGTGCCCAACCTAAATGCTGTCCCGAGTATACCCCCACATATCACTATCATTCAGCCATTACCGCTGTTAGTTTTGTGTGGATCGCCGCTTGGAGTGCAAGCCACTTCGAACATTTTATTTAAATTCTTCCCGTCTCGAAAAAACGATCCTTTTCAGAACCATCATGATTTCATATAAAGAAAATCGAAGCTTGATGCATCGACAAATGTATAGATTCATTTTTGTGCGACATCATAGTAAAAAGGCGTGCTTGCAAATTTTCTGTATCTACATTTACTTCTGTGTAATTCGATTCAATTCATTTCGCGTTATATGATTAAATAAATCCAAAAGAAATAACTCAGATTCATGTGGTACCGTTTATTAACAACTAACTCTCGATTCGATAAAGCAAAAGAAAAATATTTACGTTTTTTGTAACTACTGAAGTTGCATATCCGGTGAATCTCGAACGTCTTATCAGGATATTAAAAATAATACTTTGTAGACTTACGTAGAGTGCTCTTAACAAATAAGGAATGTTTATTTTATAAAAAGAAAAAATTTAAAATGCCTCAGTTTTGCTATTTTTACACACTGGTCGATTGGCCTGTATTTATTCAGAATGACGTTAAATGAACTTACGGCATACCATTAAGAATAATACTAAATGAGTGCAATGTATTTATACATAATACCACGTTTAGCGGGGGCTCAACATGACGTTTCCTTGCATCAGGCCCGGACTAAAGAATTTTTGGCTCTAAATTTTACTTTTTTTTATTTTTTAATGATGAAATCCGGTTTCGGCGGGTTTGTGCTTTATACGTCCTGTAGTTAACACCCAAGTAAAATTTACTTTTTTATTTGATACACCCTGTATTAATTATGAATTAAAAAAATAACAGTACTAAATTATGACGCTCTCTAAACCATTTACGAGGAGTTGTGGGTCGTCGGCATAAGAATGAAAATAATCTAAAAATGTCAAGTCCGGAAATTTTGCAAGAAAGTTAATAATTCTTGTGTCCAAAAATTTGTTCCAAGAACGGTATTGTTTGTCGAGATTTATACCTAACTCCTTCTGTAAGTTCGCCATCATGAAGTTCATTAAAAAAACGGTTCTAACCCTATTTGATGCATACATTCTTAAAGTGTTATGTTTTGTCTTCAAATATAAGTCGGAATTTTATACTGACACTGCGCATGATTATAATGTGCGACAGACAAATTATCTGCTGCCTCCGATGCATCGGACAATCCTTTTCCAAAAAAAATTAACTTTCTTGGGGTGTAAACTATTTAATAACTTACCAAATGATATCAAGATATGTAATAATTTTAAAAGTTTCAAACTAAAAGTTAGAAGACATTTACTTGCACTCTCTTGTTATTCGTTAAACGATTACTTATCATTTCAATAGTTCTGAGCTGTATATATATATTTTTTGATGTATTCTTTGTATTTTCCTGATCTTTGTAAATTGACGTTATTTTGTATGGGTTTTTGCCATAGTTTGAAATAAAGATTATTATTATGATTATTATTATAATACTTACCGAATTAAATGACACCATCAAATATCTAGACCTTCCAATATTAATATTGGGGTGCTCCAAAGTTCAATCCTTGGACCAATCTTTTTTTAATTTACATAAATGACTGTGCTATCTTTATCCTCTAAATTTAAATCAAAAATAATAACTTATGCAGATGATATAAGCATTATCACTAAAGAGGAATCTTTAAATAAAGCTGCATCAAATGCTCACCACATTATTACACCTGTATGATGACTGACTAAAGATCAATAAACTTGTATTAAATAGAGATAACCCTACATTTCTTTGTTTTGCACCATCTCGTTGGCATTCCTCAAATATAAAATTATTGAAGGCATCAGCAGAAGATATAATTTATAATAATAATGATAAATTGCAAGGTTGTGTATTAATTCTGTAAACTTCACTGAGTTCAGTGTTTCTGCTGATGATGATAGCTTTGCTATCGAAACGTACGTCCAGTTTAGTGCAGTTTGTGGTTAGGGGTTTAGCATTACCAGTACCACAGTTTGGAGTATTTTTGTTATGTGTATTAATTACTACAATCCACTTACCTCAAAATCAAAATTCAACAACACGGTAACGATCATCATTGGAGATCTCTCTAATGAATCTCGGAAGAGAAGAAAAATGTCACTCGCAGTACGCAGAATTCGAAAGGGATAGCACCAAGCAAAAAACAGACAACAAGTCGTAAACAAATGCCCAACAATTCAAAAATAAGTAATGATACCAAAGTATCGTTACATATTATCATCCTTGGATGCAATAAAATTATTGTATTAAAGTATTTGTAAAACTTCCTCCTTTGGCCAAAGTTCCGTGAACGCTAGCGTATATATTCTCAAACATATTTTCCATATTAAAAGAAAATGAACAACGGAACGCAGTGACAATAATTCCGTCAAGGGCAAACACAGTAATAATTATTAATGCACACTTGAATACACGGAACAATCTATGTACATACATACAAACATGTACATTATATGCTATATACAATGTATCTTTTCATTGTCACCAGTCTTCGCGTTTAACCTTGAGATTTATAGGACAAACAAGGCAGAAAATAAACACCATGACGTCGGAGGTACGGCCGGTGAAAACGGTTTAATCACCCCTTTCGAAACGTTAAAAATAAATCAAAATAGATAGTATTTAAATAATCTACCGATCCCTCATTTAGATAAAGGAGGAATTCTATTGTTTCGCCAAATCCCATAATCTCAACATTGTGAAAAACTATATGATAGCGAACTTTAAAACCGGCTTTTCAATGACGGTGTATTAACAATTTGAATCACGTAGTGTTGTGATTTGTTGCCATGCCGACAATGCATATGAATTTCATCGATGAAACATACGCCCTCAACTTATATCAAATTATTATCTTCTGGTATTATAGTTCTTAAGCAAGGGATCTATCAGAAAGTACTTTCTGAGAAAATAAACTAATTAAATTTAACGCCAAATTACTCCAAAAAGCTGGGGTTAATTTATTACCAAATTTTCGGTGAATTTTCTTCTCAGGGCACTACAAAGAACAATAAGATGCATAAGCATACAAAAATATAAAAATTAGACTTACATAAAAATGAAGTTACATTAAATTTAGTACATCAAATTGACAAGTATGCACCAGTACTTGTAGAGAGATAATAACAGGAGGACTGTTGTGTTTATAGCGTAAAATTCTTATCGTAACAAAAAGAAGTAACATAATAAAAAGTACATATGGTTGTTTTGAAAATTCAAAGCTGATATAAATGTAAAAAGACAAAAAGACAAAATTTATCTCATATGTACTTTTTATTATGTTACTTCTTTTTGTTACGATAAGAATTTTATGCTATACGTTCAGTCTGTTATTATCTCTCTACAAGTGCTGATGCCTACTTTCATTTCATTTTTATGTAAGTCTAATTTTTATATTTTTGTATGCTTGTGCATCTTATTGTTCTTTGTAGTGCTCTGAAGAAGCTGAGAAAATTCAACGAAAATTTGGTAATAAATTAAGAAATTGAATTACGGGTATTTGATCTTTAACCCCACCTTTTTTGGAGTAATTTGGCGTTAAATTTAATTAGTTTAAAGTTACGTTGTACTCGTTACTTCTTCACTTATTCTGAGAAAATAAGTCAAATTTGTGAAAAAGTTCGATTTTTGAAAAATAAAGAAATCTAAAATGGTGTCGCAATATATATTTTTACAGAGTGTTCGTTAAAGATGTTCTGATTTTGGGGGACCTGATAGAGGATGATTGAAAAAATCTGTATAAGCTTCTAACTTTTGACGCTTCCTTTAAAAGTTGCAGCTGTTTTAGTTTTTATTTTTTTATTGCAGGCAAAAATTAATTAAGCAATCGATTTTATCTAATATCGCGAACTGTCATTTTTGACAGTTACGCAAGTCGTAATCCAGAAACAGTGCTGGAGCTACATTAATAAACTAGCTCTGTAATGTCAAGCAAAAGTTCAAAGTTAGAAAAAGTTACTACATGAGGAATTAATTTTTGGGTTTTTTCGTTTCCATTGCTATTTTGGTGATTTTTTTTCTATGGTACTTAAAAGTGCACACAAATACAAAGAAAAAAAAAACATCTTATAAAATCTATTAAATATGCAAATTATAATTACATCATTTATTTTATTTTTAATTTAACATTAAAGAGCATGTGAATATATTTTTTAACAACGGCAAAATTGAAATTTGCTTCCAAGAAATCGACATGCAACCTTTATTCTACAATTTGCGTATTATTTAAAAATTAACTTAATTATTAATTGATTATTTATAATAGGGTATACTCGGCCATTTTGAACCGTTTGTAATCATTTAATATGTGCGAACACATTTGATAATTGTTAATTTGGATTATGTAAGTAAATAAGTAATAAATTTTCTTATTATAAAAAAAAAGATGTAATAGATTGTATGTATCCGTGTATACAAATCAATATCATTTATAGAATGAAGGTCGTTCGAGAGATAAAACTCTGCCAATTGTCAGTGCATTCGGTTCATCGTTCACTTCATCTTTTATCCATTATCTACATACCGAGATTGTGATGCACTAAAGCGTCACGTGCTTGAAAGTTGCCTTAGATGGTATCAGAAAAGAAAGGTTGTCAGGAATGGCGAGAGTGAATATTAACACTCTTGTAAGCACGTCTCGTTAAAAAACCGACATGGGATTAAGCAAATAATAAAACAAAGCCGAATATACTGCTGATGGAATTAAATTAAAATTTTTATGATATTAAATCAAATACACTGGTGGAAAAAGAGACGTGCTAAATCAACGCAAAATTTATTTGTATATTAGCTGTGTCTTTACACATTGCAAAAAAAAAATTCAACATATTTTGGAAACTGCACTGAATATCAAATCATATCTTATGTAATTCCTTTGTTATTGCCTATTATTATCAAATTTGCCAAATATATTGCAATGTAAAATCAAAAATAGTAAAGTCTATTTTCTTTAACATTCTAATTTCAACCTACTTGCTAATACACTTCTGGACAAAATTAAGGAACCAGCAAATAAATTTGAAATAACGTTTCCATTTTATCAGTTATTATTTTTGATAGGCTTTTCACATGTCATAAATTCACATTTACTAAATACAATTCAAATAGTGTGCAATGAAACAATTAAGAATAGCAAGACATTCTTTGGTAGGAAACGAAATTTCAACAAAAAAACCTAATTGTTGACAACTTTTTCAGACATTCAATTAAGAAAACATGCTTTTTTTCGATAATTGGTGAAATTGTTTGCATTACTTACTTACTTATCTTGCAACCTCTTCAACCATCGGTGTGGAACTGATTGTTTGCATTAAGTTTATTAAATATACCGATACGCCATTGCAGACCAGGAGGAATACTTCTTCAGGTCTGCAAATGATTATTCTTCTTCGTGAAGGATATTCACAAAGAAAAGTTGCTGGAATTATAAATACCAACAAATCTGTGGTACTGAGGACCGCAGCACGTTTCAGAAATACTGGTAGTTTCAAAGGAAGACGCGGGTAAGTTGCTAAACTACCATATGCACCACATAGATGCAACAATGAATGCACAAAAATTTGACAAATATGATTGGGGGTCTGTAATGATTTGGGCCGGCATACAATCATTGTATGCTATGTTTAATTATTTGCCGAAAATTTCGACAATGGAATAAACTTTTATGCACGGCTGTACCTCACTTCATACAGTTAACATTGTCACAGCTCTGTTGAGAGATGCAAATATCCAATGTTTGGAGTAGCCTGGCGAAGGTCCCAATCTTAATCCTATTGAGCATTTCTGGGATCAATTGGGCAACAAAGTTAAAAACGCATCTAGACGCCTTTAACACTGTATGGCTTTCTAACATGCTTGTTCAAGAATGGAAACAGATACCTCAAGAGGGGATGCGAAACTTAATCTGCAAGCATGCCAAGAAGGGCATATACGCTATTAATAATGTTACTTTTGTTAAGTTTTTAAAAGTTAATATTTAAGTTAATGAGAAGGCCATTGGTATCTATAAACTAAGAATTTTAATAGGGGAAGGTGGGGCAAGAAGGGAACATTAAGCTTTAGAACACTGCATCAGGATTGCAAATTGATATACAAGGTTCTAAGTACGCTTGTTGTAATCTTTAAACATTTATCTGCTGGTGGATGAATTTACAATTTTTCGATGGGTACTCTTGACGTTGAGAAAATTTTGAAAAGAAATGTGTAAATACACCATCTTGCCCCACCATGGGGGCAAGATGGGGTTCCAGGTGAGTTAAGAATGGGTCGTACCATAAATCTAGGTAATAGGTAAAAAAAATAGATTCTTAAAATATTCTTAAAACATGCAGGAAACAAAGCTTAAACTCTCCAAAGCGGAACTACTTAAAATAAAAAAAAATACAATAACGATAAGAATATCAAACTTAATCTTCACAATTGAGACAATAGAAGACGAACTCATCCACGTTATTCGCACAGCCTCTATGCACCCAACCTCGCCATCCATGGCATTGTATCAATACTTCCCCTTACAATACTAACATTGAGCGTCATCTTCCTCAACAGAAGAACTTGATTATTTCCTTGACGTTTTCCAAAAATCTATCTCTTTGCTTTCCTTACAAAATTCGGCTCCTTGATCTCTTCTGTTTTCTTCTTTGTCGTTTTTTTTCCTTTAAACTCTCTTCAGCACTTCTAGTTGCCTTAGGATTCTCCAGACTTCTATTTTCTTGTAGCAGATTTTTATACGTAATGCTTGTAAGGATTGTTGTCTTTCCCTTGTTACGCTTTGATTGAACCTGTACTTTATTCCTAACATGAGAAATAGGCATTATGTCTTCGAGAAAGCATAATCGCATATCCAGGCAGAACGGACCAGACTGAAGAGCAAGATAGTGATGTCCCCATGTTGCCCCACACCAATAGCTCCATCTTGCCTCTTCGGCACATTTTCTGATTATGTTATAATAACATATTAAATATTTGAAATAAACAAATAACACACTATATAAAATACATACAATACATGTCAATCAATAAGCACAAAAAAGTGTAGTTGTAAATAATTTACTTATGCTTCCGATACTGGCCGTTGAACTCACCATCAAAATAATAACGAAATTCTGGAAATTGCAAAGTTCACGCACAAACAGCAATAACTTTGTTATTACGACTACTAAAGTTTCCTACATTACAACAAATATAAAACAGCACTCGTAAATATTAAGGACTGCTATATAATTGACAGATAGCTTACTCCCGTTTTGTAGATAAGACGATGTCCCCATCAATGCTCGGGAGCCATCTTGCCCCACCCTTCCCTACTTCTTAAATCAACTAAACTCTAAGAAAACACTTAAATTTAATATATTTATTAGTTTAAATAAATTTCGTGATCTTGTTTTATCATAAGTGGTCTCTTAATTTTGTCCAAAAGTTACTTTTACTCACAAATCAAGTATAATTTTTCTACTAAACTACTTATTTTCGGAATGGGTTATAAACAAAAATTCACAGCTTTTATATTTTTCGCTTTTCTTTGTAACGCCAATATTTCATTCAACATTTTTTACGGTATTATTTGAAATTGCCAACTGCATTGCTCGTATTTAAAACTAAAAGAAATCTTTGTATTGAGTTTTTATCATTCATTCCTTTTTTGCTTTCTCTGGATGGTTATTAGTAAATGCAATACGCGCGCCCACGCATGCGAGTTGTCCTTTCTCTAATTTCGTTTCCATTTTTCTTCTTCCCCCAAAAAGGACGGAAGGAGATCCTGCACAGCATAAACGGGCCATCTACCTCAAGGACAATTGATCGCCATAATGGGACCGTCGGGAGCCGGAAAGAGCACCTAATTAAACGTCCTGAGCGGCTACAGCATAAAAGGGGTCGGCGGAAATGTTTATGTGAACGGCGTTCCCAGAGATCTGAAGGCGTTCCGAAAACTGTCGTGCTACATAACGCAAGACGACCGGCTACAGCCGTTATTGACTGTCGAGGAAAATATGAACACCGCCGCCGATCTGAAGCTGGGAATGGAGATTCCGCGGCCCGAGAAGGAAGAAATCGTAAGTATCCTCCTTCCTTTTGTAACTGCTATACATACATAACAATAACACAGACAGAGACAGACGACGGCGGCCGAGCAACGCGGCGCTCCTATTCTGCTCCTTTCACAGTCGCGTCCGAACCGTTTTCCGGACGAAAATGGAAATTATTATTTACTTATACTACACTGGGTTAAATAGATTTTTCTGTGTACATTTTCGTTTCTATCCTATTTACCGGGAAATGCATTTGATGGCGATTATATTAAATAAAAAAAGGGACAAAATACACATGTCGTTGACATTTACAAATAAAAATTCCTATAAAATCAACCAGACTAGCTTACATATATCAAAATGTGTTCATGCCATCGTTCAAGAATGTACTACTAGGAAATAAACGAAACATTACACACCACAGAGAAGTAATTCTAGATCAAGTGAAGAATTTCCTCAACTGAAGTACTCTCGTTCTTATATATAAGCAAATGGATAAATTCTTGGAACGAAAAAAATTATTTTCTCAATATCCAAGAAATTAATTACTTGTTTGAAAGAATTTAATGTCCTTAGAGAAAGGAAAGCTGATTACTTGAAACAAATAAAAAAAAACTGGTTTCAAAGAAATATTATGTAATTTAAATTCGAACTTATGAGAACTTTGAATTGAGAAAAAATAAATTTGATTTAAAGCAGGCCTCTCCTTAAAATAAAATGCAAAGCGACACTTAATATAAGTTTATCGTTTTCTAGTGGTAAACTCTAATACCTATTAAATTAAACGTTATTTTATTAAACAATGAAAACGGTACTTACTTGAACTTAAAGGAGTCCTTTCCTTAAATCAAGAATCAAAGATGGTGTTTTTTATTCTTAAAGGTGATCGCACATTAGCCGTACACCAGCACGGCACGGTGCGCCCCATCACAAAAACCAACCACCATTGCGCTGAGCTATGTATGCTGGGTACAATAGGCGCTTGTTCACTCATTTGGCATTGCTTTAATTCTATCCGTTTTTTTTTAACGCGGGGCGCACCGTGCTGTTTTATGACCGGACTAAATGTGGCGATAACTTTAGCTTCTAGTATTGTTGGCTTGCAAAAAAACTGATTAAAGTTCGTCAAAATAACTGAACTGTTGGTTATTTTGAAAAAGCCGGCAGGCATGGCGAATGTTACTCAATTGTTTGGCAAGGAGCCAAGACCAAACCCAATATATATATTAATAAATTTAGAATTATGGCTGGCAAAGGACCGCTATGCAGGAATTAGTCGCCTTGATAAAAATTTTGTTGCAAATATACAATATTTGCTTATTATTAATATACTTGTTTTTACATAGGATTTGTATGTTACCATGAACAACCATACTTTAAGGTAAAACTCGAAATAAATAAAAGTATACATAGTTAACATATGAATAAAATTAGTTTATTAAATTTTATTTTGTGATTGTAATTAGGTACGGAAAAAATACAAATCGATAACTTTACAACTAAAAAGTGTTTATTTAGATATCACATATACAGTAATGAACAGTAATTTATTGCGGTTCATCTCCGCGCCAAAAGCCATAACACTCAATGGCTTTATTTGAAGCAATACAAAATTGTTCTTCAGACAATCTATTTATAAAAATATCCCTAATACTATATGTATATTTTTTTATATTAACTATACATATATGCATTATATTATAAAATACTTACATTATTCAAATCACTAAAACAGTAACACAGATTTGGTAACACAGGCAATATTACGAAATACTGCGAAAGGCTAAATACGAAATGCAACCTCCTCATACTGGATAACAGTTTCAGCGTATATCACCGCCTCGCACATTCGCAAGCTTTTTTTCTTTCTAAATAGCAAGAAAGCTTATGTTACTTGGCGTAAAGGAAATATCACTCATATCAAAAAATCGTAAAGAAAGTACTATTAATGCTTTATAAAATTATATGTCTTGTTTAGAGAGATAACATTTTTGCTCAGCAAATAATTTTGTCTTTGATATTAGTAAAATTTCAAATAAGAAAAATAATTTATTAATAATTTAAGGACTACCTATTAAGCTTGGATCTTTAGTAAATTTCTCTAAAATAAAGAAAATACTATCTTACATTTGGTAAAAAATGTATAAGAACACAGAGATGTACTTGACTATAGAAAACGTGTTTCTGTGTGCAGGGTGATGCATGGAATCTGTCTATTCAAGGTTCTTAAATTTAGTCACTATGATGCTATTAGAAAGATCTCATATTCACAATATTCTGGTTAGATCCCAGATAAGTTTACAAAGAGTAATTGTTCTTATGGACTAAGTGCATCTTTTTTTATTTCATACCTGTTTTATTTCCATACCTGTTTACATGTATTTGTCCTTTCTATGATAAGGATTGTTGCCAGATTATTTGGTGACTGTCTGTCACGCGCGTATACAAAGGGAGGGATGGGGGTAATGCCGGTAATGAATCCTCTCCCCCCTCCCTGAGTTGGCAAAAGACTGATGTATTCCGTTTGCAATGAAAATGAAAACAATCCAATGGTAAGGGTTACAAATCTAGATAAATTAAAACCTATCCGCAAGAATTCTTGTTTGAAAATATGATGACTACATTCCATGAAGATATATTCCACTCACGATGGCCATGATATTAGCTGCAGTAAATATAAATAATGAGAAGAGTTACCCAATTTTTCGAAAACTACACTCAATTGGTTCTTACTCGATATTGGTTTTACATTTGTGAAAATTGGGGAGAAAGTAATCTTTATGGGTTGTGATGATATTATAAGATGGCGCCATGATTATTTATATGCTACTAGGAGATATCCTAGAAAAGGAAGACATATTGTTTTCAAGCTTAAACTGGTAGTAAGTACGTCTAGACAAGTATTTCTGCAAGATTTATGTACTGATCTAAAAGCACCAAAATATATGGTGAACGGTAGGCATTAGTTCATGTTAGCAACGAAATGGGTTTAGTTTTAGGTGCTGAATATAATTTCCTATGTAAAAAAAAAATACTCATGATGTCCATGGTGAGGTTTGTGCGGAAGAACATAAGAATTGGGTTTTTTAACTCTCTATTGCTATTTACTTGGCTGCAATAACGCTCATAATTCTTCGACATCAACTCCGCTACCATACGCCGTAAACTAGAAAAATACCTGCTACAAATCTAGACAACATGCAATAATATAATGGTTTACAGAGAAAAATATTTTTATTGGGGAAGGTTTATCGAAACACGATTTGATTAAAATTGTAGCACAATAAATATGTAATCCATGAACGTGCTGCTTAACTGAGGTATACCGTCTTAAGATTAATGCCATACCACTGCACCTTAAATCCCATTGAAATGCTATGGACGAAGGTTAAAAATTATATTAGGCACAATAATTCAGAATTTAAGGACAAATATGCTCTGTTTATCTATATAGCGGATACGATAATATTTTGCAAAAAGAAATGGCAACTAATCAAATAGTATTTAGCGCAGAGGTTTAATTTTACCATTTCAATTGCGGGAAACAAGAGAAGATTATATGAAATAAGGATGACCGGCAAGAATTAAAATTAATTTAAATTGACTCGATTATCATCTGCAATTGATCATCCGACATAATTATTCGTACCTTATGATTTAGAAATCATTTTCAATTCATTTAAGCATATCTCTGGAAATTAATTACCAATCAATTAATAAAATGAATTTGACAANTAACCTTCATTAATTCTTGACATCACTCCCTACCATAGCCGTAAACTAGAAAAATACCTGCTACAATCTAGACAACATGCAAATTATATAATGGTTTACAGAGAAAAATATTTTTATTGGGGAAGGTTTATCGAAACACGATTTGATTAAAATTGTAGCACAATAAATATGTAATCAATGAACGTGCTGCTTAACTGATATACCGTCTTAAGATTAATGCCATACCACTGCACCTTAAATCCCATTGAAATGCTATGGACGAAGGTTAAAAATTATATTAGGCACAATAATTCAGAATTTAAAAGACAAAATATGCCTCTGTTTATCTATATAGCAAGGATACGATAATATTTTTGCAAAAAGAAATTGGCAAAACTTATCAAATAGTATTTAGCGCAGTGGTTTTAATTTTACCCATTTCAATTGCGGAAGACAAGAGAAGATTATATGAAATACAGGATGAACCGCAAGAATTTACTATTAATTTAACATTGACCTCATTATCATCTTCCAATTGATCATCCGACATAAGTTATTCGTACCCTTATGATTATAGAAATGATTTTCAATTCATTGTAAGCATATCTCTGGAAAAATTAATTAACCAATCAAATTAATAAAATGAATTTGACAATATTTTAAAGACATTGAGATCGATAGTAATAGGAATGGAATAGAATGAGAGAGTTGTGGAATAAAGACAATCACTCTATGCAATTTATTATTTATTTAAAATAAAAAACACAGTGCACAATAGCTATGACGTATGGTTAGTTTATATTAATTCTTTTGACCAAGAATTAATACAAAGTAACCATCTGACTGACTCGTCACTTAACCTATTTCTATGTTTTCTAATTATTAATGATGCTTTAGAAAATAATCTCTCCGCAGGTACTGAAGTTAGGCAGATATTGAAAGAAAATCATGAGTCATCTTGGATAAAATCGTATATTCCGTCTCATGCTGGCGGCTCTCGATTTACTTAAGTACTCCTCCAACTCGCTAATAACTAAGCCTTGATTAAGACCAGATCATCATATTCACACACTTTCCTTTCACATCTTGGTAATTCTGGAGATTTAGACACCGGGTGTAGACTTTTATATTCCTTGTAAAGTTCATTAAATTTGCGCAGGCTTTCTTGTTTTAATTTGCTTCCCCCATAATGTCATTTCAAAAGTCTGAGCTTTGTGCCTCGGCCCTCGGGTCTAAAATTAAACTGCTGCAGTAAATCCAGTTGCTCTTCTTATAATGCTTAAGCATTTTATCTCAGGTCGCTTGGAAACTCAGAATGAGCTTTTCATCCACTTCGGTTCGATTAGGTTTCTCATCTAATTATTTTACCATGGATTCAATATTATCGAGCAAGAGATTGAATGATACAATACATATTTTCCTCCACCAAATTTCGTTGATAAAATTTAAAGTTTATTAGAAACTTTGCCATTCTATTTCTGTGACCTGAAAATCATTCAATTCGGTGACAGAAGTGCACAATATGTTAATGCCAGTTCACACTTTTAAACCAAATCCAATCATATCATGTGTGGAATTCCATCTTACCAATGGGAAGGGGTTACAATATGGTACAGTTATTTTAACGAAAACTTTATTTCAAGGCAAATACCTGTTTAGTTGAATTAACAATATTGTGTTTGTTTTCAAATAACTTTTATACCAAATATTTGTTTGATCGAATACAGGAATATTTTTAATTTTATTTAAATCAACCAATAATTTATTAGTAACTATAACCAAATATGTGTTAACAAAAATATTTGGTTGAAAACAACAAAATCGTGTTTTTTTCTGTGTAATAATCAATATAATAGCTTTTAGTGTTACAACGTTATGGTTTTGATACCGATACTGAAGAACGCCCAAATCTCAATTTGGTTTAATTGCGAGACGCAAGAGCCTCGCAGGTTTATTCTTGTCCTTGCTCAAATCTTGCAAGGTCGATCTTGGTCTTGATCTTGCTACAATTAGACAATCTTGGTCTTGATCTTGTTGTTACGAAAATACAAGAACAAGACCAAGATCGATTTTGGGCCACACTAAGGATCATGTCCCACATCATATTCTATAACATCAGTCACACTAGCTTACTTAATTTTTGAGATATTGAAAGGAATTTCTCAGTTTTTAATTTACACATTTCACATAATAACCCCACTTATTAGAGTGAATGATCTATAATACATTTTTATTTATAATTTAAAAGCAAACATTAACTATACAATACATACAACACTCAAGATGGATAAAGTGACTGTTTCATAAACAAGATCCCAGATAAGGAAGTCAATATTGGAACTATGTAGCTGTATTAGCAATGCCGGAAGTAATCTGATGTTCCTTGGAAACTGGTTATCTAAGTATAATTTATGTAAATACACCTACGGAACTAATAATTAGATAGCAGCTGCGACATTAGGATAAGTAAATAAACAAAAGTTACTGCATTCATTAACATAATATATGTATGACAAATAATACATACAATAACTTATGGCTGTGTGTGAAATATATCTTAATGCGCGTAGGAGAAGGAATAAAGTTAATAAATTACATACGTTCCGGAATATGTGTAAATGTATATTTTATATTTACACAGAAACACACTGAGATCATATGAATGTGTTTGCTTCCCATGCAATCCGACTGCTATCGTCCAGCAATACGGTCATAAATTATCAATACGTACACACATAAACATCTGTATAACTATACAACATATACGAAACATACATATACATAATATGCTTTATCAGCGCGTTGTCATTGACCCGTACGAATTGCACTTGAATTGGGTCAAAACGGGAATAAAGAAAACATATTTTCGTTAATACACACTCTACATGTATACGCCATAGATGTAGATAATTTTAATGTGTGCGTATGTGTGTATATGAACGTCCAAAAACGCCTCGATTACAAATGCGAATACAGCGATATTCAGGAAAAAGCGCCGATAACATGATATGCCCATACAACTTTGTTTCCGCGAATAGAAATTTGCTGCGCTGTTGCTTCAATATCATCATTTCCTGATGACTCCTGCATGATATTTTATCTAAATTTTCGCCAAAATCAACTATTCAGCCACTGGAACTTGCAATACTTTGTTTTTGTAAGACTGCTTATTTAGAAATCCTGCAAGCCATTAATAATTATTCTCGTTAAATATATGCACATATCTTAAAACACAATGCGAAGGTTATATAAATGTAATATGCACGCTTTTGGAATTCTTTATGTTCGATTGGCTTGAACTCATGAAAATTCAAATTAGAGATGGAACTAACCATGAAAATTTTATTTTTTAAATGGCGATTAATAATTATTTTTCGCGTAAGGTGACAAAATTTATTTTATCGTCAAGCGGAAATTATTAAATGAAATTAAATTGGTTACGTAAGTGGATAATACATTTTACCGATGTCTGTAATTTTTTATTTTATTTGTTTGTTTTTTTATACCAGAATTCATAGGAAAACCCAAGATATGCACAAATACACACAAGGTATGCTTACGTGAAGCGATAAAAGATTCTGTGGCAAATAAGATTGCTATATCGAAACGCATACTTAATGTTAATTAAAAAGAAATACATTATTATAATATAATAATAATTATTATTATTATATTAATTTACAACATTGGAACGGGCATTCGGGTTCACGCAGTGACCCGCGAACTATACAGCGTGTTTGTGGTCTTGTGATTCTTATTTTCAAGGGGTGATTAAACACCTGAAAATACGGTCTTTAACAAGACCAGCATTTATGTAATTAAATTACTGTATATTAAATAATGATTTAAATTTTCATAGGATAAGAATTTTAAAAACAGAAAAATAATTATCAAAAAAGATTAATTAAGAAAATGATTAACATAAAAAAATATAAAAATAGCATTAATTTTAGAGAAGATATGAAACATCTTAATGTGATATACAGTAATTTAATTACATAAATGTTGCCTGCATCTTATTTTATATGTATTTATTTTAACCTCTTACTTATTTAGATATTGTCAATATCTTAACTTTTTTAAAATTTAGTTAAAAAAAAATGTAACACATTTTAGCTAAACTTACCAATTCACCTTAGATTTTTAATTTCAATTAGTTTTAAAATCATATTTAGTAAGATTTAATCATATTATGTTTTTCTTAAACTGTATAAAAGCAATCCATAGTTTAAGAAAAGTTGTTTACCTGGTCAAAGAGTACATGTCTTGGTGGGTTTCACATAGTATGTGTGTTCGATGTTGTGAAACATGTTTTGTGTACGCATATTTTAAATTTTGATTTGCTTTTAAAAAAAATTTCACTAGGGCAAAAAAAGTTTTTGACGATTCAAAATTAATTATATATGGAATATAAATCAAATATGTATATAAAGAAATATAAATCTAAAGACCCAATAAGATATTATAAATATTAAAAAACATATATTGTATAATTTAAAAATTGGTATTCTTGATTAAACATAATGATATATCCCTTTAAAGATGTTGTTAAAGACCAACAAAACGTTGCAAGTGAAAGACAATAATAAATGATTTGTGAAAACTTTATTTAGGACCTTGAATTCCCAAGATTAATGGAATTACAATTACAATTACAGTAATAATGATCTGCAAGTAATACTTTCAATCCATAATTTATCAAGTATTTCTTGTTATTAGTAAGACGACCATAGTAAGAAGATAAAACGTGTTAAAACCATCAAAATTTGCAGTTTTCAATCTTATATCTGCAAAAAAATGGATTTAAGCTACACTATTTTTATATAAATATTTATTTTAAATAGTTCGTTTTGTCATTAAGTAGTGTTACAGAATACTCACAAAAATAGAGGTGTTAAACAGTGCATGTATGTGTCAAAATTATATTTTAGAGATAATTAAATTTAAAAAAAAAAAACACAACATAATGATAAATGAATGTATGAAAACTGCTATCTTGAAGTATAAAACTTTAAGTTTCGATTGGTACATATTACAGTCTCAGAACATGCAACAAGGCATACATACGATAATTCTAATTCACAACATTGATTTGTCAAAAAACTAGCATTTACTCCTTTTGACAATGCACACATAAAAATGTATCTCTTACTTTGGCGCATTCAAAGATGGCGAAAGTCATCGATATAGAAAGTAATATTATTTATCTCCAATATTGCGTAGAACACCGTTTATGAAAAGGGCAAATAGAATTAGACCTAAAATTGAAACTTGTGGCACTCTAATACTAACAATTATTTATTTAACTGATATTATTTTACAACTATCGCTGAAAAAAATATTTAATTTTATCTAGTCTTGTAGATAAATTAACACTTGATCTACTATTTTAAACAGAATAGAAGCGCTCCTTAACATCTGCTGCAGAAGTAAAAGGAAATAATTGCAGCGCTTTACCGACAATTTCTCGTTTTATTGTTAGTAAAAAAACAAAATAGATATCCCTCATTTAAAGTAATGTAAGTATTTATTTCCTTTCTGCCTATCTCACTTATAGATCAGAGAAATACTCGCAACCCTGGGCCTAGAGAAAGCCAGTAAAACTAGGGCGGCCCGATTATCTGGCGGTCAGAAGAAACGATTGTCGATCGCATTGGAGCTGGTCAACAACCCGTTGGTACTATTCCTTGACGAACCAACGACGTAAGTAAAAAATTGTTTTATCATAATTATGTTTACGTTAAATTTATATGTACGCATGCAGCATACATACGTGGAAAATCTCGGAATCGGTTAGGAATATTTTAAATCACCTTTTTATGTCGTGTAGTCTTAAATAATTTCGTGCGTAAATATATTAGTTGAATATACTATTTTTCGGCGATAGCCTTGATAGTTTTCTTCCGGGACGACTTTTTCTAGCATAATATTGAAAGGATAATTATGGCTTAAATTGCTAAGGACAACATATACAGGGTGAGTCGTAAGGAATCGACCAAACTGTAGGAGTGTATTCTACAGGTGAAAATAATGTAACAAAAAAAATTAAATCTTGGTATCCGATTTTTATTTGTTCTCGAGTTAGAGCGCGCGTAATTAAAAATGTAGATTTAGTGTTTTGTATGTCTAATGTCACTACCTCTAGTTTCATTTTTGATATAGTGAGGGCGCTGCCATAATAAAAAAAATGTTCCCTATACCTTGGAGTAAATCATAACATTGTTGTTCGGGTATTGTGACATTGACTTGACGTTTGTACGACTAAAGTGTAACAAACTAAAATGCCACACACTTATTCTAATTTACCATATGCTAATATGGTGTTTTTTATGGATTTTATAATGGGAATGCTACAGCTGCTGCTAATGAATATCGTGAACGGTTTACACATCACAGATATCCTAATAAAAATGTCTTTATTAGTGTATTCAACAAATTGTGCGAGTATCTGAACGAGGCGGTCGACAACAATTACAAGAAGTAGAAGATATTCTGGATGTAGTAGAAGAAGACGCAACTAATACCAGCAATTAGTATTCAATTGGGCATTCCACAAACAAGAGTGATAAAAACACTCCACGTCCGTACCATGTATAAAGAGTACAGCACCTACAACCAAATGATTATCGTAGACGTATGGAATTTTGTCGATAGATGAAATGATAATCCTCGTTTTGTATCGCGTATACTTTTTACGGATGAAGCAACATTCACTCGTGACGGTATTAATAACTGTCATAACCATCATGTATGGTCAGACGAAATCCACGTGCAACAGTCGAAAGTAACTTTCAACATAAATTTTCGGTAAACGTGTGGTGTGGTCTGATCGATGGTTTTTTAATTGGTCCTTACATTTTTGAGAATCGCCTCACGGGAGACACCTATTTACATTTTTTAGAAATGAACTGCACGGACTGCTAGAGGTTGTTCCCATAAACATTAGAATCCAAATGTTCTACCAGCACGATGGAGCGCTTGCACATTGCGCTCGTGCGGTCAAACAACATTTGGAAGAAAGGTTTCGAGGAAGTTGGATTGGTCGTGGTTGGCCATTTTGGTTGGCCTCCTAGGTCTCCAGACCTCACGCTATTCGATTATTGTTTATACGGCTGGTTAAAAAATGAAGTGTATCAAGTAAAAGTGGACACTGCAGGTCTGCACTGATTCAACGGATTAGGAATGCTGCTGACAATATCAAACATCAACCTGACAGCAATCAGGAACGCAACCAGCGCCCTTCGTAGACGATGTTAGAAAATGTTTAGAAATGAATGGCGGTATTTTTGAAAATATATTATAAGGAACGATAATACCAATAGAATACCAAAACTTTAATGTATGAAATTTTGTTTATTTTTAATTACGCTATAACTTGAAAATAAATAAAAATCGGATAACAGCATTTGAGTTTTTTTACATTATTTTCACCTGTAGAATACACTCCTAGAGTTTGGTCGATTCCTCACGACTCACCCTGTATATTTAACAGATCATTAAAAGCAGAATAAGCAATTACATTGATTGAAGATATTTTTTATTATATACGCACGCGGAAAGCAAACGACATCAGCTTCTTTATTTTATTCATTATCATCACTTATCAGTTATTATGTAACATATATATATCCTGGTCCTTGCACTTATGAACCGCAGTTTTAAATATAGGTAAGTACAATTAAAAAAAATTATATATACAAAGTATTACTTGAAAGTATATTACAACTTGAAATGATCTGATATCTTATAACATTGTCGAAATGTTCAAATATTTAAAGAAAATATCTAAGATAATGGCAAGATTTCATTAAATTTTATCTAAATACAGACATAGAGAATCAAAAGTCGATTTGAATGCATAATATTTAGGAAACTATAAAGTTCAAAGTCATCAAGCAAAAAAAATATTAATATGATCTTCATTTAATTTTTTTTTAATTCCCAACACATTAATATTAGTCCTTCAAACTGGTTCTAATGCTCCATAATTATCATTGAGTAATGTATGTTTTTACGTCAATGTAGCAAATACGAATTAAATATAGTCTAGCCATAGATATAATGATTTGACTAATGATGTAACGGGCGTCATTAAGAGATATTGAACTTTTTTTATGTGGATAATAATTATATTTCATCTAAAATAATCTACCATTTACAATTTACATCTCATTTTTCTAAACTAAACAATTAAATTTCAATTTTAATCTCATGTATTTAGCTGGATTATCTTTGTGAATGCGTCCCTGTGAATCACTTGAGCTCGAACGATTGCGTAATCATTTCTTTTCTGAAGTTCGATTGCTAGGGAATAAGTCAAATCGTTATATCTATAAACAAAGTATAACCCTTGTTTATGCATCTTTAGAGTTATTCAAACAATTGGAAGTACCATTGCTTGTCTGTTAGATGGCGTTCTGCGCCAACGTAAAATCCCATTTACACCACGGACCATCGAAGAGACACCCAAAGGTACTTCAGTCGGTTGAATAACTATGAAGATATAGGTATAAACTAGGCTATAACGTACCCATAATTTCATCATTCTCTTCTTGGTTATTAATATATAACCTTCAAATTCTCTATAAAAATTCTGTTTTTTCTCTCCACATAGAGGCTTAGACAGTTCTTCGTGCACGCAATGCGTAAAACTTCTCAAGGAATTGGCCGGCCAAGGCAGGACCATCATCTGCACCATTCACCAACCTTCCGCGTCCATGTTCGCCATTTTCGACGAGGTGTACGTATTAGCCGCAGGTAGATGTTTGTATCAAGGCGCCACGGCGCGGTTGATTCCGTTTTTGGAAGACGTTCGGTTACCCTGTCCCAAATTTCACAACCCAGCCGATTATGGTAAAAATACAAACTGCACTCTTTAGCGACATATCCAATCGATCTTATTACAGTCATAGAATTAGCTTGTGAAGAATACGGTGCTGATAAAATTGACGTTATGGTGAAGGCTACACAAAACGGAAAATGTTTGAATTGGTTCGAGAATCCTGATGCCCTTGCAAAACAGATGAAAATAAAAGGTATGTACGAGTATATAAAAGTACAGTTGAATGCAAAAATAAGTAGACAAAAGCAGTTCCCTGTAATCGTTTTTTACCAAATAGTTATATATGCTGTATCATCTCAACACTACCATTCAGTAAATCGGTTTTTAAGTCTGCGTCCGGAAGCACATAAGTACACATTTTACGTTACTTGAAATCGTCCGGAACAACGGCTTAGGCCGACAAAAAACCTTGAAGATTAGCAACCTCATGTTTGAATTTAGAATTGACAAATGACAATAATTAATACACAATCTCTTAAATAAATTATATTAATACCTATCTATGATACCTATAGGAAGATTTTGTGGATAATAAACTGTCAATAAGCTGTTGTGAAACCTTTTAGTAATATAAAGCTGTTGTCTCTATATTGCATTTACTATTGATAAATAGATATCAAACTCTCGAAGTAAACTGCTGAAATTTTCTCAGGAACGTCAAAATGCTAAGTTAATATAATAGGAGTTGCCAACCTATACTGTTAACTCTTTGACGTTTTTCTTTTTAATTATTTTAATCACCAAATTAAGTTTTGTCAGCCCAAAAAATAATGTGTAACACACAGCCAGAAACTATTTTTTTCGAGTATTCGCTCGAACATTTCGATTAGTAATAGAGACATTATTAGTGTTATTATTAAATGACAATACAGAAGAAATAATTAAAATAACAATAAGTTGAACTAAAACGCGGTAGAATTATTCCAAGGATAACATTTAATTATTCTCAATTACTCCCAAGGACCGTTAAGATCAACGTCAGAATAATGATTGCAGTGGCGCCCTCTCTGTAAATTAACAGTGAGGTCAGAACGCCAAAATCCGTGCACCCTTGTGTCGCTTCTTGTCTTATCTCTTCGCTGGTTGCACTCTTACACAACAGCTTAATGACAGTTTATTATACATCTGTCATATCAAATGTAGTAGGCAAATCTTTAGTGATGTTTTTGCCGGCCGGGCAAAATGTTTCTGGACGGAGGCACAAAAATAACTATTTATAAATATATACCTTCGTCCTATTAATAATACTCTTTTGTGAAATTCGCAGTAATTTATCAAAATTGACATTTATTTTAAAATTACTTCTATAAAAAGATATTTTGGTGCTAATTTTCTACAGGAGAGAATATCAAATCAAAGGCAGAGTGGTCGCAGATTGAAATAATAATAATTTTACAGCAAGAAAAATAGCTGCAAAAAATATTCTCAACAGGAAGCCTATATATCCGAAAAAAAATTGAAATTTACTCATGGAAAGTTTTTTTCTGCATTAAATGTCAGAAGTATTAGTAACTTTCTAGATGTCCAAGAATTAATGAATCGAATTGCGGTAAAAATTATTAATCACACTGACATTAACGTCACATTGCATGTGAAAGGAATAGTTCTTGTTTACTTTTTTTTTGCATTTGACTGCAGAACACGGAAATATAAAAAAAAAACTATTTTTTTCACAATCGTTAAATTTGACATTTAGAAATATCATAACAAAAATGTTTTTTTTTTTTTTTAATTTATAATATATCAGACGTAATAGTATTTTAAAAAAAAACTAGTGTTACCATCACGTTTGTTGCAATACGAGTACAAATTTGAATCACTTATTTATTATTTAAAATTTTTACCCACGCTTAGAATTATTTCAATGTTCGTAACATAATTTTTGTGTCATACGCAATTCCATGCAAAAGCCTATATAAAAATATCAAACCACGAGTTGCACTACCAACCTAACATAGAATATCACCACAAACACAAGGTGGAAAAACAGCGTTATAAAGTGAAACTTTGTGACATTGTTTTTCGACAAAAATTTACACATCATTGGCTCAATTGTGTATTTGAAAAAGAAAAATACATTTTGATATATTTTTTTTGTTCGTTATAGAAGGCGTCACCCCTACCGAAACAAGACACGTCAAAACTCGAAGCCACTGGTCAATTGACGCAACTCAACATCCTGCTGAGGAGAGATTTCCTAAGGGCTGGACGCGATACGGTATAAGGCACATATTTTCTCTTTTGATCGAGACAATATTTGTTGTGTTCGTAGCAGGTAAGTAGTAAACACAATATACACTAAGCATTAAACACTTTATTAATTATTATACAACAATTACAACTGTTTCAAACCGCTTGTATTCTACTCTCTCTATACATAACATAACATGCATGTGCGCACGCGCACGCTTCTATCTCGCATAGTAACACCTCTCTCTCTAGGAATTATAAATTCAATCTATTAGGTTTTCTGATTGTACGGGTGGATCTACGTAATGGTTCAACATTTGTTGGTGGACTTGGTTGAGGAAGAACTAAGGTGAGTATCATCAGTAACACATTGTTCTTAGTAATGTTTTTCTTGAGGAATGGTCACGGAAGGACTAGCTTCAATTGGTTTATCATTAATCTCAGGGTAAGAAGTAGGTATGATTTTAGGAATAACTGGAGTATTTTGTCCAATTAATTTCAGTTGGTCAATGTGTCTTCGCCACATTTTCTCATTATCTAGTTTTACCAAGTAATGTAATTTTCCTAATTTTTGATGTACCTTCCCCATTTCCCATTTATCTTCTCCCATGTAGTTCCTGGCAATAATCCTATCTCCCACTTCTAGATTCCTATAATTTGTTTCATCTTTAGTCTCATTTGTGTGAGGTAGTTTTATCCAGTCCAATCTCGATCTAACCTCTCTTCCGAACATCAATTGTGACGGACTTGTATTTGTGATGCAGTGTGGTAATTTTCTGTATTGAAGAAGAAATCTTTGTAATTCCGCTTCAAAATCTGAACTAGTTTCAATTGATCTTAACGACTTTTTGACAGTCTGAACATATCGTTCTGCCATGCCGTTAGTAGCAGGATGATATGGAGCAGAAAATTTTTGATGAATTCCGTTTCGTTTTAAGAAACTCCTGAATTTATAGAAGGTGAATTGAACACCCATTGTCGCTGACAAATGTTATTGGTTACCCAAAAGTAGAGAATATCTTCCGGCAAATCCTTATTGTAGATTCAGCGGTCGTATCTCGCATGATGTGGATTTCGGCCACCTGTAAAAGCATCTACTAAGATAAATAGATATTTACCTTTAAACGGTCCGGCAAAATCTGCGTGAACACGTTGAAATGGTTCAGTAACTTCTTCCCACGGATGCACTGTTTTGGGTGGGTTATTCCGGTGTTGGTTGCATTGTACACAATTACTTGCCAAATTATCGATGTCTTGGTCTATTGATGGCCACCAACAATAACTCCTCGCCAATGCCTTCATTTTGACAATTCCAAAATGGGAAACATGCAATTCACTCAATATTGATTTACGCAAAATATTAGGTATAACTGTTCTTTGTCCTCTTAAAAGGATATCATTGTTCAAAGAAAATTCTGTTAAGTCAATATGGAATCTTTCATCCGAACGTATGTCATTGCCATGCTTTAAGGCATTCACAATTTTCATTAATTGTTTGTCTTTCCTGGTGTGTAATTGCAAGTCTGTAATAGTAACTGGTAGAGTATCCATCTGCTGTACTTCAAAATATCCAGCTTCATCTATTGTCGTAGGTGAGTATGTTTGTATAGGTAACCTGGACATTCCGTCTGCATTCCCATGTTGTTTAGTATTCTTATAACGTATCTCGTATGAGTAGTCTTGTAAAAACATTGCGTAGTGTTTCATTCGCGTAGTAGTTAGGGTAGATAATCCTTTCTTTGGATTAAATATCTGAGTTAGTGGTTTGTGGTCTGTTACTAAGATAAAGTGACGGCCAACTAGGTACTGGTAAAATTTTTTAACACCAAAAATAATACCGTAAGCTTCCTTGTCAATTTGAGAGTAACGTTTTTGGGTAGTAGTTAACGTTTGCGAAGCAAATTGTATGGGCCTTTCACTACCATCTGGGTAAATGTGTGAAAGTACCCGCCTATCCATATGAAGACGCACTCGGTTGCCAAAACAGATGTTAGTTTAGGGTCGTAATGAGCAAGAACTTTATCTGATTGTATCTCTTTTTTGATAAGTTTAAAAGCAGCTTCACAATCATTTGACCAGTAAAACTTTACATTGTCTTTTAAAAGGTGATATATTGGTTGTAAGAGTGTACTTAAATTTTGAAAAAATCGACCGTAATAATTTACTAATCCTATAAATGCGCGAACTTCATTCTTATTAGCTGGTCGTTTTACCTTTTCAATTGCTTCAATTTTAGAAGGTGATTTATGGATGCCATTTTTGTCAATCACATAACCACAATATTCTATTTGATCTGACATGAATACACTTTTATCAAGTTCACTCGTTATATTATGTTGCATTAACTTATCCAAAACCATGCGTATCTATTAATATGTTCAGTATGTGACTTACCAGTTATTTTTAATATCGTCTAAAAATAACAGTAGTACCTG
This sequence comes from Protaetia brevitarsis, assembly GCA_004143645.1. NCBI lineage: Eukaryota > Metazoa > Arthropoda > Insecta > Coleoptera > Scarabaeidae > Protaetia > Protaetia brevitarsis. The sequence goes on along the minus strand of RXPK01000314.1, from coordinate 1,050,326 downwards.
GAATATCTTGCAATATATTTTCCATCTCACGTTGCCATATTGCTGGGGCAGAAGCAATACCGTATAATAAGCGAGTACAAGCATATAGTCCCTTGTGTGTATTGAGGGTGAGTAAATGTTGATCCTCAGGACGGACTTCAAGATGCAAAAATGCTTGGCTTATATCCAGTTTTGTGAACTTCTCTCCTCCAGCCATGGAACTAAAAAGCTCGTCGATTGTTGGTAGTGGAGACTGTCCACCTGTATGTGTTTGTTCAATGTTACTTTGAAATCGCCACACAGTCGAACTCTCCCATTGGCTTTCGGACAGGGTACAACTGGAGTTGCCCAATCTGACCTATCAACTTTGCGCAGCACTCCTTCTTCGACCAACTTTTGTATTTCAGCTTCCACCTTTGGTTGTAAGGAAAACGGAACAGGCCTAGCTTTAAGGAATATAGGTGATACATTAGGATCTTTTAATTGTATAGAAGCTTGCATATTTGTAATTTTACCAATGTGATCCTGAAATAAAGTTTATATTTCTAACAATAAATTTTGTAAGTCGCTATTTGTATTAAAGAATTGACTTCAGTATTAATGTTCAACATGTCTAATGATCTATCCATTCTCTGCCTATTATTATCTTTTTTTCAATATTCGTAAGGTACAAATCTAATTTTTTTTTTTATCTTGTAATAACTTCTACCTTTGCAACACCAATTACATTAAGCTTAGTATTACAGTAACTAACTAACCCTAATTTTGAATTGTTTATAATAACGTTAGGAAATTTCTGTTTAAATTCTTTGTAATACATCAACGTTACAGCAGCGCCACTATCTAGCTCGGCATTAAATATTTTATCGTTTATAGTAATGTTTATAAGGTATTTCTGTCGTAATGTTTCCTTATCACAATTATCTATGAATAATATAGGCTCTACTTCTACTTGTTTGGTATCACAATTTTCTTTTTTGTACATACTTTCTCTATATGACCTTTAATTTTACAAAAGTTACATACTACATTAATTTCTTGCATTTATTTGCCAAATGTTCTTTAGAACCGCATCTGTAACATGCAAAATTTTTGTTCTTACCACTCGCACCAGTACTAGCAGCTTTATTTTGTATATTTCTTATCACTATTCACAGTCAAGGAGTTGACATTTCTAGGGGTTGATGAAGTTGAGCGGAGTCTTTCGCTGACAGCTCCATCCCGTAGCAAATCTGCAACGCCTTCTCGAAGTAAGGTCCCGTTGTTCCAGTAATCTTGCTTGAATAGGTTGACTTCGTAGCCCAAATACTAATTGATTCCTAAGCGCTGTCTTGAGGTATTCACCGAAGTTGCAAAATCGTGCTAATTTCTGTAATGCGGCAGCAAATTCTTGAATACTTTCGCCTTCATGCTGGTTCTTTGTCTGAATCGGAAGTTTCAGCTATCTCTAGGGGTTGCGATTATAATGGTCCCTCATTAACGTAACAAGATAGTCGTACGATTTTTTTCGGGGTATCCGGCGATAATTTATCGGACAGAATATCGTATGATTCGGCTCCCATGTAGTGTAATAAGTAGGAAGATTCATGTCGTTAGGCACCGAAAAAATATCTTAAATGCTCCTTCAATCTTTTTAACCCATCTATCCATTGTAAGTAGGTGTAAATTGCTCAATTGTAAAAACTGTATGTATTGTTTTCGTCGTATCAGCGTTCGCGGTGTTTCCCTCCATTTTTGTAGGTTACGTGTAGGTAAGAATTCTCCGTAGTAATAACTGCAATTGCTTTCGTAATTTCTGTTTTATCCTCGTCGCCAACTGTTGTGTTCGTAGCAGGTAAGTAGTAAACACAATATCACTAAGCATTAAACACTTTATTAATTATTATACAACAATTACAACTGTTTCAAACCGCTTGTATTCTACTCTCTCTATACATAACATAACATGCATGTGCGCACGCGCACGCTTCTATCTCGCATAGTAACAATATTGAAATGTGTCGATTTCAGACCTTAACTTGGATGAGAATCGGCGTTAATTTTATGGTGGCCTTAATGTTGGGCACCCTGTACTGGAAGGCCGGTTCTGACGGGTCCAAAGTCATCGACAACTACAATTTACTCTTTTCCATACTGATGCACCACATGATGTCTACTATGATGTTGACAATATTGACGTGTGAGTTGTTAAGACACATTCTATTTATCATCTGGCTCATCTGACTTCTGTTTTGTGGATTAAGCTACGAACTACATACTATGAACAGCGATACACCTGTCGACTAATGAACTCCACGTTAATTGTTCGTAGTTTAATGCACAGAATTCGAATGAGTTAAGCTAGCTAATAAATGGAAAGCACCTATTATTATTTCACAGTAATCATGTTTACTATAGATGTGACATTTAAGAGGAGTCTTTAAAAAAAACATGAATTAATAGATGGCGCTGTCGGTTGAATTTGCAAATAACATAACTCATTTGTTAGCATAGAATACTTATTGGAATATATCAATCTATACGAACGATTGCAGACATGTTATTCTAGGCAACAAAGGATTTTGGGCTTTTAATTTTATACATAAAGCGTACAAACCGAGCTGTAAGTGCGGAAAGAAATATACCTTTTGTAAGGTTTTAACAACTTAAAACCTAAGTAGTAATATATCGTCCTGCTGAATTACGTATTTTAGTTATCAATAATAACGACGGAATGTTCAATTATTTTTGGAGATCTGTAACCACCGTGTTCAGCTAAAACCTAACATAAATTGTGACGAATTATCTTGACAGCCAGATTACAGTTTCCTTTCTTGTTGAATCTTTAAAATAAGTGTATAAGCAAAGGTTGATTCCACTGTTGCTAGATACTTTACTTACTTGACTTGGTGGACTAGATGCTGTTTTGTATTGTATACGGAATCAAAAAATAACTATTATTTAAAATATTTTTTCTTCTAGCGACCTCTATGTGCCTATTGTGTAATCGGTTGAAGTGTATTATATCAGGGCGACATCTTTTGGAATAATATTGCATAAGAACGACTGATAATTAATTATAAACGATTGCAGTACCTCCATCGATTTTTTCACAATCACTCTTTAAAGCTCCCTTTTAAAATTAGACGGGAAACTGTATCGCTTTTATCACGGTTAATATAATATATAACCCCCTTAACAAAATCTAAATTTCCCACAAGTATTTTTAGTAACTTCAACAGAAAGACATCAAAATAACTAGTAATTTAATATAAAACCATTGGTAATTTCGTGTTTCAATGTTGAAGTTACTAAGAATAATTGTGGGAAATTTAAATTTTGCCAAGAGGAACAAATCTTGGAAGAAATCTAACTTAAATAAAGAAATTTATACATAGTCACAGTAAACTAAACTAAACATTTTATGTATGTAATAGAGGCATATATGTAATAAATAAGTGGTTTTATTTTACAGTTCCAAGCGAAATGTCTACTTTTAATAAAGGAACACTTCAACAGATGGTACTCCTTGAAAATGTACTATCTCTCGGTGACACTAGTCGATATACCAATTTCGGTAGGAGCATTAACAATTCCTAATCGCAATTTTCTGACATCTTAATTCAATTTTTAGATATTCTGCTGTTTCATGTTCACTATAGTCATCTACCTATCGACCGCACAACCCCTAGAAATAAACAGACTGAGCATGTTTGCCTGCATCAGCATACTAACCGTATTCGTGGCACAAAGTTTCGGTTTGATGGTCGGCGCAATCTTTGACGTTGTGGTAAGTACCGTAACTAGCGTCCTAAACATTCTTCCGCAGCTAATAATTACAGAACGGTACATTCCTCGGCCCAACGTTATCCGTGCCTATGATGATGTTCGCCGGATTGGTGGTAACGCTACGGGACTTACCTCCCTACTTGTATTGGGGAAGTTACATCTCGTATTTGCGTTACGGCTTGGAAGGTATAGTTGGCGCCATCTATGGACTGAACCGAGAAACTATAGACTGCCCCGAAGACAAATATTGCCATTATAGGTATCCGGAACAGTTCCTGGAGGAGATATCAATGAGAGGCGATCAATTCTGGAACGATATCATCGCTCTACTTATCATATTGTTCTTTTTGAGGATCGTGGCGTATGTTCTCTTAAAATGGAAACTAATGTCCGTTAGATAAAATCAACGATGATTCATATATATTCACTCGTAATTATTATATACTATATAAGTTGGAATAATATAAATGGAGTCTGGTTCCTACCTTAAATTATATTTAGGTAATTAGTAATTAATTTAAACGTAGCTCAAATTGCCACATAAACTATACTGTGATTCAATTTTGATTGTAATCCATTCATTCCATTTTTGGAAGTTTTCGTAAGTGTGTACTTGACAACTTTACAAGTTACTGGTTTTTTTTTAGAAGTTTGTTTCAATTCAATAGTATCTAGTAATATTTATTTCTTAATGAATTATTATATAATTTATATGTAATACGTAAGTATATCTAATACCCCTAATAGCCAAATTTAAATTTCCCGCCACTAATTTTAGTGACTTCAACGTAAACGCATTAAAATAACTATTAAGGTAGTACAAAATGGCAGGTAATTTTATGTTTCAATGTTGAAGTTACTAAGAATAATTGCGAGCAATTTAAATTTGGCTATGTGGGACGTGGATACTGGATAATTATGGATGTGATAATTCTGTGAATAACTTTTTCAATGCAAATTAATAATAAATTATTTTTATACTGTTGCTGTTGTTTTAATTTCTTAATTTAGTAAGAGCTCACAATAAGTCTATTTAATTTGCACAAAGCATAATAGTTTGTTCATATTACATTTAACCAAACTTATTGCGAGTGCGTATGTATGTCAAAATAAAACGCCCAAATGGCCCAAATCTAAAAAAAAAGATCGAAATAAACTACACTGGCACCTATTGACGAAAATAAAAATTAAATATTCCATAATGCATAGCGCAACTAACTATTTATTCACAGACGACGCTTAGCTGAGTAAAATTTGAATTATTTATTTCTTGTTACATATGCATACATATCTAACACACAGAAATAATTTTAATCATTTATTTTATTAATAAGAATAAACACTGGGACAACTACAACAATAATTGTTAAATTGAAATCCATTTAGATATTTGAGCGACATCTGATTTTCATATGCAATATAAATATGTGAGAGATCCAGATATGAGATGGCGCTGGCGGGCCTAAAATAAAGTAATTTCTATATAAAATGCCAAGTCATATTTTCGTTTTGCTTTATTTTTTTAATAATATATAAAATAAATGTTATATATACGTAAAATGATATTGAGTAATAAAAAGGTATTTATGTATTCTGAACATTTAAGCGACATCTGTTTGTTACGAATTAATATATAATCAGTTTGCCTCTTTATGTACAGATGGCAATAGTTGAAATTAATTTTTCTGGTGGGTAATTGATACTTAATTCAATTTATTTTTTTACCCCTGATTGCCGTTGCCGCTGGCAAAAAGAAACAGTACAATGAACAAAACGTGGCGAAAGACAAATATAAAAACACGGAGCAACGTTGAGCAACATCGATTAGGAAAGGAAAGTGTGAATATTGCGAATACCGGCACGCAACAGCTGCTATATCTATTAGTCACGTTGCCTGTTTCTCATTTTCAGCGGATTTTAAACAGGAATTTCACGTTAATGACAATAATTGCGTAAGCAAAGTTTGAAAAACGACGTGGTTCTGTTTTCTTTACGTTGAAAATTCAACACGTGGATCGTCGAATTATTTTGGGCAGATTCTTTGGTTAAAACATTTCAACTGGAATAAGTTTAGGATGCTTGATAAAGTGAAAATTGAACAGTTGATAAAGGAACAAGGGGATATTGTTCGGCAGTTAAAAGCTGCTAAGGAATCCAAAGAGAAGGTAAGTCTTTTTCCTTGTGAAAATATCATTTTATTTAACGATTACAATTTATTCTTTGTCTTTTAACATTTTTATTCTTATGTAGAATAAAAATTATCTACTTGAATCGTTCACCTCATTAGAAAAAATTATCACTCCTCAGCATTTAAAATATATAAATGAGTATTTGCAATCTCGAAGTTATCTCTGTGGATATACACCTACAAATATAGACTTCAAATTTTATAACGTATTTAAACCAATTATACAGAACATTAAGCCATATCAGCACATATGCAGATGGTTTAATCATATCTGCAGTTATACTGATACTGAAAAGCAGTCATTCGTTGTGGCAAATGGCTATTCTTTAAATGATGTTATACAATGCCTATTGGATGCTCAGGTAGGGCACTATTTTTTACCATCGTTGTCTTATTTGTTTTCATTTAGCTCTCTCACTTGGGGAAACACTAGCCGCTTGGCTATCATGCTACTGTATAATTTACGGTCAATTTGTCGTTTGTCACGGCCTGTGGAATCTGTTCTCTTTCTAAATTATAGATCGCTCAGTAATTCACCACAGGTCAGTGGCTTTTTTACCATTTTTATTTCAATTTTTTCTATATCCGGTTCTATTTAATAATGGGATTTACTCAGAATTGATAATTGCAGATAGCCGAAGAGGTAGCTAAATTATTAGAACTCAAAGCCCAACTGAAAGATGAGGAAGATACGAACGGTCCGCACAAATTTACTCTCAAAACACCGAAGGGGACGAGGGATTATTCACCACAGCAAATGGTGATCCGCCAAAATGTTCTCGGTAAAGTCATTTCAGTATTTAAACGTCACGGTGCGGAGGCAATAGATACCCCCGTATTTGAGCTTAAGGTTCGCTTTAATAAATTTTAGGTTAATTTTTGAAAATTAAAATTTTTTATATCTTAGGAAGTATTGACTGGAAAGTATGGGGAGGATTCGAAATTAATTTACGATCTCAAAGATCAGGGAGGTGAAATTTTGTCATTGCGTTACGATTTAACAGTTCCGTTCGCTCGGTATTTAGCTATGAATAAGATAACAAATATAAAACGTTACCACATCGCCAAAGTTTATCGCAGAGATAATCCTTCAATGACAAAAGGGAGATACAGGGAATTTTACCAGTGCGTAAGTAAACTTCATTGCTGTAGTATTATAGGAGACGATTTGGTTATTTATATGCACATTGGTAGGAAGATTGCAAAATTTCTATTTCCTTTTGGGAAAATTCAATAGAAACTTATAAAAAAAACTGTTGAAAAAGTGGTATTTTTAGGTTATGTACGTTTTTGACAGATCTGACAATCGTAGTAGTGGGAGGGGCAATAATTCGTGACCTTCAGTCCGCTCATTGACTGCTATTGGCTAGAACGAAGAGATGGCTACTACGCGCGCACATTCAAAATTTCCTAGCTGTCAGGGTGACAGGTTCTCTTATCACAGCTGTTAACTCACTTAAATATGCGGTTTATAGGTTATAAAAATCTATGAAACTGTCAAATGACTGTCAAGAACTGTTTTAATCCAAAAGACGACATTTCCGGGCAATTAAAATTTGTTAGCTATCAGTTCGTAGTAGTGTTGTGGAAGTAGAAGTTACAAAAGTAACTAAAACTGCCGCCTAAATTCAAACGAACTAAGTTGCCTTGTATTAAGTATTTCCATTTATATTTAATGATTGATTAAATATATGTAGTTACTGTAATATTTTCTTTTTTTCTGTTTTCTCTGTGTGTTCTCTGATTTCAATTGATGGATAAAAACAGCAGTTATTGGGCAATCATTAATATATTTTTATATTTACCATTTTTTTTCTGCGACATTTAGATTGATGGTTTGTCAATACAAATTTAAATTGTATAAAAATCACTGTTTACTGTACAAAAACAAACACTTTTGGAAAGTGCTATTGGAAAAGCCGAAGCGAGAGTTACCTGCGAACGGTGAAAATAAATAATAGTGGAAATATGTAAATCGATGAAAATAAATCTTGAATATAAATAAGTGGTGTTTAAATGAATTTAATGTTTGCAGTAATGCATTAATTACGTAAAATTAGTGCTTTTAGTAGTATCGTTTTATTTCTGTTAGACTTTTAGTATAAAAATAGATACTTTCTATTAAATATATCGTCTGTGTGATTATTTGAATCCAGAGAATATTACGGTATTTATTTTTAAGTAGCTTGAGAAAAAAATGACGTGGTTTTTATCCATATAATTTAATTTTATGCTGTTGTATTTTTGTATAGACTAGCTTGTAACGCTTTTTTTTCCTTGTTACTGTTCCATAGCTTCCAGTATGTTTGTGCAAAAAATGTCATTTTAAACTCTGCTAGACATTATCTTTCCAGTAACATTTTGACGACTGGACCTCTACAAAATACGTGCTATTTCTTAAACTAGTACATATAAAATATTGATCGTTAAAGTTTTATGTGCATATAAATTGCCAAATCAGTAACCTTCATTCGAAACTCTTAGCATTGGAAACTATTTTATGATATTTTAAGGATTTTGATATAGCCGGAGCGTACGATCCGATGATACCCGATGCGGAATGCGTAAAAATTATACAAGAAATTTTAGACGTACTCGATTTAGGTTCGTACGTAATAAAACTGAATCACAGATTACTCTTGGACGGTATGTTCGAAGCCTGCGGTGTACCGGCCGAAAAGTTTAGATCTATTTGTTCGGCAGTCGATAAATTGGATAAGGTTCGTTTCGATACGCGTTCTACGAGAGATCGTATTTATAAGATTTATTTGATTTAGTCGCCCTGGGAAGAAGTTAAGAAAGAAATGATGGAAGAAAAGGGTTTACCGGAAGAAGCGGCCGATAGAATCGGCGAATATGTACGGCTTAATGGTAAAATCGAACTGGTGGAGAGACTCTTAAAAGACGAGAGACTGTCGAAAAGTAAATCCGCCATCCAGGGGCTGGAAGCGATGAGGCTGATTTTACAGTATTGTGATCTATATAAAACCTCGACTAAAGTGATATTCGACTTGAGTTTGGCACGTGGATTAGATTATTACACTGGGATCATATATGAGGCTATTTTACTGGGTAAGAATACTAACAAATCGTTCTTCATTAATAAATATTTCATAGAAGTAGCAACGGTACCTAGATAGCAGACCAATCTTATACAAATATTATACTCACTCACTTATTAACAATTAACATTAACTAATGACAATCTGATGATTTTATGAATAAAGATTATATTAATACTTAAATTTCGGAGAATAATCTGCAGTTTGCATTAATAATTAAGGTTTTGTTCTAAGTGTTCTTCGGTGAAGTTTGTCCGTTTGGACGTCTGTATCTTAAAAGAACCGTTCTATGTCACTACTCATTATTAAAATGTGACGAAAGTAATTAATACTTTTTAGTTAGATTTTGATTTAATGTTTTTCCTTCAGAAAACTCTTGTAATATATCTAAATCAGGATTTCCTTACATGACGTACCTTTCTTTAAAGTCAACTCCAAAATTGCCTTCAATACTGTATAAATTGTATATAAACGTATTTAACAAACTTACAGCATTATTTCCTACAATGTTATGTTGTTCAAAGTATTTTAGAGCATTTATTACGCTTATAGGAATTATTAAATGTTTGAAATTGATATGTACAAAATTAAATTGCTCTACTAATGTCGAATTTTGTAATAATTTTTCGCATTGTTCAATTCTGCGAGCATCATTTCGTAAAAGAAACACGAAATCTTTGAGGTTTTGAAAACTTGTTGAATAAAATATGCATGCTTCGATCCAAGAACTCTATCGTGTTATTACAAGAACGAGAGGGCAAAAGTAAAGTTACGTAAAATTTGTTTAAACAAAGCTACTAATTCATTTACCTCTGAAATCTTGTACAGTGCATGGGCCACACAAGTTACATGTAACATGTTTGGACAAATATCCTTTAATAATTTTCCAGCCTTCAATATGTAAGCCGCTGCATCGCTAAGAAATAAAAGAATTCTGTGTCTTTAATTTTGGTCAAATTAAAGAACATTTTCTAGGCCTTCATTAATAATGTTCTAATAGTCTTTGATGCGTAATTCTGGAAGCTTTTATATTAGGTGTAGAAAACGTATTTATGTACATCCAAAATACCAAGTATTATATTTGTTACGCAACGATCTATGTCGAAGATTTCATCACCACAAAGCCACACATATTTGTTAGAAATATTAAATTTAACTTGTTGTATAGCAATATCTTAAGTATTGTCTCCATAATCTTGATGGATCAAGAATATGTATCTTTCCAGAAATGTTTTTAATTTAGGGTTTAGCAGTTTATATAAGAGAATGTTGGGTGTTTCACAGAGGTCCATATTAAAAAAAAATATCCAAAAAGGAAAAAAAGAGAGACACGAGATCAAATAGAATGAAATATAGAACAAAAAAAAGAACTAAAAATCTTGCTAATCAATTTAAACATACGCAATACAAATAATAACCTTTATGCTTTTTACTTTCAACCAACAGATGCAAATGAACTATCAGCAATAGCTAAATCCTTAATGAACTGTAGATCATCAGCCATTAACAATATTCCTCTAGTATTAAATTCTCTTTGCAAACGTTGTTTCTTATGTTGCTCCAAGAAAAGGGAAATTCATTGGGGGTAGATCTGACAATCTTAGAGGCCAAAAATGTTTTGAATAACTTCGAAGAAGAAAAGAAAAAAGCATTTGGTAGTTTTGGTGCAAAAAACATTGGAAATGTGGTCTATGTTCTAATTATTTTGTTTTATTTCAAAACAAAACAAGTTGTGCAGCATCCCCATTTTGAAGTTTTCCTTTTCAAGGCTATAAAAATTTCTAAACTAACTAATTCTCATATAGTATGCATGATTTTCTCTCAAAAATTATACACAGAATAGGAGATGACTGCTGTATGACCTTAATCACTTTTATATACAGGGTAGTTCCGAAAAAAAAAGATTAAATCTCACTTTTTTGCTAAAATTAAGCGAAACTTCACATTTGAATATAACGTTGAATTTAAAACAACATTTATTAATAAAATAATCCTCTAAACCCAAAAAGTGAGATACTTTTTACCCTTAACATAGTTTCATATTTTTTATCTTCTCTCGTATGCAATTAAATTTTCGGCAGATTTGATGAATGTTATTTTAGTTTCAAGACATGCACAGGTAATTTGTAAGAAAAAAGATCAACTAAATTCAAAAAACAAAAAAAATTCCCACATGCTGTACACTTTCTACCACCAATCACAAATTGTTTGTAAAATACGTCAAATTAGCGGCTACAGTAATACATGTAGCATTGAGCAAATCACATTTATTTCGACACGTTTGTTCCGTATCTTATATGCCTTTACACTCTTATTTCACACGTCTACAATTTATAAGTTATAATGAAGATTTTTATGTAAATCAGGTGAAAATGCAGAAGGCAACGACGTATCAGTCGGTTCAATAGCTGGTGGTGGACGTTACGATGACTTAGTTGGTATGTTCGATCCAAAAAAGAAACAAGTTCCTTGTGTCGGAGTTTCGATAGGCATCGAAAGAATTTTCTCAGTGCTAGAAGCGAAGGTAGCCACCAACAAAGGAAAACTCCGGACCACAGAAGTCCAGGTGTACATAGCTTCGGCCCAGAAGAATTTATTGGAAGAACGAATGAAACTATGCAATGAACTTTGGGAAGAAGGTTTTAAGGTATCAAAAATGCAAACTATTCATTTCAACGATTTTAAATCGTCACATCTTTAACAGGTCGAACATTCCTATAAGCGTAATCCGAAATTGCTCGTGCAATTACAGCATTGCGAAGAAGAAGGCATCCCGCTGGCAATAATACTGGGCGAAAGCGAAATCCAAAAGGGTGTCGTTAAACTGAGGGAAGTTACGACTAGAGTAGAGACGGAGATCGAGAGGAGCAAGTTGGCAGATGAGTTACGGAGACGTTTATCGCAGTGTAATGGAATTGCATAGGAAATTGGGGGTAGAAGTTGTACAACTGACTTTATTTATTTCATGTGATCAAATAAATTTTAATTAGCAGGTGACGGTGTACATTTAATGATGAATTGCTGTCTTACTTTATTAACATTTAGGAAAAGATTTCGTTTTTAAATACACCCTCTTTTAATTTAACATTTCTTTGATCGCATTTTTTGTATTACTATTTTTCTTTTATTTATTAATATGAAAATGTGTATGAAAACTATTCACTGTTTCAATAAATTATATGAACGCAACATGTTGTTTTATTTCCCTAAATAAAAATGAGAAAGTACGTTAAAATACATACAAAGTAGATGTCAATTTACCAGTACTGGGCCAGCAGGTTTTTGTTCCAAATAAAAAAAAATATTTTTTAGGGTCCTCAATTCACCGATCCAAGGAGGGCACATTTTAAGACCCCCTAATAAAAAATTTGTGTCAATATTGATCCTCTAAAAATTGTGAATGAATATTTTTAGAATTGGAAAAAATAATTTTTAATATTTTGAAAATAATATTTAGGATTGGTTTCCTGAATATTGAAGATTCAAAACAAATCAATGGGGATAAAACGCCCCCTCTTGCAAAATACACATTCACTCGTTCAAACTCAAAATTACATATAATATCAGATTTTTGAAATACCACGAAATCGTGAACTTCTAAAAATAACTATATTTTCTAGTTTTACTGCTGTTCATCATTAATAAATATTGTTTGTTTATTTTTTGAGGCTGGCCCTCAAGGCCACCCCTGATGGTATCTGCTATAGACCCCTTCAAATATTCAAAACTTATTTTATCATAATCAACATGTCTTTGTGAACGTAAACATGTAATGTCAAACGTAAAGGTGAACACTGAACGTAACATAAAACGTAAACATTGAACGTAATAGTTTCTAGTGTTAACGTTAAAATAAAAGTACATATTAATACACATTTTTTTTGAATAAAAATATTCAATAAAAAAATTAATTAGTTACATAATTATTTTAAATATAAATAAATTGGTATGGATTCTAATCAATCAACATTCTCGCAGTTAAGCGTTGGCAAAAGTTACACGAAGGAAATTAAATCGCTTAATAATGATCCGACGAAGTACATAAATTCATATAACTCATTACCTAGGCTACCAATAAATAAAATATTGTTCATTACAAACCTTTCAAAAATTTGAAAACATTATAACAAATTGATTTGATTATATAGTATTTGTAAAGAATAAGAAATATAGAATAAATAAAAACTATATAGATAAAATTGATATGTTGTTTAATTATATCATTAGCTATCAAATTTTGAAAAAAAGAGAAATTCTTTCCCATAAAAGTCATTGTTGATAAAAATTATAAATGTACACAAGTACAATAAATTTCAATTGCTTTCAATTCTCCAATGGCCCCAAGCGAATGTGTCAGTACTATTTTGTTGGATACATCTTTTATCATCTCTCCAACACAATGATTTTTTATTTAATTCCTCAGTGTATATATTATGATCGTAGCTCCTAATAACACATTGCTTATGATAATATTCCTTCTGATCAAACAAACATTTTTTATAATGCCGAAATTTAATATATAAAAGAACTATTCATTCTATTTATTTACATTATTTATTTTCTAAACAATTTTACATATTTGAATTAGACATTTTTTGAGGTAATCAAGATGAATTTGAGCTCGATGTAGACTCCATGGATGACCCTCCAGAATCCTGCGATCTATGAAAATATAACAATTTCTATAAAATAATTTGAATCATCATTAAGTTGTTAAAAAAATGTAGAACACTAAACTTTAATTGTAAGAATGCTTCTTAATTCATTGAGATATATGTAAATAATAATAAATATTAAAATAATGTACCAGACATATCATTATATGCAATTTCTGTTGGTGTTGATGTATTTTTGTTAGTAACAATATAGTTTTTGTTAGAATATAAATAGTTACAGAAAAAAGTGTCATTCATCAAATAGATGGAAATTATAATTGGGTATTTGATTGCGTAGAATACCAATAAAACTACTTTAAAGCCACAGTCATTTTTTAAATCAAGTTTTTTTTCGAGGTGGTTTATGAGACACCCGTAAAAAATCTTACTTGTTAATAGTAGATACATTTTTTTTCTTACCTATCTGGAAAGATGATTTCCACAAACTGTTGGTGTTCGTGCTCGGTACGAAATCTGATGTTATAAAAGTCAGTTCCAGTAACCAGATTATTTTTTATTGTTAGAACACCGACTGGTTGGTCTTCTAAACGCTCTATATCTTTAATATAAAGGAGTAACGAGGTTCGGTTTTGAAACTCTATTGTAATACACTTCAATTTCAAAAAATTATATATAATTATTTCTGCTTCTTCTTGTATTCCACCGTTAACTTGCACGCTTACCGCGAAGCAAGGCATTTTGCTATCTGAATAAATTTTCTTTAAACGGACCATGTTTAAAAATTTTTTTTTACAATTATTTCATTTACTTTTTAGTACGTTAGTATTATAGGGTATTATATTATTTATGGGTTATGTTTTGTGCGTTTTGATTTGACGACTGACAATTGACCAGCGTACCAACCATATTCTTTATCTATGATACCAACGTTGTCAACCACACGCTTTGTAGGTCAATGCAAATACCTAACTCTGCAATATAATGAATATTTATCTACTAAACGATAGATGGTGCGATTACCTTTAATTTATTAATTTTTGAAATGTGTACTTTATTTTAAATATTTTTTTTTTATCAATTAATGAGTTCATATTACATGAAAGTAAAATAGAATTTTTTTTTAAATCAGCTTTATTTTTAATATAGATAAATGACGATTACAATTAGAAAAGGTTCGTCAATAATTTTACAAGATAAATCAAAAAATAGTTGAAGGAGGTGAAATAAATGGTGGTTTTATAAATTTTTTAATTCCCATATTAGCTGCAGCAGCTGGACCAGTATTAGCAAATATTTTAAATAAGGTTGTTGACAAGGTAAGTGGTAAGTCATTAACTTTAGAACTTCCTAATCAACCTCCAATTCCTTTAAAGAAAACATTGTCTCAAAAAGATAAAGACACAATAGAAAAAAATATTAGAGCTCTTATGAATATAACTAGCAAAGAAGATTCAGATTGTGATGACGATATACCATTGTTATGTTTTGATAAAAGCAAACAAGTTGAAAATATTAATCCAACAGAAGAAATTAAAAAAATATTAAATATACAAGATCCTCGTTTATTTGAAACAAGCGATCAGTTTGCGAGATCGAAAGATTGGTCAAAATCATAAATGTTTTATCTCTGACGTTAAATAACAAACGTATAAAAATAATAAACACCACCAACCACAATTTACATCATTAGAATTTTGAAATTTATAATTATTATGAGTTACTATATAACTTTTTGGAATTAGAAATTTTTCTGGTAATGAATTACCAAATGAATCAAAGAAATTCACTAATTTATTAGTATTATCTACATACATAGCAACCCAATGTGTTCCAGTTTTCCAATCTAAATTAAAAATATTATACTTATTTAGATTATCTATTCCGTATGTTAACAATTTATCTGAACTTATGTTTATTTCCTGATTTGTAATTAATTTAAAAATATTTTCCAAGTCAATATTTGATAATGCTATCTTATTATCATTTTTACATTTATCAATTAAATATTTCAAAATAATATTACTCATTTATAATACTTTGAATAATTGTTGAATTGACTGAGAATCAAAACTTTGATTATCAGTTAAAACATCTGTTTTATTAGCACCATCTGCTCCTGCATTTTTATATGCTTTATAAATAACATCTGTATTCCTAATATTATTTTTATATTCATCTTCAGTATTTCTACCGACTGCTTTCAATCTATTTTTATATTCTCTGAATGATTTGTAATCACATAATTTTGTTGGATAACAAATACCATTTTTATTAATAGTATAAAAACCTGTTTTAGTATACTCATTACATATTTGTGATTGATCAATATTAATATAGTTTTCCAAATCATTTATTATACTTTTATGAATAATTATTTCACTATAACTTGATTTCATTCCAGCTGGTATAAATGTACCAGTTTGTTGAATATATATTACGTGTTGCTGTCTATGTCTTCCTTCTGTAAATAATTTTTCTGCTAAATCTGTTATACCTGTTTTCTTATGTGCATCATCAAATATATTAAGACTATGTGTTCTTAATTCATTAGGAATACTATCTTTTTCATATCTATATATATTAAAATAAATAAAAGCTTCTTTACATAATTCTTTAATTACTTGAATATCTTTTTCCAAATCATTTCCACTAGGTAAAAAATAATTAATTTCTGAAATAGATTTTCTTTCCATACCAAATATTATTTCTTGAGCAATTGTTGATTTACCAGATCCAGATGGACCTATAATTATTATTCTTTTTTTGTTTGTGATAATAATTCACCACCCATTTTTCTTTCAATTAATGATCTCAATCCAAAATTTATATTATCGTTATTATTAAATAACTTTTTCTTTGGTCGACCACTATTAGTCATAATTAGTATTAAATAGTATTTATTAATAATTAAATAAATATAGAAAAATATTATTATAATAAATATGAGTAATGTTAGTGTCAGATATTATACACATTTACCAAAGTCGAATAATTCAAATATATCAATAAATAAATCAATAGCAAAGTCATTGAAAAATATAATAAATACAAAAGATCAATGGACTGCAATAAATGATGCAAAAAATTATTATAAAATAAATTTAGCAACTGAATATTTAAATAGACTGTCTAAAGAAAATATTTCCAAAAGAAAATTTGTGAAGGAGAAAAAAATATCACAAAAAACTTTAGATTCAGCGTTAATGTTAATTAAACAAAATCCTAAAATTAAATCATCACAACTAAACCTTGATACATCCACAAGTTCTAATTCCCATATAAATTCTATTGAGGTTGGGTCGCATTCGTCCGCAGTTGTCCGCAAAAAAACGCAAAAGAATACAAAGAGATTAAAAGACAATCCAAGTACATCAGATGATCAAAATTTTGAAGAAAATTTTAATAAGTCTGTAAAATCTTTATCTAGTAAATAATGTCATTGATTGATGTTACAGATAAAAACCCAATTGAGAATTATACAAAATAAAATTAAAGCTGATTGTGTTGAATTTAATAAATTATCCGTTGGTTCAAAATCAAAAGCATCAGAACAATTATATACTGAAAACAGAATTTTAAAAGAATTAGGAATTGCTGCAGTTGACACAATCGAGAAAATGGATGAAGAAATTGAATATAAAGATAATAAAATTATCGTGTTAGAAAAAGAATTAAAAGATGTAAATCATTATGACGAAGATAAAATTAATAATTTATTAAATAAGCAACCAATCATTAGATATGTTGACAGACAAAGAGCAAAAAGACGTTTGTCAAATACTCTTTCAATCACCAATAAATGATTACAAATGAATTATTGAATGATGCAGATTTAAAAATTAATCAATTGTATATGGAAAATAAAAAAATGAAATGGTTATTTATAACAAGCTTACTAATTTTTATAATTTTAGAAATATTAGATATGATTATTGATTATTTGATTTTTAATATTCTGAAAATATTCTTTTTTTTTATCTTACTTTTAGTATATTACTTGTTAATGTAATTACTTAATCTCATTCTGTAATATTTTAATTCTTTTACAAATCCTTCTAATTCTTCTCTAATCTGTTGTTTCTTTTCTACTTTTGCTATTGATAATTTTATATTTGTTTTATAATAATTTTCCAATACAGTTTTATAATTTTTTAATTCCTTTATTATTGGTTTAAATTTATTATATTTATATGATTTTAATTCTTCAATCAATTTTTTATTTTCATCTACTGTAATAAGGTCATCGTCTAGAATTCTTTTCAAAATATTTGAATTTTGTAATTTTATAGAATCTATTATTTCATTTGGTTTTGATGTATCACAAATATATGGTGCAGATGGTAAATCAATAGTGAAATATTCAACGGGATTATAATTTGAATTTTCATTGATTATAATATTTTTTATAAATTATTACATTTTTATTTATATCACCAGCATAACCATTATTTACAATTCCATTTTTGTTAAATATTGTATAATACTCATTTGGAAATAAATTTACTAAATAATTATAATAATAATTTACTTCATTTCCAATTAGTATATTTAGAATTTTTTTATTTATATTAATTTTTACAAGACAAACATTTCCATATACATATATATGTTCTTTAAATATATTTATTTGCTTATTAATATGAAATATTGAATATAAATTTTGAACATCTAATCTAGAAAATATATTACTATATTTCATATATTTTATTCCTGCAGTAATATTGTTGTTATTGAATATTAATAAATGATAATTACAATCTAAAAATTTATCATTATATTCTTGGTCATAATAAATTATTTTCAATGTCATTTATTCCATTAATTAAACATCTTTTACTTGTGTAATAACAAGAATCTTGATATCATTAGAAATAAATCCTTTGTTTAATGTAATTTTTAATATTAATCCCTGTGTTTGAATTAATCCATAAATTGCTGCTGAATATATTCTAAAATTATTTACCCATTTAATTTTTGTTATATATGAACCATTAGTATTGTTTAGGAAATCATCATAATGTTGTTGAATAATATGGTTTTTATTTGTTAAGAAACCTTTGTTATTCGAGAATGGATATGTTTTTCCATTAGCAGTTATTTCATGATTTGTTGTATATACATCAGGATCTGGGTTAAATGATCCAGTTTTCTCATTATAAAATACATAATAAAGATTACAAGCATAAGGAGATGATAGATTAATATTTATTGCTAATGTTGTCTTATTTGATAATACTTGTTCCATTAATGTTGAATATATTGTTTCTGGTAATGTATGTAATTTTTTATTAAGAATTAATGTTTTATCCTTCTTAGATAATTCAATTGCTTGCATATCCATTTGATAAGAATTACATACAAATATTCCATTAACTTTAATACTTTCAGATAATTCATTAACTAATATTTGTGATTGAGAATAAAAATCAATTCTGAACACAATTGATTCACAATGAACTATATTTGGTTGAGAAAATTTTGCCAACATATATTTCATTGGAATTCTAATATCAATTCCACCAACAGGAATTTCATCAATATTTTTATAATCATCTTCGTGATCTTCTATGTCATCCTTTCTTCTTCTAATGAATGAATTAATTAAGAAAAATGTGCCAGCATAATCGATTGATTCTTCAATTATATCAGCATGATCTTTTTCTTTAAAAACTCTTAATTTAACAGATATTCTATTTATAATTTCTTGAATATAATCTTTTGATAATTTAATCACTTTATCAGTTGGATTACTGATTGATAAATATAAATTTACATGATCTAATTGCAAACATGTATTTGTTCCAAAATGAAATTCTCTTGTGATTGATGCAGATGATTTAAGAGAAATTTCAAATGAATCAGTATATTGTCTTAAAACATTTAATGAAGAAAATAAGCCTTCTTTTGATAATAGAGACATTTATTATTAAAATAATATAATTAAATATATAATCCATATTTCATTGTCTTTCAACTTGTGTAAAATATTATTATTCTCTAAGCTAAGTTCAATTATTTGATTATTAGAATTGATATTAGATACCGGTAAATTTAATTCTTTTGAACTATCTTGAGAGAAAATTGCCCACAAATAGTTTTTTTGATTGCGTATATATTCTGTTAGTAAATTACAACCAATGTCAATATGAATATTTTGATTATTAAATCCAATCCATTGAATATGTTTAATTATCAAATTTTTAATTGGCTTATTATCTATAGTATTCAAATTAATTGAAGATTTACTATTATTTTTGCTAAAATTAAATGCTAATCTTTGTGATCTATTCATTGATATTTGTATTTACTAATTAAAGATAATACTGATTTTTTAAGTTCCGCATGTTCATCTGGAATGGAATTATAAATATCAATTAAATGATCGAAAGTATAATTTTTTGATTTAAATAAATCTTTTATTTTTTGAACAAAGTCTGGTAATTTCCCTAAATCAAATTTTATATTTTTTAAGAATGGAAATATGTAATCAGATATTATTCCTTCTCCAATTATAATATCATTCTTATTCGTTTGATTATATAATAATTCAAATAATTCTTTATGATTATTCATTTATAAATATTTAATTTAACATGAGTTATAATGTTATTATAGCAATAGTATAATACAATATTTTTATTATTATTCCAATATTTTATAAAATCATCAATACTTTTTATTCCCTTTTCCGTGAAAATAAATATTGGGCTAATTGTATCAAAATAAACTACATCATATACTTCATCATCCTGATATTCTATTTGCATTTCAAAATCTAAGGTTGTATTAAATGTTAGTAAATATGTAAATATATCTTTCATTTTATCAAATATAATCTCTAAATAATCGGAGTTTCAATATATTCATTATTTAAATGAAAGTAAGAAATTGATTTACCTTTAGATTCAATATTAGTTATTTTAAAATCTAAATCAGGATTATGTTTAAATTTATGATATTTATTTGTCTCTCAGTAAAATATTTATTACAAATATTACATTTAATTTTATTTTGACGTTTTTTATTTTCATATATATATCATCATCAAAGGGAATAAATCTACTAATACTTTGTTTCATTGGATTTTCTTATTAGTTCTCTTTGTCTATCGATACACTCAAGTAAATCAGATTTTTTTCTATATTTTGATAAATTTTTAATTCCCATTGATTTTGCAATAGTTTGTAATCATACAAATACATTTATTTATTAAAAAAAAATTTCAGTAATATATTTAGTCACAATTCCATATAATATAGACCAAATATGTTTCAACTAACTCATTCCAGTTTGAAATATTAATAAAATTTTTTTGTAATAAATAGATGGTGAATTTAAAAGAGCTTAGGACAATTGCCAGAAATCTAAATATTACTAAATACATAAACTTAAAAAAGATCAGCTGATAGCAGCTATTAATAAAGTAAGACATGGTAATCCCATTATTAAAACAATTAAACCTACATTAAAAAATTTGGAAAAAGTATTAAGAAAAACATATACCATTGAAGAATTCCATAACATAAAAAAAGAGCAGATTAATGATACTCTTACAAGATTAATAGATGGGAATAAAAATTTGTTATTGAAGATTACTGTAAAAGAATTAAAAAATTAGCAAAGGGTAGAATTACTAAATACTATAACTTAAATAAAGAATCTTTAACAGAAAGAATAAGTCAAACATCTCCAGATTTATTAAATGATTATTATAAAAAAGATATAAATAAAGCTCTTAGAACAATATATTCGAGTGAAGATATTAAAAAAGCAAAAGAAGATGATTGGATAAATAAAATGAAAGATGTTATTAAAATAAATCAACCTAATCAAATATTTGAAGATATTCCAATCAATGAGCAATCAATTAGATGTGATGAATGTGGAAAAATGATAACAAGGAAACGCCTTAATTTACATAAATCAAAACATGTTATAACTGATGATGTTTTTGAACTTGAAACAAGTTTTAAATCTAGAATAGTTACATATAGACATAATAACAATAATCCAAAAATAGTTAATGAATATAGTTATATGGAGTATTTAAGGGAAAGGGCTGTTGGATTAATTAGTAAATGGTTGAATAAATATCATAATATAAAAATCAATTTAAATATGGATATACAATTTGTAGATTCAAGGGATCCTGAAAATGTGATGGATCAAGCAATACAACTTAAAAATGTAGAGCTATATGAGAGTGATAATTTAGAAGTATATTGGGATAATCAAAGAGAAATATTTACACAAAAAATAGTAGATTTTCAAAATAAAGAAGGATCATTTTGGGAATTGAACAATGTACATAGTTTGCTTATAAATATTAATAAATTTACCCCATTAAGTGGTAGTTCATATATTGAACTACCCGAGTGGATTAAGAGCACAAAATCATGTATAAATGTAAAAAATAGAGATAACCAATGTTTTAAATGGAGTATATTATCTGCTTTATATCCTCAGAATAATCATGGTGAAAGAGTAAACCTATATCATAGATATGATCATGAACTCTTGTTTGATGATATTCAATTCCCAGTTAGAATACAAGATATAAAAAAGTTTGAATCATTAAATCAAATTAATGTTTATGTGTTTACATATGAAGGGAATAAAATATATCCATTACTTACAAAAAATAAAAAACCATACGATAGGTTTGTAGATTTATTATATTTCAAAGACGGTGATAATTCACATTATTGCTGGATTAAAAATCTTAGCAGATTATTTAACAAACAAATAAATTCAGATGGACATAAAAAAATATTTTGTAGAGGATGTTTAAATTATGCAACAGATAATGAAGAATGTTTAAATAATCACAAGTTAATATGTAATACAACTGAAGTATGTTTACCAAAATTACCATGTATCAAATACAAGTGCTCTGGTTGTAAAAAATATGAAACTAAGGATATAAATGAAATAAATAAGCATATTGATGAATCATGTAATTATTCAGATCTTATTTATATTTGTAAAAACTGTAAAATAAAAAGTAAAACTGAATTATTAAATCATACACACGAAAAATGTAATATTCATTATGCTTGTGATAAATGTAAGATAGTATTTATTAATGTATTAGATTTTAAAAAACATGTAAAACATTTAAATAATCCAACGATGGAAACAATTGAACCAAAAATAAAATTTAAAAATTATCAAAAAATGGTTAAACATCCATATGTCATATATTCAGATTTTGAAGCTTTATTACTTTCAATTCAAGGATGTGATCCAAATCCTGAAGAATCATATACAAGAAAGAAACAAATTCATAAACCTACTAGTTATGGATTTTATATTAAAAGCAGAAATGATGATACAGAAAACCCACTGCATATATATAGAAGTGAGGAAGATATTTCTAAATATTATCTAGAGGATATAATTAAATGGGGTAAAAAATTACATATATCACTAAAGAAAAATAAAAAAATGACAGATTTTAATAAAAATGAATTTAATGAGGCAGAACACTGCTACGTATGTAATTGTGAATTTACTGATGATAATGAAAAAGTTCAAGACCATGATCATTATACTGGTAGATACAGAGGTGCTGCATGTAATAATTGTAATTTAAAATTAAAACAGCCAATATTTATTCCTGTATTCTTCCACAATTTGAAAAATTATGACTGTCATCTATTTATAAAAAATTTAGGATTATATAGTAAAAATATAAGAGTTATTCCAAATAATAAAGAAAAATATATTTCATTTAGTATGATGGTATTTAATGAAGATGTTGGACAAGTTTTTGAACTTAGATTTATAGATTCATATAGTTTTCTAAATCAAAGTATTAATGAATTAGCATCTAATCTTGAACCAGATCAATTGAGGGAAGTAAATAAATATTTTACAAAATCTGATTTAGATATACTATTTAGAAAAGAAAATAAAAAAATAATAAGGAAAGGACTTTATCCGTATGAGTATATGGATTCATATGATAAATTTGATGAAACAAGACTGCCACATATTAAACATTTCTATTCTTCATTAACTAAGGAACATTTATATCAAAGGGATTATAAACATGCTTTGAAGGTTTGGAAATATTTTAATATAAAAAATATTGGAGAATGGCATGATCTATATTTAAAAATGGATGTTTTATTATTAGCTGATATATTTGAAAATTTTAGATATTTATGTTTGGAGAAATATGAATTAGATCCTGCTTGGTATTTTACAACTCCTGGACTTGCTTGGGATTGTATGTTGAAATATACTAAAGTGGAATTGGATTTATTACTTGATTATGAAATGTATATATTCTTTGAGAATGGTATTAGAGGTGGAATATCTCAATGTTCTAATAGATATGCTAACTCTAGCGATAATAATTCACAAGTCAGTTACCTTGATGCTAATAATTTATACGGTTGGGCTATGTCTCAAAAAATGCCATACAAGAATTTTAAATGGATTTATGATATAAATCTTGAAGAAATTTTAAATAGTGATAATGAAACTGGATATGTATTAGAAGTTGATTTACATTTCCCCAAGGAGTTACATGATAAATTTAATGACCTGCCTCTAGCTCCAGAAAATAAACCACCTCCAAATAGTAAAGTAAATAAACTTATATGTGATTTCTATGATAAGAAAAATTATATAGTACATTATAAAACACTAAAACTATATAAAGATTTGGGGGTGGAAATAACAAAGGTGCATAGAGGAATTGAATTTTCTCAGATAGATTTTATAAGACCATATGTTCAATTCTGTACTGAGCAAAGACAAGAAGCAGAAAATGATTTTGAAGTTGGATTTTGGAAATTGATGGTAAATGCAATTTTTGGTAAGAGTATGGAATCAGTTAGAAAAAGACAAGATCTTAAACTTTATTCAAATGAGTTAAAAGCTCAAAGAGCTATTAATAAACCAACATTTAGAAAATGTACAATATATGGTGAAAATCTTGTATTAATTCATAAATATAAAACAATTGTTTCATTTAATAAACCTATATATCTTGGACAAGCTATTCTAGACCTATCGAAAGCATATATGTATGATTTTCATTATAATGTAATTAAGAAAGAATATAATGAAACAGTAAAATTAATGTACATGGATACAGATTCTTTAATCTATCATTTTAAAGAAGATTTTAATAAATTTATCAAAGATAATCCAGATTTATTTGATACATCTAATTATCCAAAAGATCATGAACTGTATAGTGATAAAAATAAAAAGTAATTGGAAAATTTAAAGATGAACTCGGTGGAAAAAAGATACTTGAATTTGTTGGATTAAGATCTAAATCATATGCATATAGAGATAATAATGTACATAAAAAGTTGAAAGGAATTAAGAAATCTGTTCTTGATAAAGAAATTAAATTTCTGCATTATAAAAAATGTTTGTTTGATCAGAAGGAATATTATCATAAGCAATGTGTTATTAGGAGCTACGATCATAATATATACACTGAGGAATTAAATAAAAAATCATTGTGTTGGAGAGATGATAAAAGATGTATCCAACAAAATAGTACTGACACATTCGCTTGGGGCCATTGGAGAATTGAAAGCAATTGAAATTTATTGTACTTGTGTACATTTATAATTTTTATCAACAATGACTTTTATGGGAAAGAATTTCTCTTTTTTCAAAATTTGATAGCTAATGATATAATTAAACAACATATCAATTTTATCTATATAGTTTTTATTTATTCTATATTTCTTATTCTTTACAAATACTATATAATCAAATCAATTTGTTATAATGTTTTCAAATTTTTGAAAGGTTTGTAATGAACAATATTTTATTTATTGGTAGCCTAGGTAATGAGTTATATGAATTTATGTACTTCGTCGGATCATTATTAAGCGATTTAATTTCCTTCGTGTAACTTTTGCCAACGCTTAACTGCGAGAATGTTGATTGATTAGAATCCATACCAATTTATTTATATTTAAAATAATTATGTAACTAATTAATTTTTTTATTGAATATTTTTTATTCAAAAAAAATGTGTATTAATATGTACTTTTATTTTAACGTTAACACTAGAACTATTACGTTCAATGTTTACGTTTTATGTTACGTTCAGTGTTCACCTTTACGTTTGACATTACATGTTTACGTTCACAAAGACATGTTGATTATGATAAAATAAGTTTTGAATATTTGAAGGGGTCTATAGCAGATACCATCAGGGGTGGCCTTGAGGGCCAGCCTCAAAAAAATAAACAAACAATATTTATTAATGATGAACAGCAGTAAAACTAGAAAATATAGTTATTTTTAGAAGTTCACGATTTCGTGGTATTTCAAAAATCTGATATTATATGTAATTTTGAGTTTGAACGAGTGAATGTGTATTTTGCAAGAGGGGGCGTTTTATCCCCATTGATTTGTTTTGAATCTTCAATATTCAGGAAACCAATCCTAAATATTATTTTCAAAATATTAAAAATTATTTTTTCCAATTCTAAAAATATTCATTCACAATTTTTAGAGGATCAATATTGACACAAATTTTTTATTAGGGGGTCTTAAAATGTGCCCTCCTTGGATCGGTGAATTGAGGACCCTAAAAAATATTTTTTTTTATTTGGAACAAAAACCTGCTGGCCCAGTACTGGTAAATTGACATCTACTATACAACATCATATGACCCAAAATTAATAGAACTTCAATAATTTTATTTTGAAATTCTTTTAAAATTTAAATTAAAAAAGCAAAATTTACAAATTTTTCGTCAGCCCGAAATCACTGACTAAAAACTACTCTTGATTTACAATCTTTTTTTCTTATATAGAAATACAAAAGAAATTATTTCGCATTATCTTAATAAATAGTTTAATACTTTTATTTTTAATTAGTCAAGGTTACTTTTGCTCATATGTATATATTTCTGCAAATAGTAACATCAATCTTCGTTAACTTTAGGTATTTTAAGCTTTCCTTTAGAGGATCAAATACTTATTTAGTAACCATCAAAAGATTATGTCAAAAATAAATGATTATTCAATTATACATTGAAATTTATCTATACAATTTTGCTTGCTTTTCTTAATTTTCAGACAAAATATTTTATTTAATAATTGCTGCGACATCTATTGAGTATAACTAAAATTAAATGCAACTCTAATTTGCCTATTTATGTGGAGATGGCGCTATGCATCACAAATAATTTATGTCGTATAATTAAACACCATTTACTAGTGTTATTAATTTTGCAATGGAAACAAAACATTAACGTATCCAAATACTCATTTAGTATCCATCAAAGGATTATGTCAAAAATAAATGAGATTATACCTTGAAATTTGCCGCTATACAGTTTTGCTTGCTTTTCTTCTTAATTTTCATACAAAATATTTTATTTCAATATTGCTCCGACATCTATTGAGTGTAACTAAAATTAAACGCAACTCTAATTTGCCTATTTATGTGGAGATGACGACATCTATTGAGTGTAACTAAAATTAAATGCAACTCTAATTTGCCTATTTATGTGAAGATGGCGCTATTCATCACAAATAATTTATGTCGTACGATTAAACACCATTTACTAGTGTTATTAATTTTGCAATGTAAACAAAACATTAACGTATTGATGAAATGACATGAATATCAATATTAATTACATATTCGTTTGCCTCTAAAATTGAATGGTCACTGCAGATTCCTATATTGGACGGTAACTTAATTTTATGTGTCGATATTTGTTTGAAGATGGCGCTATTTATCACAAATAAAGAACGTCACATATATAATGCTATTTAATAGAGTTATTAACTTTTCAGTGTAAAAGAAACATTGACTTTTGGATAAAATGAAATGAATTTCAATATTAACTATATATTCATTTGCCAATAAAATTGCATGCTCACTCTGCAGATACCTATATTGGACGGTAACTTTTAATTTTGTGTGTCGACATTTGTTTGAAGATGGCGCTATTTATCACAAATAAAGAACGTCACATATATAATGCTATTTAATAGAGTTATTAACTTTTCAGTGTAAAAGAAACATTGACTTTTGGATAAAATGAAATGAATTTCAATATTAACTATATATTCATTTGCCAATAAAATTGCATGCTCACTCTGCAGATACCTATATTAGATGGTAACTTTTAATTTTGTGTGTCGACATTTGTTTGAAGATGGCGCTATGTATAACAAATAATAAACATCACAGATTTAAATACTATTGATTGAGTGTTTAGTAGTTGATAATTTTTCAATATAAAGGAAACATTAACGTGTGGAGAAAATGAGATGGATTTAAATATTAACTACATAGTCATTTGCCTCTAAAACTGGATACTCACTCTGTAGATTCCGATACTAGATCCCACTGAGGTGGTGCTTTAGCAATTTTAACAATTTGAAAATCTTCGTAGAATAAATCTTATTTTGTGCAATATGCAACAAATCAACAGATCATTTGCGTAAATTATAGAGGTTGTTATAAAAATCGATTCCTGTTGTACTACACTAAATATTATAATGTTCATATTATGTTTGATAAAGTTTCTAGAAAATAAAAATCCAACATTTGTCGTTAAACTCGTTTTATTAAATAATTATTTTGATGAAAGTACAAGCTAATGGTGTGATCGCATACGTAAAAATCAATTTTATGTACGGGAAGGTATGATTAATACAAAAGAAAACATTAGATACTGTTAACTAGGAAGGCGAACGATATCGCATTTTTTAAAGGCTGTGCGAGTCGCAGGAACGTACGTCGTCGATCTTAAGTATCATCTTGACTAACTGCGTGGCCAGTTTGATCTGCTGCCTCTTCGATTTAAGAGATTCTATTACGTGCTGTTCCCTCATGTTGAGGCTCCCGGTTGCCATGCAATCGATGCCCAATGCCGGATCACCAGTGCCTGCTTGCTTCGCCTTTAGAATAATTGGAAATATTTTCATTTATCCCATGTTTATATATATGTATATAGAAAAAAAAACTTACTTTCACTTCGGCTAAAGCGTGTATCGCAGACAAACCACTATTTTCGGCCAAGGATAGCGGAATACATTCCAAAGCTTCGGCGAATCCTCTAAAAGCATACTGCTCCAATGACGCTAACTGATCTGCTTGAGCAGCTACAGCAAGGCTGCAAGATATTTCAGATGCTCCTCCGCCATAAACGATTTTAGGTTCCTAAAAAAATAATATTTCTTTTCTTGTTGACCTTTGTATATTCTATATTGGATACGCTATTGTAGTTTTTAGGTCCGATTACTTCACGCAACTTCATTTATGAAGTTATTTTATTATTCTTTGCTACTCTTACTACGTTTCGTCGGAATTGTTGGTAACATATTCAGGTACCTTGATTTTACACACAAGATAAGTGTTCTTTACTATTTTTCTGTATAAAACAATTATAAGCAAAATAACAACCTTAATTGCAAATATTAACAAGCAATACGTATTTCTTAATAATAAAAAAGAATCAACAATAATTCTTACCTCTGGTATTTCTCTTCATAAACCGTTTCTCATTTCCGAAACAATTTTTTTTTACGTTTAGTTTGGCGATTAATAAATTCAACTTTATCAAAAATTTCATTAAATATTGCAATAAACTAATTAAATTAAAATTGTAAAGGACATTTCGCAAGGAAGGCAAATAAACGTATTGTTATAACATTACTCAATAAATGACCATTTGTGTTAGTTCTAAACTTAAGGATTCGCTTGTGCACTGACCACAGTCAGTGTTTATGATATTTTCTAGTTTATGTAAGTTCTAATTTCGTATTTATTTCGTTATAATACTGTACCATTTGCATTATTATGTTATTAAATATCGCTTCTCCGCTGGAACAATGACCTAAGTGCAATTTTTCATTTAGTTTAGTTTATTATTATTAATTAAGTCTTGAAAAAAACAAAAATTTAAAACATCATTTTCTCAAAACTTAATAATTTGCACTTAGGACGATGTTCCACCGGAGAAGCGATATGTATTTTTCTTTTCTTCAGTTAGTTACATAATTTTGTTATATAAGTTTTCAACATGTGCACATGCTACTTTTTTGTGTCCTATTATTGGGCTTCGGCCTGTTGGGCAATAAAGATTATTATTATTATTATTATTATTTCATTTTTCAATTTAATAATAATAATAATAAGAGATTTATTGGTTATATATGGTACAGCAGATAATATGCATTATAAGAATGTTCTTATCTATGATAAAATATAAAATGTAAAGTAATCCATAACTAATAACTAATATTACGATGTACATATAACCAAAAAGGCTACATCGTCGTGGCTCAAATTCAGAGTTTGAGCTTTAGCGTTCTTCCAGTAGCCTTGAATTAAGAAAATTAAACTGAAGATAAAAAAAAAACAAAGAAATAATGCCATTATGTGGATGGACTGGGAAAATGCGAAGTGTAACAAATCTCTGGAATGAAAACACGCAACAACGATATTGGAAAGAGTAAGTAAATATAGTGTTATTGTATACTAAGAAGTTTTTGTCTGAGCCAGATTTTAATAACATAGATAGGTACTTTATAAATATCGAAATTGGGCAAAACGTCATTAATAGTTTTGACAATATTATAAGTAAAACTGTTTTTAAATTGTTCTAGACGATGTTTTGGTATACATATATATTTGGTAGCACGAATATTTACAATGTGTGCTTGACATCTGTATTGTATTTTATTATGCAGATACGACGGGCTTCGTGTTTTTATAATTTCGACATAGAAATAGGCGATATGTAATAGGCATCTGTTGTGCATGTTAAGAATATTTAAGTTTTTGAGAATATGTGATGTCCTCTGAAATCTGGATAATCCATGAATAAAACGTATGCAGCAGTTTTGAACTTGCTGTATTTTAGCAGCCGCTTCTTTTCCAAATAAGATAGATAAAACTAATGATTCACATAGTAAAGATCTAGCGAGGCAGTCGAAAAAATGACGGTTAATATAGATAGATTTTAAAGCAGCAAAAGCTTTTTGTGCTAATTTAACAGTGTTTAAGTTAAATTTGAGAGAAGAGTCAAGCCAAATTCCTAAACTTTTGACGCTATCTGAAAATGGAATATCATGAGAAGCTATTCTAACCTGCAATTTGGTTTTAATAATATCCCGTGCACGCTGCGGGCCAAAAACAATTAGTTGAGTTTTTTCGAGGTTAATTTTCAACTGATAGTTATCTGCAAAATCTCTTTTTATATTGGAATTAAGGATGTGCTGAGCTTCTAAGTAGTTATCAAAATCAAAGGAGAGATATATTTGGGTGTCGTCAGCATATAAGTGATAATAACACATTTCTTTGTATATTTTATATGTTTAGTCGATTTTTTTTTTCAGTGTTAAGATATTTGACGAAACCTATAAAAACAAATGTATGAAGAAAAATATCAATCTTTGAAAAATAAATTAGTAAACTTATTGTAAAAATGGAATTTCTTTAAGTTATTTAAGTTACTTAACTAAATTATTACAAATAATTTTCAAACCTTGTATGTCTTCGTCGTGGTTAATTGCATTTTTGTTTTGATATTATATCGATGCTTGTAAATTCTTTTACAAAGATTCATCCAAAGAGAATATGATTAGATAATTATAACGTTCTTCAGCTGGTCTGAGAATCTCCGTATAATCGCCTTGATTAAAGAATTGTGTGAGAAAGTGGGCCTGTTTTTCAATTATTTACCTTTCTAATTATTCACTCACACAGAGTCAAAAATGGATTATAATAATAAACGACTACAAAAAACATATTCGAATGAAATTATTCCCTACCTGAATTAAACTTCTGATAACACACAAAGCATCATGCAGACTCCTCTTAGCCTCTTCAACGAGCATAGCGTTCCCACCTCGGACCAGGATAGTTACAGCCCTCGAATTCGAACATTCTTCGATCACCAGCATCTTATCCTTCGTCGTTCCGAAGGACAACTCACGTACAAGACCGGCTTTACCTAACTTATCTGCGCTCAATTCTTCGAAACGAGGGACGATTCTGCCTCCGGTCGCGATAGCAATGAGCTCGATTTCAGGTCCTCCGACCTGATAATAATAAATCAAATAGTGTTAAAACAGACTAAAAATGTTATCGCTACTATGTGAGAATTGTTACCCAACGGACGGCAGGCAAATTCTGCTGTAACAAGAGATGATTCGCCTCGTCGTCGAAACCCCACTGGCAAATCGCTAATGTAGTTCCGGCGCTTTTCACTTGAGATACCTGAAGTAACAATCAAATAAAAATCGTTTTAAACACCGGAAAGATTAAATGAGAGCGATGCAGTTTCTCCGATTTTCGTTATTTCGGGGAAACATGGTGTAGAATGATCACAGAATTACAATGGTACATTTTTTTCAGCGGAAATAATGTTTTATACTCTTTTTCTAAAAAAGAAAGAATGCGATTTTAAAGCTATGTCGGAATTTGAAACACTTTTCAACTTTTATTAACTAACAACCCTTGAAAACAGGTCAGAAATTGTAACCACGTTATTAAGTTTTTTAATTAAATTAAAACATTCACAAGAGAGGTTTTTTTAAGAAAATAACTTAGATGTCTTTATTTAGTATTTGTTTCTATTATTGGCCGACAAAATTGAAAGAAAAACTTGTGCTAACATAACCTAAAAATCACTTTTTAAAAATTAAATGCGTAATAAGGTTTTTGTTTTTAAGAAAATAACTTAGCTGCAGCAATTTAGTACTTGTTTCTAACTACTATTTTGCCGACAATATTGAGAAACAGCTGTATTTCGTGTGTTGATATAACCTAAAATCCCTTATAAAAACTAAATGCATAACAACCTTTTTTTTTAAAGATAACTTAACTGTAGTTTCTAAGTATTAATGATTGGCAAAATTAAAGAAAAAAGTGTAGTTTGCGTGCCGACATAACCTAAAAATCTGTAAGAAAGGCTGCATAACAGAGGGTTTTTAAGAAAATAACCTAAATGTGTTTATTTAGTGTTTGTTTCTAATTATAATTGGCCGACAAAATTGATAAAAAAAAATACTTTGTGAACTGACATAACCTACAAATCTTTTAAAAAATTCATAAGAAAATAATTTGTATGTATTTATTTAGTAATTGTTTCTATTATTGGCCGACAAAATTGAAAAAAAAAAGTACTTTGTGTGCTAACATAACCTAAAAATCACTTTTTCTTTAAATATGTAATAAGTTTTTTTAGGAAAGTAATTTAACTGTAGCAATTTAGTACTAGTTTCTAAGTATTATTGGCTGAAAAAATTAAAAAAAAAAGTGCAGTTTGCGAGCTGACATAACATAAAAATCTGCAAAAAAGCTGCATAATAGAAGCTTTTAAGAAAATAACTTGTATGTATTTATTTAGCATTTGTTTCTATTATTGGCCGACAAAATTAAAAAAAAGTACTTTGTGACAACCTAAAAATCACTTCTTTTTAAAAACTAAAAAAAAACTAAACGCATAACAAGCTTTTTTTTTAAAGAAAATAACGGTGCTGTAACGATTTAGTACATATTTCTATTACTAGCCGATAAAATTAATTTTGTGTACTGACATAACCTACAAATTCATTAAAAAATGTATAACAAAAGCTTTTTAAGAAAATAACTTAGATGTAGTAATTTAGTATTTGTTACTAACTATTATCGGCCGCCAAATTGAAAAAAAAATACTTTACTTTATGCGTTGAAATAACGCAAAATCCCTTCTTAAAAAAAATGAATAAGGATTTTTTTTTTAAAGAACTAACAAAATTAGTAGTTGTTCACAAGTATTATTGGTTAATATAACTGAAAAAGCTGTCTTTTATGTGCAGACATAATCTAAAATTTTTTTTAAGAAAAAATTTACAAAACATGGTTTCCCTGTGAAAAAAAAGAAACTATCATTGTGATACATCCAAAAATTACGAAAATTGAAGCTGCTACCTTTAAACCACTTACCATTTCGATGAATTTCTCTTGCTCATACTTCCTCAGCTCTTTATAATCTTCAGTGCTGGTGACATCCAACTTATGCTTAGTTTTCGGTTTTGGCGGTTCGAATGGGCAAGTCAAAATAGCGATTTTAACATCATTTAATTGCTTAGGCATCTGTGGATGAGACATAGTTTTATCAATGACCACACCCTTCACTAAAATGGTATCTTCGAGCCGACCGCCGACTTTTCCCTCCACCTTGATCAGTTCGAAATTAACGTCACGTGTTTCGAGGTCGGCGACAGATAAAACACCCTTCACCGCGATCTCTGCCATTTGCCGGTGGCATTTATTGATAATTTTTCGATCCTAAAGTGGTCATAGCTACTTTTATCAAAGGTTCTAAATTATCCGCTGAAACTGGAAATAGTTCGGCAATTTTATCCAAATGTTCCACAGCTTTCTGAGCAGCCAGTTCAAAACCATCTGCTATTCTGATTGGATGGATACCACGATCTAAAAGAACACCAGCTTGTTCAAGTAACGCCCCGGCGAGTACCACGACACCTGTTGTTCCATCTCCAATTTCATCATCCTGCGACTGTGATAATTGAACCAGTAATTTTCCCACCTCATGTTCAATTTCCATCATTTTTAATATAGTAGCTCCATCATTTGTGACCGTTACTTCACCTGAAATAACATAAAATTCACGAGAAACGCCCATAAGCACTTGCCACAAATGAAAATCATACCATCAGGTGATACCATCATCTTGTCTAAACCTTTTGGGCCTAATGATGTGCGTATGGTATTTGCGATTTGCTTCGCAGCTAATATGTGTGACTAAAAGAGGTAAAAAAGGTCTTTGTAGTAATACTAATTAGTTCAGAAATGAAATATTTATATTCATATACAAGAATTCAAGACATAACCTACCTTTAAGGCATCTAACCCAGTTAAACGCTTCTGCTTATCTTGGTCGCGTATTATAATAAATGGTCTACCATATTCGTCAAAGGCAATACTGCCGGGTAAGGAATTCATTTTGAGGTATTCACTTTGTATTTATTCGATGATGGTAGATTTTCTTTCACCCGTACAAACCTTTGTTGATGACTGTCAAGTCAAGTTTGCCGGCCAATGCAGCCAACTGCGCAAGTCTTGGTATTTTCTTTATTCTAGAATTTTCTGACAGCGATAAATTGTTTTCTTTTTTTTTATAAAGATATGTATTTTAGTTAGTTATTATTTTCGTTAAATATGCTACTTAAATAAAATATAATATAGATTTGAAATTGAATTACTTTTTAAAACGTTAATAAAAAGCAACCGGAATTTTTATCATATAAAGTTATTCAATAAGATTAAAATTTTTATATTTTTATTAAATTTTAAATTTATCAATCTGCTTTTATCACGAGATAATTAATTTATTGTAATTGATAAAATTTGTAATTATTTTATAATTTTTATAACAGGGCCATCTCTGCGTGAATAGCAAAATTATATTCTTATTTACCTATTATCAGCATTTTGCATCAATAATTATTAAAATACTTTCATTTCCAATAAGTAAAATAATAACACGATTTTATTTTTAGGGAATAATGCTATTGTCCATTATAATTCAATTTAAACTATTAATGAAAGAAATCTGTAGTTAGAGCGCGATCTAGGCAGCTTTATTAAAAATAATAAAATCAATTGCTGCTAATGAATTATAGATGGCACTAGATGTCTTAAAAATAATTTTTGGTGATAATTTAATAAACAGAAAATAACTATAAAGTACACCATTGTGACAAATAATTGTGGACATAGGTTATAATTTACATCTGTGAAAGAATTTTCTACGTTTATTGCTTAAAAATGGTTGAAGTTATGAAACAAGTCGTCGCTGGTATGTTAACTGGCATAGAAAGGTAAAAATGTGTCTTTTTAAATGCTATAAAATATACCTCATGTATTCACAGATACAATCCTGATAATTTACCCACATTGGAGCGTTACGTCGAGATCCAGTCGAGAGAAAATGCTTACGACTTAGAAGCAAATTTGGCCGTTTTGAAATTGTACCAGTTCAATCCACCAAAATTCAACATAGAAATCACCAGCCAGATTCTACTCAAGGCACTGACGAATTTTCCCCACACTGACTTTATATTGTGTAAATGCTTACTGAACGAGCAAAAGCTACAAGAGGAGCCTATCAATGAAATAATTTACTTAGCTGATGTGTTAGAGCAGTGCGATTTCGAAGTATTTTGGAGGAGGGTTCATTCGATGCCGGAATTGACACAGAAAATTACAGGCTTCCTTGATTCAATTCGTAAATTCGTATGTCACGTTGTTGGGATAACATATCAAACTATCGATCGAACTCATTTGGCTCAGTTGCTAGGAGATGTTGATGATAAAACATTAAAGCACTGGGTGAAGAAATATGGGTGGAAAGAGGATGGCAGTTTGATATTCATTGCAAATCAAGACGAAAATATTAAAACCAAGAATATTAATGAAAAGATTGATTTTGAAAGTGTAGGTGCTATTATGGCTGCCTGTCGCTGATTTTAAATTATGAATAATAAACTTTTTGTATTACTTGTTTGTTTTACTTAGGTGTTGATCAAAAAGGATAATGTTGTCATATATTTTTATAGTTTGCAAGGGTACTTAAAAAAATCTTTTTTAATTAGAATAAAATGAAGAAATATTAGTTTGCAAGTATTGCTAATAAAAATCCATTAAAAATGAACTTAAACACATGTAAGCAAGTCTATTATAATTTTATTTAAAATTTTTATTTTTCAAAGACTGAAAAAAAGTATTCGAGATAACTTCACGCACATTGAAATTAACATGGCGGGCGAAGAAAGAGGCGCAAAGTTGGTTAAGGTTAGTACATCGTGCGTGAGTAAGTGTAAACTGAGAATCCGCAAACACCGTCGTAATAGAAACAGAAATTTACGCAGGAAACGAAGTAAGTTGAAATATCTCCAGCAAATTAGCAACAACAATACTAATTCCACGACCGAAAAACATTCCCGTGAATTGTGCAGCACATTGACAGTATTCGACATTACCGACAGCGACATGAACTACGAGCGGGACGATAATTTACGCCGTCCGCCGGCAGAGGTCGCCCAATGGCAATATCAGCACCAATTGGCGTATTGGAAATCGCGCGCCATCAGTTTAGAATATGAAAATCGCATGTTGCACGCGCACATTAAAAAAATGTGTTCGCAAGAGATACAAGACTACGCGGAGTACGTTAAAGAGGTACAGGATCCAACTTCTATTGCCGGGAAAGAGGAAGAGGATACAGTGTCAGACGATGTCGTAACAACAGAAGGGAATTCGGAAGCGTGTGATAGTAATATGTATGGGGAAATGGCATCCAAGATTCGAGGAATGGAAACGGCGATGAAAGTTAATTACGACATGCAAGTCGAGAGGCGTAAAGCTCAGGTGTGGCCCAATATACCGTTGAATTTATGAGTTTCTAGTATTAACTTTCGAGCGATATATTTTTTTTGTTATTGAATTTCTTAATAAAATACGTTGGAAAAGATTTGCCATATTTTTTTCTTAATAAGTGAGGAACAAGTGTAAGTTACAGAACTTCTAGATGTGAATCATCTCTGATGTAGTTATGAATATAAAATTGACAATGACGTATTATAATCATAGAATATTAACGTATTATAGACGACAGGAGTAAATCTCTAAATAAAATCCTTATAAAATGTACATACAGATTCAAAAAGATTGTCAATTCCGCTCCTATAGATAGTAACAGGGTGTAGGTATATGCCGCGTGTTTGTAATGAAGGTTTGAACTGAGTCAGTGTTACTATACTATTATTGGTGGTATTAAATGAACATATAAACGATTTGAAAAAAAAATATAAGATAAATAAACGAACGATACTACAACACGAACGCCAATGTTGCTAAATGTCAAGAAAAATGATTTAATATATGAAATTTGTGTGGAACTAACTTCACTCGTTAAATTGGTAATAAGTATAGATAAATTTTTCCGGAAAACAGTTTTTTTATTACGACAATCATTTTGAACCTCCAGTACATTTTGCAGGACTTTAAATGCATAAATGCATAAGGAGACTGAACTTAACCTAAAAGTGTAAAATAGTAAATGACAGATGTCGGTTTGACAGATTACAATTTTTGGGGTTGTCGTTCGAACTTTCCCTTAAATATGTTATACATACGTGTATTTTATATCTTCAATGAACATCCAACAAAAATATTTTATTCGAAATCCGAAAAGCCGTTGTTTTATTCAGAAGTAGTTTTGTGATTACTTTGGTGAATATTATCCTTATTATTAATAGTTAGGTATGACGAAAAGAATAAGTTTATATCGCTCTGATGCATTGCAGTGCAACCTTATAATTGGTGAATTTCCAAGTTGTAGAGAGTACTTGCCTTTGTATAAACTGTAATCTTTTATATATAATAATCTTAACCTAACAAAAACGCAAAATGACGTGATTATTACATTTTATTGTGGTTGTAAATGGAAGTTATGTTAGCAAGCGAAATAGTATCCGTACAACCAATTGTTCACGATCTTATATGTCCAATAGGCTTTCCCGAAAAAAAAAATAGCGAAGGAATGTATTCTAAGAAAACGTGATGATTTGTGTTTAATCTTTGAAACTAACGTCACCATTGAGATACTTCTTAGCACAATATATGGTGTGTTTTTAAATCGTTCAAATCAATATTAATTGTAAAATTGTATTTTATCTGCCTGTAAGATACGTAACCTTTTTCCTACTTAAGTCACTCTGTAGCTCATATACTTTTCAAAACAATGGCATCGTCTCGCTTAAAATTAGCTTGCCTGTATATAATATCGTGTGATTTAATACTTTTTTTACAAGATTCTTTAAACCGAAAAGATTCGTTGAATCAATTTCCCTCATTTGCTGTGTCAACATATACAAAACTATTAGTTTTAATTTTTGTTTATATTTATCACCTAATAAAAATAAAACCAACTCATATTTTCAAAATTTTATTATATGATCTTACGCACTACACCTCCTTTAACATACATACCAAATTTTACGAATTTCCATCAATAAATAAGAAAGTAATGGACGATTTAGTCGATTGGTGCACCGTACATTGGTCAATGGAATGCGGATCAACTTGGGGTGGAAATCGTTTTCGTGAACAGGACTACGCGCTCCTATCTTGGCACCAATGAGACAGACGAAGAGCGGGCGATAGAGTGGGGACAAAATGGGCTACGACCTTGTCTATCATGCGCGCCGCAATGTAATTTTTCTATTGCGTTTGTTGCACGTTGTATAGAAGACGTGAATTCCAAAACGCTCGGGCCGGTTTAAGACAGAGAAGATGCTTCCTTGTCTGTCGTACGCGCGATATGGTCAGTTGGCTTATCGCAAGTAGAATCAGAACTAGCGCACCGATTTTTAAAATTCTTTCGCTGTTATGAAGCGCATATAATTTCTTTTAAAAGTTGAAATTAATTGTAATGAAGGGAATGGGAAGTTATTTTTTTCTTATAAATGATGTAAGTGAAAAAAATAATAATCGTATTTTTTTAATAATGAAACTAAAGAATGTGTAGTATTTCATAATTAATTTCAATTCAAATTTGCTATGTTCATTCCATTCCTTTAATATAAAATATCTTTACTACAATATGTTTCGGCTACAAGTCATCATCATCAAATGTGAAACGAAAAATAAAAATGATATGGATAGCAGCTATTTATTTAGTCGATTGGTGCACCATGCAGTGGTCAGTGGAATGCGGATCAACTTGGGGTGAAAATGATTTCGATGAAGAACAGTACGCACTTCTATCTCGGCGGCAATAAGACAGACGAAGAAGGAGCGATAAACTGGGGATAAAATGGGCTACGACCTTGTCTATCATGCGCGCCGCTATATAATTTTCCTATTGTGTTTGTTCTACGTCGTATGGGAGAGCGGAAAAAATGCTTCCTTGTCTGTCATATGCACCTTATGGTCAATTCATTTATTCCAAAGTAAATTCAGAACTAGCGCACCGATTTTAACCCTGTCTTAAGCGTAACAAAATGTCTAGAGTTCGAAGACGTCAAAATTTTATCAGCGTGTTAGTGAATTTGACAGGGTAGAATTGTTGCTTATCGAGATGTTAGTTTGTCTTATCGCGAAATTGACCGCCGTGTTAATTGTTAATTGTAATGACGGTAATGCGTGTGTGTCGTGTGAGAACAGAATAAAGTAGAGGAACAAGAAGAAGACCAACTGGTTAACCGAGGCGTACCATAGAGCGTCAAGATAGGTGCTTCAGATAGCTAGCTCTACGGGACCGTTTGCAGCATACTCCACAGACTCTGGCCCAGTTAATCCAGAAAGTCCAAATTGCTTGGAACGAGGTTATGTTATAGTTTCATTTTTGATGTAAAACTATCACATTGCCAAAAGAATCAAGTTGAAGAAATTATTCCTACTGGGTGTAACAGTTCGAATGTCACTTATTGTTAGTATATATACACCATATCGGCAAGTCCAGGGTTTTGAAAGTACCTCTAAAAATGAAACAAATAATGAATCGAATTTTTTGCACCTGAGTGTATATAAAGCTACTTCAGGAAAACAACCTATTAGCCAAATCTATATACAGGGATTAATTTCACTAGCCTCATCCGGCAATAATAGCCTTTTTACATATTGCAGCTAGGATCATTCTTGGTAGTTCATCATGTATATACATATACTGTGTCTTAGGTATATATGTACCTATATCTCTGATAAATTCCAACATTTCAAAACTTATTCCGTTTCGATCCATATCTCGGTAATATATTTTATACGCTTCTACCTGTAATCCTCTTCACACCTTTTTATAACTCGCCTCGAAATCGGATACGTGAAATTCGGTAGTTAGAAAAAGCGTAGACATATAAATTTAAACATTTATGCTAATATATGTAAATTAGCGTAGTTCGTATGCCGGGCGTATTTTGCTAAATAAGCTATTATCTCTCACTTTACTTAACGTCTCTAATACATAATTGTAAATAAAAAAATATATATACTGTCGCTTTATGTGAAAAGAAAGGAATCTCTAAAATCAGCAAGCAAGGTAGGTACACATATAGGTTTATCCGTTTTAATCTACAGGGAAATGACATTTACGAAGCATTACCTATAGAAGTTCCTTGACAAAGACTTTTATGAAAGAATTTAGAGAAATATCAGCCTTATGTGCACTCGAACACCAAGTGTTTGTTCAAACTGAAATGAATGGTGAAATAACACCTTATTTTGTATTTATATATCTAAACCTTTCGCCTTCAGAATGTGGCTCAGTTGAGGCTTACATGATTTCAAATTATGTCGTTTAAATACTCTTTCTGATCGAGCGATCTGAAAGGTTCATCACTGTATGCGTTTGGGACAACGATATTTTAGGATCTTGTACAACTGATAGGATCATATTCAATGTGTTCTCTTAATTACTTCTTACAAATGTTCTGCATGCTACCCGATATTTGTTGGATAGCTTAAAACTCCTTTTAATGGATTTTTGTCACGGTTGTATAATTGATGTTTTTGTCTGGATGTCTAGCATTGATAGTAACTGACATTATGCGGTTGTCATAATTATAAAAGTAGTTTGGTAATTAATTTGGTGAATATTATGCTTTAAAATAGTTAGTTAACACAAAAAGAAAGTTTATATCGTTCTATTATACTGCAGTAGTAACAAGTTGGTGAAGTTTCAATTTGTAGAGAGTACACTCAGAAAAATACTTGTGTTAATGTAACCAAAACTTGTTTGGATCTTCTATAATTTTTTGTTGTATATAGGCAAACATGTTCTTTTGTTGAATCAACAGAAAACACTTAGTTGTATTTTCTTGTTTAACTCAACAATTGTTTATTTTCAATCCTACATTTTGCTTAATTTAAAAATATTTTTTTTCAATTTAAGCTATTACCGTAATTGGAACAACATTATGTTAATATTGTCTTAGTGTGTAATACACGTGTGTGAAGTGTGAATAGTAAAGACGCGCCGGCGTCAGCGTGTAAACCAAATTCAACTTCAAATGAAAACTATGTAGATAACATACAATTTTTGCGGTTATTTTAATTAAAAACATTAAAAAAAAAAGGTATTGTCGAAATAACAATTCTAGTGGTTATGATTAACCAAACCTCTCTTATTAATTTAATAAATAACGTTCTAAATATCAGAAACAATAATTCTAACAAAATTTTATTGTTAATTCAACCACAATTTCCAAAATAAAATTTTGTTTGATTTGAATATCTTTTTTTGAATAATTAAACAAAAATATAGTTACTCCAATCATATTTTTTCAATCAATTCACATTTGTTGAATTAATGCAAGTATTTTTCTGAGTGTACCTGCCCCAACATAAGCTGTAATCTTACCATCTAGTAATTTTAAAAAAAATACAAAATAACATAACCGACAATTGTCGGTGTGAAAAATCCCCTATAGGCGTAAATTTACCCCAAAAATAGGAGGTAGCCCAGTTGTCACTTATTTTTGGGGTAATTTTATCATATTTTTTTTAGCGTGTAACTTTTGTAAATAACTTTTATTAACATTTTACAAAATAAAGGTATACTGTATTCACTAGCTAACCTGACATTTTATATTTAAATAAAATTTGATATTTAACTTCTGATGTGTGCATTTTGAGTTTGAAGTGATGCAGAAATTTTTATTATGAATAATATTTTTGGAGAAATTGAAAGTTTGACGATATTAGACTGGAAACGTGCGTCACAGAACATAATTCAATAAAAACTTGAGGAAAAAGCATAGTAATAAATTAATTATTTTATAGTCATGGACCTTAAAGGCCCGTAATAATATATATAGGTATATATATATAAAGCACGTTTTACTTCTATTATATTATCTGTGCTATATAATATTAAATTATGTATATATTTCCAATATTTATGATTTTATGTACTTACATATATTAAAATTAGAAATTTTTCTCAATAAATAGGTACTTATAATATAAAATTGCCACTTTTGTTTTTATTTAATCGCCCGGTATAATTATAAGGTGTGGCGTGACTATCGTGCGCCGATTGGGCCCGAAATATATATGCATAAATATCGCCTTGAAGGAGTCATGTTATACGTTTCGGCCTGCCGTATTTATAATACCAATATACACAAGCTCCGTCGTCCGCATAAACTCTGGATTTATTATTATCATCATCG
Organism: Protaetia brevitarsis; assembly: GCA_004143645.1. NCBI lineage: Eukaryota > Metazoa > Arthropoda > Insecta > Coleoptera > Scarabaeidae > Protaetia > Protaetia brevitarsis. Next base: position 1,007,518 of record RXPK01000314.1, on the reverse strand, counting down.
TGCATCCGAACCTATACAAGAATACTTTCCATATATATAGCTACATGGCATATAGAGGCAAGCCTTCTGTACATCGTATAAACACGTCAATCGACTGCACTAAAAGATTTCAACGCTAGAATGGTAAGCAAACCTTTCGGGATCTCAAAATAACACAAAAAGTTGGATGTATTTCTACATATTGATACTTACATACGCTTATACATAATGATCTTTATATACATATACTATTAAAGATTATTGAAATATTCCGGTAAGCTATACATTCAGTTGTTCCTAAAATATGTTTTAGATAGGTGCCTAGAAGTGCAAATATATACCCAGGTACTTATTTTAGATGTTTTCCCTTGCTGGATTTAGAATAATAATAGATTTAAGTTTGAGTGTAACGAAGCAAGTCATTTTCTGTGCTGTCCGTCGGATCGCCCATCGACCGAAATCTACCTGTTGTGCGTGATGTAGTTGCAACCCTAATTTGAAAGCTGTAAGGAAAATTTCGTCTTCTCAGGTAAAGACACTGGAACGCACTTAAAGTTTAAATAAAAACACGTAGGAAGCAGAACGCTGCGGCTAGGTATACCATGTTTTTACTCTATAGAAAAAGAAATACTTAGATTTAAATATGCTACGTAGGATCTAAAAGAAAATATTTTTTATGTGGTGTTATATTTCAATACTGTGTGACTTCAAATGGTAAGTACGTAAGTAAGTAACTTTATTGATTTGTGTAATCAAAAATGATTATAAAATCAATCAATCAGAAAAAAGAAGAGGTCGAACATGCATCGCACTATATGTTCCAATATACAATATTATAGACGTTTACAAATCACAAGTGTTAATAATGATAATATCTTGGTATGTAACAATTTCTCAAGATTTATTTAAGTTTTTGCAGTTACATAAGTAAAAACAACTCTTGTTGTGAATTTACAAAATTTGGCGGGGAATGTAGGTGTATGTCTATTTTTTTTCAGACTATATACTTATATAAAGTTGTTGTAATATGAAAAAATGCAATGGTTAAAACGTGTTACTATTACAACATTTCCTTTTTGCAAGTTAGTGAAATGCACGATTTATTGAGGCAACTTTTTCTTGTGTCGGTGCGCACACTTAGTACTGTGTATTTATTTATCGTTCATTTTTCTTTTAACATCTGAATGATATCTTTTTCATTCATAGTGAAAAAAAATGATAATCTTACTTTAGCGGTATCTGTACTTTCAAATGTTGATGCACCAAAATATAACTCTTAAATGGTGAAACTGATGCAACACGTATGGGATAAAATATGGCTTGGTTTTTTGTTATAAAGTGTCAGTATATTTAAACCAGCAAGATTCCAGTTTTGAGAAAGATTCTACCATTCCTCTGGTTAAATTAAAATTATATAATTTCCTCTTCTAGCGCTTGAAAGTTATTCCGTTTACTCTGCTATGATTTATAACCTAGAAGATGCAAATACATACACTAGGTATATCATTTTATTATACCGTATGAGCCGACTTAAATACAACGAGTTAGGTATATACATCGTTATACATACACACTAGCAAATTTCGGTAATTTATCTCGGTAAAAGTAACTTTTTTTGATAATTTTCCGGACTGAATAGAGGTAAATGTACACAAACTTAAGGAAAATGTTAAAATATTAAAAAAAAAAATTTCATAAAGTAAGTATCTTACGTGAATATTAAACGAAAATTTCTATTTCTTTGAAAAAAAATTATAACATTGCAATACTACCAAGAAAAATGTTAACATCTCTTAGAAAAAGCTTAATATTTCTTACAATTTAGGAGATTACCCAGTGAGAACAAGTTGGTTACATTTACGTGAATTTAACGTTGTATTGGTTGAAACAACGTTAATGGTTATAATTTAACACGTTTATTATATAACCAATTGTTAATTATACATTGAAGAAACGTTATATTAACTAAGAAATATAACAGATAGTTTAAATTTAACTAAAATAACACGTTGTAGTTCCATCGTTTATTTTAGGTTATAAAACAACGTTACAATATGAGAAATTATTAACTGAAATGTAATGCATAGCTTAAATATAACTAAAATAAAACGTTATAGTTTCACTGCTTATTTTACGTTAAAAAAATATGAAAAATATGAAAAGTTATTAACTGAAATGTAACGCATAGTTTAAGTATAACTAAAATAAAACGTTTTAGTTACATCGTTTACTCTACGTGAAAGACAACGTTGAAAAATGAAAAATTAGTGGCTGAAATGTAACGCATAGTTTAGATATAACTAAAATAAGACGTTGTAGTTTCACCGTTTACTCGTTGAAAGACGTTTGAAAGACAACGTTGAAAAATGAAAAATTATTAACTCAAACGTAACGCATGGTTCAAGTACAACTAAAATAAAACGTAGTTTCACCATCTACTCTATGTTAAAAAGCAACGTTGAAATATGAAAAACTATTAACTGCAATCCAACGCATAAGTATAAGTATAGTTAAAATAAAATGGTGTTAAATTTGTTTGTTTTAAGATAAGATGTGCTTTTGCATGAATGAATGCAAAATGTATTTAACAATAGATAACACAATTATTGTATTAAAACTGCACTACTGATGAATGTATCATCCCTCCCCCATTTCAAATAAACTCTTCCACCCCTTGCAGTCACATGTGTACTACGCTAGTCGAGTGTTAGAAGTTTTGTTTATCTTTATAACAAAGTTTTATATTAATATGTGATACGCAACAATCAGTGTATTTAACTAAACGGTGAGTAGCTAGGTACCCCATCAATTAAGTCTATCCAGGTTATATTTGCATATACGATGCATATTGCACGTATAATTATGTATATGCATCTACGCAATTGGCAAAACAGCATAGTAGCCATCTTAAAATAAGAACACTAATGTCAAAAAATTTAACTATATTCTAAAATTTGTTCTTGAGGAACCTGGTTTCTTAGTATACACCACCTTCTTACTTTATTTTCAAATATATAGGTTAGCGAATGCTGATGGTTCTAAAATCTGGATTCTTGTGTAAAAGAAATTATTCTTATTACTGTTACATGACGTCGTTGCAGTGAAGCATAACTGGAAGGGAAGGAACACTTAGTTTTTACAAAACGGGAACCAGAGATAATACGGAAACTATAGTAACAATATATAGTGAGTATTAAATACTTTCATTCGTTTGTAATACAAAAATCTAGGCAACCAATCAAAGTAAACATTAACTTATATATATATATCCCTAAAATTTACAGCCTGTAGTCCTTGGTGTTACTTATGATACCTATTGTTTGAGTCTTCCATTTAAACTTACAATTAAACAATACATACATACAGCAGAAAGTGCAGTGAAGGACTGGTTGAAATATACCAAAGCCCCAATGAACTGTTTGGGTAGAAGACCTGGATGTGCAGAAAAAGGGAAAATGTATATATCTATAAATGAAATGACCTCGTTACTTTCTTAGTTTTGGTAAAGAATTCTGTTATCTTTTATTATTATTATTGTTATTATTGCATTGTATTATATTTATAGATAATTACATTTTAGTTTTTCTGAAGAAGCATTATGTTTCATTGAAGAGCTTATCCTGAGTTCAGTACTATGATGTGATCGTTGAATGATTTAATTAAAATAAAATTTAATTTAGTATTGGACATTATGACTTTTAATCTATAACCAATTTTTCGTTATCACCACATAAAACGGCACTGTAAATAAAAAGTAACATATATGTCACATCTGGAACTTGGTAAGTGTTGTACAGTTTCTATAACGCAGCGTCTTAGAGCACATGAATGCAACGAACCTGATAATTCACTTATGATTTATAAAGCTGTTGATTTTCATACATTCGGCACCTCACTAAATTACGCAGATGTGACGTTACTACTACGTGGTTATAAAGGTTTGATATAGAAATTTTATTAACCCTTCGTTAGTGTGGTGGAGTATGCCATACCCCAGTATGTTTGCCTACATACTGGGGTATGGCATACTCCACCACACTAACGAAAGGTTAACGTTGAGGTTACGTTACCTGTAAACCGATTTTTTACGTTTTACATAGATGCTTTATGAATGTTAAACTCCACTTACCAACAAACGTTTGTTTTGAACGATAATATCACGTAGCACTATAAACGTACTTTTTACGTTTTACAGAGGTGGTTTATTAAACGTTAAAATACACCTTGTGCTAAACGTTTCTATTTAACGATATTTTCTATTAAAAATTAAACGTTAAAATAACATTAGCATATGACGTGAAATAATGCTTAATAAGTAACTTTTTGTCAACATATTTTGTCGGGACATAGATATGTCGCTTTGACGTTGTTTATAAACGTTACGAAACGTTCGGTTACCGTTAAGAACAACGTTTTCTTAACGTTTATGTTCTTATTGGGTACAGTTAAAAATAATATCTTTTATTCAAATAAATTACCTTAACAGCAAAAAAATATTTTTTAGATACACGATATCAAGTACTTCAAGTTTTCTTAAAGAAATCATTTATTTTACACAAGGTCGATACAGCTACAGATAAGGTAGTAGTAGATTTACGTCAAAATTGTGTTACAAAATTCTAAATCATCACGTCATGATGTTCTAAACATATAATAGCAAATTTTCTGGCCTATAGTAGCAAATACGTTAAACATATTCTACAAGTACAGAAATTGCCGTGAAGATGGCGGTTCTCCTATTTCACTGCACTAACTTTCCATACTCGACATAAGTTTTCCACATGACAAATATAGCTATCAAATATTTATTTATTACTTGTCAGAAATATAAATAAATATTTCTTAGAAACTGTTATCGCAACAGTTGGCCGATTGTACACATTGTGACCCTTAATTTTTGCAAATTAACCGCCAATATGGAGATGCAACGGGTACGACACGGGTACACTACGACCTAAAAGATCTATTGTGTCTCCTATTCTTGATGTTTTACAGCTGCCCTTCCAATCCTATTATTCCTTTAGAAAGTGTAGGATATCAGAAGACCCCAAGTTAAGTAAGTCTCTCTCTTCGATTTCACGTGCTCCCAGGTGCAGCGTCCTTGAGTTGCACAGTGCTACGCAATTTGAAAGGGGATGCCATCTTGTTCTCCAATCTGCTCCAGTCGTCTCTCCTCCCTTTGTTCCTTCCTTGTGAAGTACTCTCACTTTGGAAGTGGAAGGCTTTTTATGGAGGTCCTGCTCCAATTCTTGTTTATTAGCAGTGTTGTCCAACTAATAAACATCCTTCCTCCATGGTTGATCCCACGAGCAGCTAGGGAAGAAAAGGTCCACCTAAACAGAGCCCCGTATGCAGAGGTAAGGCTAAAATACAATGGGGTGCGTCAGGTGCCCCAAGGTTGGACTAGTAGACTGGTCTTATATCTAGCCACGCATCCCATCAGCCTAGTCTGCCACCTTAGAATTTAGGTTTTTGTTGAGGTTGTCTCCTCTCGGTCCGTGCAGTCAAGCCAAGACCCTCCATCCCTTTCGGGAACTGGTTTAACAGTTGGGCTTTCGGTAGCCGAAAGCAACAACTGGCATCGTTGTAGAACCCTGTGCAAGCCCTTAGCCACGACACTTTCGACAGCTTGGGCGAGGGAGTGGTTCACGGCGGTCTTCAACGGTCTTCATTCCCCTGCTCTGGTTTTAAGCAGAGAAGATGAACTTATAGCCCGCCACTAACCATCTCGTCTTGAGCGAAGTCTGACAAGATGGCCTTTCCCCTATCCATTACTCCGGGGACGCGTCTGGTAGCTACTCCCAACCTCCAGGGAGGCAACGGGTAACTGACGTGCAGTGGTTCTGGAAAAGCATTAGAAATGTTCATATTTTGTTGGTCTTTCATGCATTAAATTCTAATTAAATACACTCTACCAGGGTATTTTTATTTCGACGATATTTCTCTTTTAGGACAAAATTCAGAAATACTGTACTTTTTTTCTGTAATTTTACTCTTAAACTAGTAAAATTTCTATGGAAATTATCACTAATTTAGAAATTTTCCTTGTGAGTATTCTAGACTACATGAAAAAATCTTGGAAAAGTTATGCACATTTCGAAATTTTACTATGAATATTCATTCTAAGTTACATAAAAACACCTTTGAAAAATTCGTTATAGTTAGAAATATTTTTTAATTTTTTTTTCTCTTGATTTTTAGGTCATAAATATTGAAAACATTAATGATTACTACAACGTTTAGCTTTATTTCAAAGCTTTTTCAAGTATATAAATATAAAATGTAAAAAGTGTAAATTATAAATTTTATATTTATATACCTACTTGAAAAAGCTTTGAAATAAAGCGAAACATTGTAGTAGTCATTAATGTTTTCAATATTTATGACCTAAAAAACAAGAGAAGAAAGAATTAAAAATTATATACATGGTCAAGAAATGAAACTTTAAAGTTAGAAATATTGTTCCTAAAAGTTAAATAAAATACCTGTACGGTTTTTAGGGGCACAAAATTTTCCCCAACATCGTAAAGGAATTTTATCAATTTTTTTTTTAATGTGCATAGCGCATAAATTTTGTACTGTTTGAATATTCCTAATTTTAAATGATGATGAATGCAAACAGAAAAAGGTAATAATGAAGAAAGCAAAGAATAGAAAAGGTAGGATTTTCCTTCCGCTCACAAATACTTACTGCTACTCCGTTTGTGTCTCACTTATTCTAAACAACATAAAGATTTTCGATTCATTCAATCTATCGTATATACACACATGCGAATCGTGAATATGTAAGTGGTAAATGTATGCAGGAAAGAAAAGACAAAGAAATGAAAGAGAAATAAGAGCATCCACCGCATGCATAGCGCAAAACAAGAGACGATCAGCGGCATCAGATGCGAATCGCAACGAATCCAGCCGGCCCTATACCCTACACCCAAGGTATATACATACATACATACATACGACAACGGCAATCGTATTATTTTAGAGAAAAAGGTTCATTATCACCGCCACATATAAATAAGGATTTGACAAAGAGAGAAAAGCGCGTTTATACACGTCCTCTTCTTCGAAGACGGGACCCCGGTTTCGTTCGCGCCGGCTCGCCGAAGAGATATACGACGGCCTGGGAAGACTTACGCGCCACGGCACACGAAATACAAGTCCCGCTCTAAAGTATCTTATTAATGTGCCTGTTACAATTAACATTTTATATTAAATCCGATTCCGATCGACCGTTTTTCCTTTATTATTCTTTTTAATTCTGTTCTCCGTTCTCCCTTCTTCTGTCTTTATACATACACACGGCAACGTTTTAAGAGTTGACGCTGCGGTAACAACTCTGCGCCCCGCGTCGGCCGATAAAATATGACGGCGAGTCGCGAGTAAATTTCACCGGCTTACATCGGCGTGCGCATATACAATGCAATTTCAACGGTTGCCGGTTTCCGAACGGCTTCGAACTTGAGAGTCAATAATATTAGGCGGTATTATATGTATCTAAATATTATTATAATAGGGATTCATTAAATTCGGGAAGTTTAAGGTCCTAAATGAAATTATTTCAAAACATTTCGTTTCGTTGCTTTTTAACAACTTCTACAATGGCAGTATACTGAAACATCTATAATAAAGAAACAATAATTTTAAAGATAAAATAATAGAAAGGTTTAATTTTTAACACCTTATTGAGTTTTCACGTGTATTAATGTTTATCTTATTCAGAGCATGCCTCGCAGTGTTAGATAGTACTTAAATAATCATAGAGATCTGACATTTTATTGACAAATTCTTGCTGATTGTTGGTATATTTTTTTTTCAATTGTTATGATTTACTACTGAAAACTAGTAGTTATGATTTATTACTTGAAGTTTGCCGAAATTTCAGCTTTGTGACTCAGCCCCTTCAAATTCCATAAAACTCAACCTTTTGCAACGTTATAATGAACTATAACAAGAGTACAATTATATTAATATAATATTTGACTCGAAGTGTCTTTGTTTAGGTTATGTTCTCTACATTTTTCAAACTACATGTGTGATGTAAACATCAGAGCAATCAGAGGATTAAATCCAATAAATATAAAATTCCTACATAAAAAGATTTGACAACTACTTCCATAAGCTACTGCTATGGTTAGACAACCCAAGTTTGCAGTGTGTATTTTGAGTTTCATATTTTGTTTATTTATTGTTTTTCTCGTTCAGCCGTTATTCAATGTACCGAGAATTTTCACAATAGTTTTGTTTTGTATAATTTTAGTTTAAGAGTTAATTGTACGATTTAATTAATTAAGTGTTAAGTTTTTTTAAATTATTCCCTCCATTAATTTGTCTAGTGTTCGCTAGTGTTGATTTAATGCGGATTCTATTCAATATCGTCGTTATAATGTTATACGGCTGCGTTGTACGATTTTGAGAGGGGGTTTTTGTAAGAAAAACAATTGTAGAGTTTTGTTAAGGAGTTCCTTGTTCGACTATTGGCGTGAGTAGACGTGTTTTTAAATTTTGGTTGCCATTTTGTAATTCTTTTGATATCGTTATTTAATTCTATATTTGTCTTTTATTTAGTCCATTTGCATTTGTCCACGAGTTTATTTTAATTTGATACTACGTGGGTTGGAATTGAAAGATTTTGGATAATCTTCCTGAACAAACAAAACTTTTGATTTGCATAGGAAATAGCATTGTCCTATTTTAATTTAGAGTCAAGTGCAGTTTTTATTTTAGCCCAGAACCTCCAGTTCACTTTTTTTTTCTGCACAAGTTGTAATTTAACCCATTTTGAATAATAAATTTGATTGTTAATTAACGTCGTTGGGTTAAAAATTCTGTTCTTTTATTTTTATTTTAAACCTTTTCAATTTTTCGGGTAATTAAGAAAGTCAGATTTCATTCACTCACAATTTACTTTTCGTGGTTAGATTCAAGTTTTAATTCGCGAGGGTAACTCTGAGGTTAACTGTTCTTATGCGTTCCTTTAAAATTTTTATCCGTTGAGCTAGGTTATTTTATTTTCTTTTCTTTTTGAAATTAGTTTTGCAATTTACATTTTAATCAATCAGTACACAGCCCTGTCAAGGTTAAATGAAACGCATTTTTTTTTTCAAGCGTATAATAATGTCAATATTATACTATTGGCAACAGTGTAGTTAGTGCAGTAACATGTTGTAGTCGCAGCCTCATGAAGAATTGCCATATACTTCTCCAGAGCTGTCAGTGATGGCCCACTATGCAGTAGATTGATTAATCCCATCAAAATAAAAAAGGTTGCACATTGATCATTAATAAAGATAATTAAATATGTATGTCATTGGTGTAGGTATATGTCATTTGAACTTATGATTACAAAATCTCAAAGAAATATCCTAATTAACGTTTGAAAAAAAAATGTATATAATACACAGCAACGAAAGCTTATTGATTGCCTCACACACATTTTACAGCCTCGGCGGTGAACTGTATGCTCGGCAATATGAGCTTTCTCTGTTCTCTGCCTGGTCTATAATATACTATTAATTATTTTTTCCGTCTAAGATAGTTGTCTGTAGTCATAATAGGACTATAAGTGTCAAAGTGACAGCAACCTTACTTTTACAGATTGCAAGATTTTGTGCAAATATCTCTTATATAATAATATAATTTTCTCTGGCCGACCTTTGGTTCAAAATTGCAATTAACATCTTCAGGATGACACATTTTCAGCGCTACTGCTGACAGTTCTCAGGTCAATAGCAATAGCAGCAGCCTTAAAGATGTCCCTTGCGGTTGTGGTTTATTATAGCTTATTATAAATAAAATATCAGTAGACTCGTCACTGCTCTAAGCTGTATTCGGTTAAGACCCGGTACATCCTCAGCTAGTTGACGTGATGTTTTTTTTGTTGTTGTGGGAATCGTCTGACATGGAATCTCTGGAAATACTGCAGCCTCTTGACCTTTTGTATTTAGTGGCGTATTTCTTTTACCCATTATATTATACCATCCATTCCAGTATCTTAGTGCCTTGCACTGGTTGATCGAGGTAATCCTCTGAGTTCATTTTTGGCTTGCCGAAAATTGCGTCTTCTTGTGTCCAGAGCCTCGCATTCACACGAAATGTGTTCGTCATCTCATTACACTGCCTGCAGTTGGTATCTCCAGTGTTGATCCAAATATTCTGTGAGTGTCCTCTCAGTGTACAATGTTCTGTTGGGGGACCTATTACGATGCGAAAATGATTCCTACTAAACGTGTCTGGGTGTATTATTTCAGTGTTCTTTTTGTTTCTCTTTGACCCAACTTCTTATCTAATCTCATGCTGTGAGGCTCCCCATAGATTCTGGGCCTATATATGAATCCAATGATCCTTTTCTTGCTAACTCATTCGCTTTTTCGTTTCTTTCGATTGCTGAATATCCGAGCACTCATAGCAAAGTGACTTTATAGCGGTCTGTAAGATAGATAGATAGATAGATAGATAGATAGAATTTTTTCATCCAAGCGACACAAAAAGTGTATAGGACAAGTCAAAAAATAAATGTATACATGTAAAATACAATAATTACAAAACAATTATTTAAAAAGTGCGACAAACTCTTCCACGGAGTAGACGCAGCGCTGAAACAACAAGGAGCGCATCCGTCTCTTAAAGATTTTTTCATTGTTCAAGGACACTATTTCGGGTGGTAGTAAATTGAAAAGTGTCAACCCAGCTGAGGTTGGGGATCTCTTAGTTACGTTAGGCCTATTTAAGGGTATACTATATTTGCTTTTTTGTCTCGTATCATATGAATGCAGGTCACCATTCCTGACAAAGGCCTCCTTATTTGTGAAAATGTGCATCAAAAGTTCTAGTATATACACACTAGGCAAGCGCAAGATATTAAATTTGATGAAATACGGCCGACAAGAGTCTGTACTTTTAATATTTGCCATGCATCGAATAACACGCTTCTGAGCCAGAAAGACTTCGTTTGATGAAACCGCCGCGCCCCAGAATACAATCCCGTACTGGATAACACTGTGACCCGACCATAATAAAAAGCTAAGTAAAGTAATTTAAGAATCTAATTATATGTTTTAAGTTTCTAATTTGGAAACATGCCGAATTTTTTTCCAACTCAAATTTTCATCAATATTTAAGCCCAAAAATTTTACGGTAGTTTTTCGTTCCAAATCAAAACCATTAACCTGCACATTATCATTAGAAATTGACTTATTTTTAGAGTAAGAAGGACGGAAACGCACAACCAATTGGTTTTAGATAGATTCATGCATAGTTTATTGATGTTAAACCACCGACCCAGGTCATCCAGAAGTCTTTCTGCCCTTTTACATACATCCTTAGTATCCGCACCGGTTACCACAGCAGAGGTGTCATCTGCGTAAATGATCAAAGTATAATGCACAAAGTTAACAATATCGTTGATAAACAGGATGAAAAGAATTGGACCCAAGATTGAGCCCTGGAGCACTCCCATTGCAATAGGTAACCTGAGTAGACACAACATCCCTAATTAAACCAAGTCCGTCCTTAAAGGATATTTTTACATATTGAAATCTGTTATTATGTTAATTACACCACGAATGCCGTAAAGATTAAGTTTACGTATTAAGATATCGTGATCAACACAGTCAAAGGCACGAGATAGGTCGCAAAAGACTCCGGCCCGATATTCACCCCTATCTAGAGATTTATACACGTCGTTTCTAAATTGAAGAATAGCGGATATTGTGGAAGATTGTTTTCTAAAACCATGTTGTCTATTTGTAATGATATTGTTCTTTTCCAGGTGACTAAGCAACCTGTTCAAGGTGGTTGCTTCATCTTTCGTTTGCTGTGTATCTGTCTTTCTATGCTATTCCACTGAATTTAGGATTTACTCAGTAACTGCACCATTTCAATTAGTCTCAGATCTGGTTCTGGTCCTGTAATAATATTTCAAAGCTCTTTCATGCAAGTTTGTGTCGTTATGATTAGTGCTATTGGGAATGTAGAAAAGATTTTCTGATATTAAACTGTTGATTACTTGAATAGTTCATTCTATTACAAACATTTGTGTCAATTTTTTTTTACGTTAACGATTTTCGTTCGATATCTCCGAGAGTGTTTGCATTTCCACGATTAGAAACATCTTATCAAAACGAAGCCGAGTAGCGACTGGTTGTCGGTCCCTTTCGCGAGTCCCGTCAACAATCGAAACGGTCCGCGACTAGACAAGACAATAGTGTGTTCTCGCCGGCCCGTCGCGGACAATGGAACATCTCCGCGGACCCACGGAACTCCTATACGCGCTTTCCGCGTCCTCTTGTGCGTATTGTGCGCTCGACTCCGTCGAACTCTTACGTATGCACTACTACCTCAGAGTATACCTGTGCGGTGCGCTGCGCTAGCTCACCGTCCGTCCCTCCATCTCTCTTCCACTAAGCCCCGAGACCATCACCTCTCCGTCTAGCGTATTTGGTCAGTCTCCTCCGTTCTTTTGTGCGTCCCTCGGCCGTGTTGGTGTGTCGGTGTGTGCGAGCGCCCGTTTCTTCGGTGCCGCGCGTGTTTGTGTGTGTTGCTTTCGTTCAGGACAGGTTACCGAGGCGCGGCAGGAGGCAGGTTGGAATGCGGGGAGGGCATTCGCAGTCGTCTTTTGCTCTCAGTCCATCTCAAGAGATCGTGTCGTGTGTTTATAACGACGGCTGCGAGACTATCCGCGTTGCACCGTGTCCATGGTGTATTAAGTGTGCACCCCGCGTTCGATTCGCACTCGAAACGTACCCGTCGAAGGGGTTACACCACTGGAAGCCCTTAACGTAGCGCGCGCGGTCGTCGAAGCTCCACAATTGCCGCGTGTGTGCTCGCCTGGAGAACATATCTATATATATATATTGTATATGAGAGAGTGTATTCCTTCCGCGTTAACTTCGAGGAGGTGAATCCGATTTCGCGTCAGTGTTAAAACTCTTACTACTATCCCTTCGATTTCGGCACAGATTTCAACAGCGGTGTGTACTTTCGCGTGTGCTTTTTTGTGTGTGTTCGTATGTCGTAAAAATACTGAAAATCTTCACCGATATATATATTACATTACTACCAATATATATATATATAGCTATATACAAACATATATGAAGTTCTCCGACCGACGGATCCTGTGGATTATACAATAATTGCATAGTAGTGCGCGGTCTGTGCGCATGGTGTTGCCCTGCAGGTACGTGAAGCGCGTGTAACAGATAGAATGCTGCTACACATAGTTTGTACACGACATACGGAGATTCGAGTCGGAGAAACCGGCAACTGTTCATCGAAGTAGTCGGGGCGAAACGCGCAACTTAAACGCTCATACCAAAAAAAAAAAAAAACTCTTTGGATATCGATAAAACTAATTTATAACCGAGTCAAATCTAAAAGAGGAATAACGTTCGAATGAACTTTGAAAATCGTTTAAAAAAATACTGCGATTAACAACAATCTCGAAAGCTTATCAAAGAAAATCAGCTTGTACGACATAAACAATACAATAGAAAACTTTATTTGCCAAAAAAAGATCGTACATATATTTGCCATTGTCAATAAAAAACAAAACCTAACACACAACATACATAAAACAATACAATATACCCAAAATTTTATTCTGTGACATGGATATAATACTACCACGCTCTTTATGAAATAATTGACAAAATTCAGTTTGTATGACATATACAATACAATAGAAAACTTTATTTGCCAAAAAAGATCGTACAGATATGGGCCATTGTCAATAAAAGACAAAACGTAACACACAACATACATAAAACAATAACAATATACTCAAAATTTTATTCTGTGACATGGATATAATACCACAACGCTCTTTATGAAAATAATTAACAAAATTCATTCAAACTGTAAATCACCTTACCTTATCAAATATGATTTTAGCTCTCTCTTAAATTGAGATATATGTGTACTCTCTGTAGTATGTAATGGTAAGTGATTTAAATAATTTAGCACCTATCCAATTCAATGAACTTTTGGAGATTTCTAAGTTAATAGAAGGAACGTGATAATCGTCCCTCTTCCTAATATGATTGAGATGAATCTCATGTCTCTTCTGTTGGCAAAAACATATACGCATACTTCTTGAATATATAAACTTGTTAGTGTAAATATATTAAATTCTTCGAATAAATCTCTACATGAATGAGTAATGTGCACCTCAGTAATGGTTCTTAATATACATTTCTGAGTTATAAGGACACTCTTTGCCATAGTTGAAATCATATGCCGTACTTTAGCCTACTCTCGACCAAAGTATAATATATGGATATCAACTGATTTCTCGTTAAAACATGTTTCAAATTCCGAAAAAAAGATACATAAGAGAATTCAATTTTTGCAAGAAGCTGTTAGCAGTGTTTATTCCATGTTAAAAACTGATTCACGTATAATCCTAAACAATGATTATTTTGCTCCTATAATATCTTTCTAGTATATACCAATACGCAACTCTAGATCTAGAATCCGTCGCTGACGGCAATGAAAAGTTATGAATTGAGTCTTTTCACTATTTAAAAGAAGATTAGTAATAAAATAAAAATAAAAATATAATTATTCTATCACTCTGTGCTACACTACTTTATTAACAATTAATTAATAAAATTCAATTAAAAACATACACATACATCCCTATTCTCATCCTAAAAAAGATATTTACAACCAGTTTTCTAAACACCTACTTTGACCTGCTAAAATATCAAGTACTAAAGGCAAATGAGACAAGAAGGTAGTTCTTCTATACCAATAAGTCCATCAACACCGAATAGTGAAGAGGGCTGGTTTAATGTAATAAGTCTACACACTGAGAAAAGAGATTGTATTAAATGAAAAGTTTTATAACTTTTGGTTTTTATCATATTCAACGAAAAGAATACTATTTTTCAGAAAAGTGTTTATTTTAATTGAAAGTAGCGTGCTGTTTTGCCGGAAGACTATTTTCTTCTTAAGTACATGCTTTTAGACGAAAAGTAACCGTAATTAAATGGAATGCACCTTAGTTTTGATTAATATTTTATAATGTCCTTATAACTTCTATTTAAGTAAGACAATACACATTACATATTATATTGTTATTATTATGCATATATTTTGGTTTCTTTTAAGTATTATTGAACTATAAATAGTATTTTAAATAAAAAAAGCCGGAGGTTTTGGCTTATTTGCGTGGACACACATGTATACATTGATTTAAAACTTTTGCCTTTTAACGGACAATGCAAGCATCTGTAGTTAAGCTGAGTGCTTTTTTACGGGGAAGTATTTTAGTTTTCTTAATGTTCCCACGTGCATAAATCTCAGATACACAAAACAATAATGAACAAAAGTGAATATTTTTCGCGCGAGGTTAAAGAAATTTCAGAGAAAATTAGAATCTTTTCAGTTAATGCTGCTTTAGTTATAAACCAAGGAAATTTACAGTAGTATATAGTGTTTGAAGATTTTAAAACTGTTATACTCGGGAAAAACGATCTTGTTGTTTTCAACCATTTTTCATGCATGTGGTTACAGTTACTAAATTATTACTTGATTTATGAATATTAAAAATCTTCTTGTATTCAATCAAATAAATAATTTGGTTAGTAGATTTATTTGAAACTAACGCAATATTTGTTAATTTAACTAAATATTTACATGGAAGTAGAAATAAATATCGCATTTTATTTTCGTATAGCAGTTTTCTCCCCATATTGTACAACAGATGCTTGTGCAATAGAGAAATTGTCGCATAGATGGCGCATCTCCTATTTCATTCCAGTAACAGATAACATTTCGCACAAAATAGGCCGTAAACTACAATCGTAACATACTAATGTGGTATATTTACTAGAACAGCATCTGATAGGAGTCATCGCCATTGAAAGGACGATTTCTTTAACGGCACACTAAAGTGCTAGGATGGTCATTGCGACCAATTCCCCACAATACTACTAGGATTTACAACATTCTAACGGCAAATCTCTCCTTAGTGCATGGGTTTTTGGAAATAATTCATTTTCATTTCGATTAAAAATGATCACGGCATTTTGTTGTGTCTACTCTTAAGTCTAAAATGAATAAATGTTATAAAAAAAGGAAAAACCTCTTGAATTAAAATGCTTACGGTTTTCTGCCAATCTGCATAGTTTTCAAGTTCAAAATAAAGAGGACTTGAATCAACTATCAATATCTTTTACTTAAAAGAATAAACTGCTTCAACGAAAAATATATTATTCCCGAAGAAGTGCGCGAATTCAAAATTATATTCCTTTTCAAGGAAACGCCAAATCAAGATGGTCATATAGAAAACGCAAAGACTTTTGGTTTAATGCAATTCCTTTTAAATGAAAAGGATATTTCTCTCAGTGTAGCATTACTCGTATAGCATCAAACTACAATTCACAACACGCGGGCAAGAAATGCGTTAGCATTCAATTGGAATCTAGTCTATCATCTGTCAGATTGTTTAAATTCAACGTTGGCTCACTGTTTCTACTACCGTTAACTGATTGAAAGAAAGAAATTGTTTCATTAATCATTTAGCCTCTTCATATTAATACCTTAATCACTAATGTTATTTTAATCCTGTAAGGGGTTTAGCTTGATATATTTTGCATTCATTTTGGCATTTAAGATTAAATGAAGGACTTACATTCAAACCAAACTACAAAAAATGTTGAAATAATCTCTCATTTCTCTCATCTTGAGCTCTGAGAAAGGCTGTGATGTGTCAATTCTATTTTAAATTGAAAAGTATAACAAGTGATTGTTACCTTATTGACTGACCTGATCTACTAAGGGGGTTTAAAAAAGTAATTATTGTTTATAAAATTGTAGGAAAATCTCAAAGACAGAAAACTAACAACAAAAGAAAAAAACTTATTGAGAACTGCTGATAAAATCGTTTTAACCTTAGCAGCAAAATTTAAATATCCCGCAATTATTTTTAGTAACTTTAACAACATTGAAACACGAAATTACCAATGATTTTGTAAAGATTACTAATTGTTTGGTCTTCTGTTGAAGTTACTAGTAATAATTGTGGAAATTAAATTTTGCTTTTAGTACTAGAGTACAGTAAAGATTTCAAAAGTGTCTCTTCAATAAAATTTGTGCATGGCGAATGCAGTGGGATAACCGTGAAAACTGTGAGCGTAGCTTTCTACAACAACGTTAATTTTTTCACGTAATCATCTGCCATTGTTTATTCCTGGCATATACGTGTTGTTTAATGTACCCCATAAGAAGTAGAAGACAAGTGAAGTTCACTTATCGGATAGATTTCAATAAAACATCAATCCGTATGTCATATTTACAACAAATAATCGTGATTCTCACAAGTACTCTGATTTTCGGAAAAATCATTCCTTGAATTACAATTGTGAACATGAATTAATACAGTGGTTTTCAAGCAAGTGGTAATCATTCTAAACACTGAGTTAGTTAGTATTAGTTTCACTGTTTCTTTATTAAGAAAAATTGTTGAGATTAAGGTGCACAATTCACACTTTCGATTAACTGCACAAGTTAACAGTCTCCCTGTATACACAATTTCAGTGTTAGTTTCTTTTAAGTACGTTATTATGTTATTGAATTCAAACAATATTGCAAAAAACCTCAGCATTTTGGCTTATTCGGTGTGGATACGCATTAATATACTTCCGTTTTAATAAAAGTATACTTCTACTAGTGTGTAATTAACAGTAAGTAAATCTAAATTTTGATCTTGATCATGTAAGTTTTGTTTATGTAGTGCGTTTTACATTCGCCGATAGTTCAATCCAGTCGTAAAGTTTTACTTCGCTTTATATATCTTTTAAATATATTTTAGTGAATCACTTCAGCGCATTAAAGCGGTATAATGTAAAAATTATGACTTCCAAAAACCACATCATAAAGTACGAAAATGCCTTAATAACTTTTTAGTATCTTTGTTGAGATAACTAAAACGCTATAGTAGACAGATATGACTGGATCGAGATCTGTTATTAATCACCAAACAGCAGTATTTAAACTTCCTACTTTCCTTGTCGCGAGATGTTCATGTTTATCCAATGATTTGCTTGTGTTAAAAATCGATGTTGTTAAGGTCAATGTCTCGAGGAGAATCTTAATGAATATTCCATATTTATGTTGGTAATAAAAAAAGATAATTTAATGGGTGATCTATTTTGGTATCGAAAAAGGATCTTTTTATTGTGCACTAAAGTAGTATCCAAAACACTTTCTTTAAGTTGTCTTACATATAAAGAAAAAAAAATTGGTTTCAACGACGCTTCCCTAACAGCCAGAAATATTACATAGATGTTTTTTTAAAAATATATTTTATAAATATTTTTCGTGAGAGGTTTTGAATATATTTTTCATATTTTTTCTAAATATAGATTAAATATTCAATTAAAATATTTATTCCATATTTTAAAATTAATGTAAGCGCTATATTTTTTTCTAAAATATTTATATGAAAATTGAGATTTTTTTATGCAATCTATTTTAATTTTGTCACAATGGAACTAAAATTGTTTCTTGGTTATTTAGAAGTATAACGTCGATTAACGAAAAGTTGTCACATACATAGCGTTGTTCTAAAAGGCAAGAACTTGTTTTTTCACACTCACCATACAAGTTAATAATCAAAATTCTGCATCTTTTAAGGCATACTGAAGTTTATTCAAATTAATCAACTATTTTTTAATTGAAGTGTTCTAAATAAAAAAAAAACAACGTGTTATTATCATTTTATTTGAATAAAGCCATTAAAAATGAAAAATACTCATTTTTAAGTCTAGCCTTGGCTGGTGCCAGGTACAACCCTATGGCTTTTTTCATATCTTCGGAGTGGCGCTCTCATGGCTTTCCTTGTGACCTCTAAAACAATGCCATTGTATTAGATCATACCCATGAATAAAACATCGTACAACATTATCAACACCTACTAATACATTTTGAGCATTTACAATAATTGGGAGGGTAGCTACATTCTAATACTTTACGATACTTATTTTTACTTTATTTCATAAATTTGAAAAACATTCTACGTACAACAATAAAAACAACACAACGTATTCTAACCTCTATTGAGGTTATGACGCTTATCTACCGAGATGAATCTCTTAAGACAATCAACTAGCAATTTATCTGGTAGATGCAGTACCATATATGATGCATAAAATTCCTTACAATTATATTATTAAACGATTTCTGTATACATAGCGATATTGAGCATTCCAATTATCTTATAAATGCCACGACATGTTCAAAGTTTTGCTTACCTTCGTAGTCACCACAAAAACTAAAACACACCCCGACAACAATTAATTACACAGTTAACCCTAATCTGCCCCAATCGTATACTATTTTAAACTTATAACAATGTAACGGACAAACGAATGAACACGTTGATGATACGCACGTGCGCGTATGCATTCTATGTACCTAATCCATAGACGCATAAACAATACTAAATCATATACCACCGGCACCGTAATGAATAGAGGTGTTGTGTTGACGTTGCGGCAACTTACAAATATTACACATAAATAATACAAAACGCAGATATATTAATAGAAAAGTTACAGCGCTCGACTTAGATACTAATTATATCATATTCGATACCTATATATTATCTAATTTAATCTTTAAACTATCATTTTAACTAGGTATATACCTACTTAATATGTATGCATATTTTAACCCATTTTATATTATTCGTCTTACGCACCAAATGTACAAAAAAGCAAATTCAATCTTTTTTTTTATATGAAATTAATATTTACAGAAATACAAAAGCAAAATATTCTTGCAGAGTTATGAAAAATATATTAAGAAAACATTGCAATAAAATATTATTAATGCTACATAACATATATATTTTTTAAATGTTTTCCTAATATATTTTCTATAATATATTTTATGCATATTATATTAATATAACTAATATTCAAGAAAGATTTAATAATTTTTAAATATTTATAAAACATGAAATAAATATAGTTGGTCACTGGGGTTCTGATTCGTGAAAATCGCAAAATATTTACACGTCCTCTTCGCACTGTCGGGCGAGACACCAATTTACACTCTCTCCCGTTCCTCTAGCTAATCGTCGCTCATCTTCGCGCATCCAAAACCTCGACCGGATATTTAGATGAAACCCCGAGCCGCATAGCGGAGATATCTGCGGCCGGTCCGTGTGTCCGTCGACACGGGCCCTTTTGTGCCTGAATTTGGAGCCCGTCGGCCTCTTAAAATTCCTGTTTTTTTCCAAACGTAACTCGCGGTAAATACCGACGGAACGACGAGGAATCGGGCGAGTGCGCGCCGGCCGTACGCGAACAAGTGCGAGTCGTCGTCGACCCAGCTAGCGGCGGCGTGGTCACTTTTTTGCGTTCAAAAACGTAATCTTCACGAGAACGCGGGGACTATTTCCCATAGTTTTAACTCTTAAATTCATTTTCGAGAATTAATTGAGGCGTATAAACTTAATTTTTTAAATGAACTGTCAATGTCATATATCAAATGTCAAATTTGATGAGGTTAGAATTTTTTGACAATTCAATAATCAGTTAACACAACATTCGTATTTTATAAATTAGGTGTATAAATGAAAAGAGAACATGTAGAAATGATTTGAATCAAATGTAAATTAGTAAGGGCTTCTATTTCGTTTTTACTCTCTTAAGTATGTGTCAAAATTTACAGATAACTTTTTTAAAGTTAGGCAATATACATGATTTCTAGATTTCGTTACAATACAATAAGTTTTATTTTTTGTCACTATCACTATGTAAATGTAAATGTAAATCTTCTATTTAAACATTAAGCTGTTCAAGTCGGTGCGATGTATTAATTGGCTCGCTGTACAAACTGTTTCAAAATGAATTACATCTCAGTAGGTATTGAGTAATTATAATACTTAAGCTGGTTTTACATTTGTCAATTTATTGATCAATTTCTAGAACTTAGGCGACTTGACGTTAGTTAGGTTTTTACATCTGCCAATTTCAAGCTCAATTTCTAGTTCAAGTTCTCTTCGATTTTAAGCTGATACCTCGGGGTTTTACACTTGTCAATAAATTTGATCAATTCATGAACTTGGCCAAGTTCTCTAGAAATTGATGAATTAAAACATGTTCTTATTTTGCGGTCAATTTAACTTCAATTTTATAGTAATTTTAGTAACTTTTTTGTAAAAAGATGATGTATGTAGTAGACAGCGACCAAAAGTCTGTTACACCTGTGAAGTAATTCTATATATTCGTTCATTTGAATTGGAACAATTGTAGCTAATCGAATCATAATATATTATTTTTGTAATGATAAGTAGCTTAATTTCATGTAGGTTGTTCGAAATAATTGCGAATTTGCATCTAATGAGGAGAATGAGATCAAAATGGCAACGAAAAAGACTAAGAAGAGTTGTCTTCTCTTTAATGTTAGTGAAAATTATAGGGAGAACAAGAATTACATAAGTGACTGTCTACTAAACTATTCCAGCGAATTTCCACTACTAACATTTACAAACGAGACTTATAATAAGATATATACATATATATTTATATATATCTTTTTCTAGTTATAAATAGTAATTTAATTTGAAAATACGAAATAGAAGAATATAATGTTTTTATAAAATTATAATTCATTATTTACTTGCTCATAAATTAAATTTAAGGTCTCTAGTTTTAGAAAATTCACCTTCTGCTGATCCTTCAATCTTCTTATTTCTGAAGCTACCATTCTACAAAAACACAATTTAACTTATTACTTGATAGTTTGTAAACACAATACCCTTCAATTGATCAGTATACATGAAACATTAAACAATATTTAGCAATTTTCACTATACATTTGCTATATCTATACAATATAAGCCTAAAAATTGTCAACTACAAACATCAATCTCTGTAATTGGAATTAATCCAGAATCTTCTAGATGTAATAAACATCAACACTAAAATCTGACGCAACAAAATTCCTATGGTGACAGAGAGCAGTTTCCCATTACCACTGTTAACACTAAAAAGGATCTAAATTCCCTTCACATATTACATTTTTACGTTTTCAATTAATTGATATGTAATGCAATAAAAAGTTCTTGTTTAAGAACTAGAAATTGATTCAAGTTTAAGATCTAAAGGAAACTAAAATTTTATTGAATAGGTTGTAAATACGAAATCAGTTCTAATTTTAGAACTAGAAATTGGTAAATTTCAAGTTCTAGAAATTGATCAATAAATTGACGAATGTAAAACCAGCTTTATACCTTTTATGACAAGTAATTATATTTCTAATGTCACTTTGACATTTGTCATTTTGTGAGTAGCAATATAATTTTTTTCTGACAGTTTTTGACTTAATAGCTGTGTTCGCAGAGGAATCACAAATTAGTCAGAGCCAATCATATACTGTGAAATCAGTCAGAAAACTGTTTCGGATTTTTTTGAGCCAATCGAATCGTGTCTGACTATGTAGTTTGTGAAATACTACACCACTAAATATTGTAGACATTGCAAGAAAAAATTTTATTGTTAAAAGCATATTTCCGAGGTGATCGGACATCATCGGATCACTACTGATCGTGGAGAAACTTAATTTTTTAAACGAACTGTCAATGTTATATATCAAATGTCAAATTTGATGAGGTTAAAATTTTTTGACAATTTAATAATCTGTTAGGATAACATTCATATTTGACAAATTAGGTATTTAAATGGAATAAAATCAATTATATAAACAATATCCAGTTCGAAAACACTTTCCTAACAAATTCTATTTACGAATCTCGTGGAAGTGATAAAATGATGTATTTATTCCATAATGACTACTCAATACATAAGAAATTACCTTTGTAGTCTTTATTTTTCATCTACTCGTAAAAAAGAATTTGCTTCTTAAATTTACAGCATATATATTAGACACTTTCATCTTTCAAATTAACATTTTCACTTAGATAAATGTGATGTGCTGCTGCGTCATTTCCTTTATTATAAATTTATTTAAATATAGTAATTTTAGCATAGGAATGTTGTCGAAGCGAATATACCCTTTTTGTATATATAGTTTCTTTCTTCTATATTTAATATATCAAAGATACATACAAATGTGCTTGTTGTCCTTTGCCTACTTATTTTGAGGAGAATGTTAAAGGATTCACCTTTATCATTAGCTGGAGATATTTTCCAATTTATTTGCTAATTTATTCAAAATGTGATTTAAGTCAAACTCGTAGAAAATTTCTCCAAGTTTTGCCATATACGGTATTTAATATCATTTGTAAGCGGTTTACTATTTATAAAAACTATTTAACATACTTTACGCATCTTAGTTCTTTCTCAAGGTTAACATCAACTTGTTGCTCTCTCATACTACTCGCGATTCCCCGTCAAAGCGCATTCGCTAAATTGAGAAATCATTACAGACGCATTATATATATATACCAGAAACCAAATATTCTCGACGGATCCGGATCATCCCATGCGCGGACGGTCCAAAGTGTGATACGTTTTCAGGTTGGGGTAGTAGAGAGCGGGCATATTGGGCATTAGTTCGGCGAGTCTCGCCGCTATTAGCAGTCTGCGCTCACCCAGGATGAAATTACCTGTATACCGATACGGGAAATTAAGGAGAGCACGCCGGAGGGAGGTGGATCCATTCTGCTTTTCCTTTTCTATCTTTTCTTCGATGCGCGGTGCGTGGTCGTTGTTGTATGTATAGTTAAGAGACTGTGCCCGGTTCACCCCTTTTTTTGTATTTGTTCAAGCGAGTCGATTCGAAGCAGCTTATTTGAAGCAAAGGGGACCGACAGACGTCTTTCTGTACCTGCTTCACTACTGGCTTCTTTAATTTTTGCGGGTTGCAATTTAAACGTAGAATACTTTTCGTATTCATCTTTACGGTATAATCGTGTTGCTCGTTTGGTTAATTATGATAGCAGTTATAGACCACGTCTTTACTTTCTTCGCTTTTCCACCAATTCAATAATTAAATCGCGTGACAGAGAATATAGATATTAGTGATGAGAAACACAATAATTATAGATAGATATCTATAAAAAGAACTAATACTACAAATACATTTACAATGCCATTCAAATCACTGAGGATAACATAAAAGCCGGTTATTAAGTTCCTAATCAATATAAAATGCCCCTTAACGAAAACAAATGTAATTTAGAACAACGTAGGGAGTGGGTCAAGATTGAACATTAAGCTTTTAGACACTGCATCAGGATCAAATTGATGTACAAGGTTCTAAGTACCTTGTTGTAACCTTTAAACATTTATCTGTGATGGATGTATTTACAATTTCGATGGACTCTTGATGTTGTGAGAAATTTGAAAAAATTGTGTAATACACCATCTTGCCACCATGGGGCAAGATGGTTCCAGTTAAGAATGGGTCGTCCATAAATCTAGATAATAGGTAAAAAAATAGATCTTAAAAATTCTTAATAAACATGCAGGAACAAGCTTAAACTTTTTAGAGCGGAACTACTTAAAAAAAAAAAATACAATAACGTAAGAATTGTTAACTTAATTTCACAATGAGACAATAGAAGATGATCATCCACGTTATTCGCACAGCCTTTGACCCACTCGCATCGATGCATTTACAATACTTCCTTACAATACTAACATTGAGCGCCATTTTCCTCAAGCAGAGACGTGGATATTTCCTTGACGTTTGCTAAAAATCTATCTCTTTGCTTTCTTTACAAAATTCGACTTCTGATTTCTCTTTGTTTTCTTCTTTTCATTTTTTTTTCTTACTCCCTTAACGTCACACTTCTAGTTTCCTTAGCGATCTCCAGATTTCTATTTTGTTGTAGCATATTTTTACGTAGGGCTTGTAAGATTGTTGTCTTCCTTGTTACGCTTTGATGAACCTGTACTTATCCCTAAACGGAGAAATAGGCATTATGTCTTCGAGAAAGCATAATGCATATCCAGGAGAACGAACCAGACTGAGAGTAGATAATGATTGTCCTATGTTGCCCCAACCATGCCCCTCTTGCCCCTTGGGACATTTTCTGGTTGTTATAATACATATTAAAATTTGAAATAACAATAACACACTATTAAAATACATGCAATACATTCAATTAATAAGCCACAAAAGTGTGTAGTTGTAAATAATTTACTTATGCTTCACTTGCCGTTGAATTCACCATCAAAAGTAATAACGATACTCTGGGAATTGCAAAGTTCACGCACAAACATGCATAACTTGTTATTACGACTTAGTAAAGTTCTACATACAACAAGAAATGTAACACACTTGTCAATATTAGGACTGCTATTATTTGACAGAATGCTTACGCCGTTTTGTAGATAGACGATGTGCCCATCAGCCTCGTGCTCATCTTTGCCACCTTCCCCTATACTTTAATGTATAACCGGTTACTCCTCTGTAAGAATGTGAAAAAGTTGCCTCAAAAGGCTCGGGCGAATCTTGAAAGGACAGAATTGGAACTTTGCTTTACGTGAAAATTTTTAGCAACGCGAAAGATAACCCCGATCTCAATGAACGATCGTGCATTACAAAATCGATTGTAGCTAACGGCTGTGATTGTTACATTGGACAAAGGAAAGCACGTGATCGGAACAGTTTAAGGAACACATAGCATATATCGCTACTGGGAGACTTGAATCTTCCAGCGTTGCGCAACAATTTGTTAGGGGCCGAAGTTAATTGAATGTTGTTTCTTTATTTCCTATATTAGCCGTGTTATTATATTAATAATTGAAGACACGAGTGGATAAGGTGTTATGTTACAAAATCAAACTTTTCAGAAATTAAGTTTTTTTATGTAAGTTTTCTCTAAAGTAGTGTAACTATACCCTCATTACATTCACAGATTTGAGGTTTTTGAATTCTGGAATTTTCGATGGTGCTATGTGAAAGATGGGCACAGAACACTTGATTCTTGCAAAAACACAGATTTTAAAATGCACCTAACATCTTCATCCACTCTATCTTCAATTGTAATAAAAATCGTGGATTAAGATTTAAATTAAAACAACCTTATTAGACAATGCCTTATTTAGGCTTTTAATTCCAGGTTTTTTTTTGCAATTACTAGTAGTTATTATTTATGTGATTACTGATACATCAGAAATATATGATTATTTTTTTAATTTTCCTATTCCAGGATGTCTGTTCCCCCACGGTAATACCCAAACCAAAGATGGCAGGCGTGCTCTCCTAGCACTGCTCCTACTGTGCTGGCGACTTCCGCCTCGTGGGCGAACAAGTCGCGAGTTAGAAATCCAGAGGCGTGCCTGTCGGCACCAGGATCGATTCATCGAGGATATCCCGTCCTCCGACAGGGCACCTCGCTATACCGTTGTCCCCGTCACCCCGGTTCGATACGGACCTGGACAGCGACGCCGTGACCGGAGAAATTAGACTAAAGCCCCTTTAGACCGAGAAATCGCGCTCAGTTACTCCGTGTCGCTTTACTGAGCGGCGGGGACAATAATACAGGTGGCACGTCCAAGTCCTAGACGAGCATGATAACGCCCCCACATTCCCACTAAGTCATGACGATAGAGTCCCGGGAGAAGACGCCTTGGTACGTAAAAAGGACGCTCTTCCCCGCTAAGGATTCTAGATTTGGATATTTATAACACGCGAGCAATATCAAATAGTTTTCGGGAATGTCAATGACGCTTTAAATTGTCTTCGCATCGGGAACGCTGATGGAGTATTTAATTTAGATTTGCAAATAAACGGAACTTTGATAGGGAATCGTTCGCGTCGTACAGTTTGGTGATAGAAGCGCTAGATGGAGGCACTCCGCCTTACGCGGAGAAATGACGGTTAATATCACCATACAGGATTTTACGATAATCAAGCGGTGTTCAATCAACTGCCGGTACTTCGCAACCGTTCCGGGAAGACGCTACGGTTGGCACGGCAGTGTTGCAAGTATTTCGCGACTGACAGCGACGCATGGGAGAACGGGCAAGTCGAATATTCGATCAATTCGGCAGACAGACGGACAGGATAATATGTTTAAAATAGATTCCACGACCGGGTTTATGACCGTGAACAAACCGTTGGATTTTGAGACGAAGGAATGCACGAATTAGTTTATAGTGCGCGGGGATCACGGCTTACAACCGCTTGAGACGAACGGCTTTCGTCTCGATTAAATTACAGACGTGAATGATAATCAAGCGGACTATCAATGATTATCTTTCTAAGCGACGATGCAACCATCTAAAATATCAGAATCGGCTCAACCCGGAGAATTCGTGGCTATGAATCTCAGTCAACGATCCCGATTCAAAGCGGAATACTCTAACATCAACGTGACTTTAACAGGAGGTGATGGGCATTTCGGCCTGACCACTAGGGATAATATAATCTATTTAGTGATCGTCTCCTGCCGTTAGACAGTGAAATTCAACCGAATTACACGTGAACGTCGTAGCGACCGATATGGAACTCGCCTTTACACGCGTCTAGGACGCATCAATCTCAAATGACCGATATCAACGTAATGCGCCCGATTCGAACGCGATGTCTCCATGCAACGTCATGGAGGTTCTGATCCCGGTACGTCGTGGTGCAAGTCCTGGCGACGATAAGATAAGGAAATACAGTGCGATAACGTATAGTTTGCGAATACCCGGAAACGCATTATTCGGGTTCCAAATTGATCGCGTAGTGTTTGGTGACGACTCGTGCCCAGTGGGACTGTAGACTGATCCCGAGCCGAAGTTGACGTCATTGGCGACCGACAATGCTTTCCGTCGTTGTCTTCATCGCGACTGTGTCTGTAACGATCCCATGATGTTAACGGATAACGAGCGATTTTCGACCAGAGCTTCTACACGTTTCAGTGGCGGAAAACGAGCTGACGGGACACTGCATTTTTAAAGGGAGTCTTATTATGTGTTATTAGTACGATAAACATTGAAATCGTTAAATCTGGCATTAAATTTAAATTATAGAAAATTATAAAGCGCGCGCAACACTTACGCATATGAATCATCAGTGAATTACACGATACGAGCACATACTATGTGCAATCGCGATTCTCTTAGTCGTAGGGGAGTCTGGTTTATCCGTGTGTCCCCGGCTGGAGTGACAAGCGGAAAAAAATCTTATTATTGATTTATGAACAGTCATTGTTTATAAAGTTCGCTTGTTGAGAGAGGAGAAGTCACAAATTAAGATAACAGAAAATGCTTCAATAGAAGAGTATCATTTTTGCATTTTGAGTTTACTGTTACAGAAAAAGTTTTTCACAACAAAAATTAATTAAATCCAAATTTAATCTAAAGTTTGAGTCTTATGATTGATGTGGTAAGTTAATTTAGGTACGTTTATCTGGAATTATGTAGATAGATCATAATAATCTGGAACAAGGGTTGCGTATTGCTCTCTATTGAACTGTCCCACGGCCATTAATTGTAGACTTGTCATTTTCTCTGTTGAGTTGCAAATGTTACTATCGGAGAACGTATTTTTGATTAAATTGTTTTGGAATTGGAAACGTATCTTTATCGATACGTTTAGACATGTTCCGAAAAATTCCCAAATACGCAATACGCGCGAAGCACTGCGCAAACAGCAACCTTTGATTGCCAAGATTAATTCGATTATTCCTTATTTCAGATATCCCGTTACCCTATTAAACTTATCAACATACAATCATTACCAAACTTTAGGTTTAAAATTTTGTATTTAACTAATTTTATCTTTTTATCGAACATTTTCTGTTAACAGTAACTCTAAATGCAATAATGATACGTTTCTATTGAAGCATTTATGTTATCTTAATTTGTGGACATTCGTACTATCTAGATTTTCTGATGGTAATTTATCTACTCAACAGCAAACTTTTTATAAAGAATGCTTTTTGTCGTAAATCATAATAAAGATTTTTCTCTTGCTCATCCATCCGGGACACACGGTATAACTGCTTAGATAAATCAAAGAAAAAATCGCTACAATAAATGACGATAAAAATACCACCAGCGGGCTCATGGCTTTGTAGGAATACCATACTAGCTACAGAGCAATGAAAGGGGAAAAACACTAGGAAGGACTCGAGTTTTGCCTATCAGGCGTCATCGCGCTCTCCAAGGTATAAACCCACTTTGATTGCTAATTATATCTTAAGCCGTAGGTAATTCCTACATAGA